>LPNX010252100.1:308773-395148 GCA_001517045.1 Pseudotsuga menziesii | reverse complement strand
ACACTACAGACTATAGGGCAATGGAAATGGAGTTCCAGGGGCCAGATGGCAAACGGGTAGTTTTGAGGGGCATGAACACTTATCCCCCAAAACCGGTCTTGTCACAGAGAATGGAGGCAGTACTCCGACAGGATGATATAGAATGGGTTGCAGAATGTTTGGTCACCTTCAGGAAACCTCCAGAGACCAGCACACAACACCCAAGTGACATTCAAGCCTTGCTATAGAAACATGAAAAGGTTTTTCGGGACCTTCCATCAGGTAGACCACCAGACCGAGGTTTTGAACACATCATCGAGCTAGAGGAGGGGACACAAGCAGTCATCACCACTCCTTACAGGCATCCTAAAAGGTACAAGGATGAGATTGAGAAAACAATCAAAGAATTACTAGAGCTTGGATATATTCGGCCCAGTTCTAGCCCCTTTGCATCCTCACTAGTTTTGGTCAAGAAGAAGGATGGTACACTGCGAATGTGCATCGATTATCGAGCACTCAACAAAAAGACCATTAAGAACAGGTATCCCATTCCCAGAATTGACGAACTCATGGATGAGCTTCGGGGAGCTCAATACTTCTCCAAGATCGATCTTCACTCAGGATACCATCAGATCAGGGTAAGGGATCAGGACATCTCCAAAACAGCTTTTCACTGTCACTATGAGTTTTTGGTCATGCCCTTTGGACTTACCAATGCTCCGGCCACTTTTCAGTCATGCATGAACCACACCTTCAGAGCATAGCTACGTAAGTTTTTGCTCGTATTCTTTGATGACATCCTGATTTACAGCAAAACATGGGAAGAGCATCTGAAACACCTGGACGAAACATTGAGTATTCTAGAAGAACATTCGCTTTATGCGAAAATGTCCAAGTGTGAGTTTGGCATGAAGGAAATGCTGTATTTAGGACACATAATCAATGCAGAAGGAGTACAGGTTGACATGGAGAAAATCCGAGCTATCAGAGATTGGCCCGCGCCAAAAACAGTTACAGAATTGAGAGGATTCCTAGGTCTGTGCACTTATTACCGACGGTACGTTAAGGGATTCTCCCAATTTGCAGCACCCCTCACAGATCTCACCAAGAAGGGGGCGTTCACTTGGACAGACTTAGCACAGAAAACTTTCGAGGAGATGAAGGTTACTATGAGTTTTTGTCCAGTTCTAGCATTACCAGATTTCTCACAACCCTTTGTAGTAGAATGTGATGCCTCAGGGGAAGGGTTAGGAGCAGTGTTGATGCAGAATCATCACCCTATTGCATTTGAGAGCCATAAACTGAAGAACTACGAGCGCCATTACTCCATATATGACAAAGAGATGCTAGCCATCTTGCATGCTCTCACAAAATTCAGACAGTACCTGGTGGGCAGTAAGTTCAAAATCAAAACCGATCATAACAGTCTCAAGTATTTCTTGGAGCAGAAGGAACTGAATGAATGACAGCAGAAATGGGTCAGCAAAGTACAAGCCTACGATTTCGAGATCGAGTATGTAAAAGGTAAGACTAATGTAGTAGCTGATGCATTATCCAGGCGTCCAGCCCCATTATCTCTCAGTAGTATATCCACGGATTGGAGGGCACTTCTCTTAGTGGAATACTCCAAAAATAAATTCGCTTGCGAATTATTGGACGGGCAAATTCAGGATGACAGGTACAGGATTGTGGATGACATCATCTACTACAAAGACATGATATACCTCGTTCCAAAATCCACATTGAGGAAAAAGTTCATTCAGGCAGCCCACGATTCTCCTTTATCAGGGCATCGAGGTTTCTTAAAGACCTACAGGCAAATCAGAGAGAGGTTCTCATGGAAAGGCCTTAAGGGGGAGATTATGCAGCATGTCCGGGAATGTAGCATTTGTCAGCAGAACAAGATTGAAAACACCCATCCAGCAGGGTTACTCCAGCCCCTGCCAATTCCAGAACAGAAGTGGGAAAGGATCTCCATGGACTTTATTTTCGGCTTGCCCAAGGTCCAAGGGCGAGATTGTTTATATGTAGTAGTTGATAGACTGACCAAGTTTGCACATTTCTTCTCGATATCATCAGACTACTCGGCAGCTCAAGTAGCTGAGTTATTCTTCAGGGAGGTCTTCAGGTTACACGGGTTACCTAAGACCATTGTCAGTGACCGGGATAGCAGATTCACGGGTGCCTTCTGGCAGGAACTGTTCAGATTGGTGGGGACCGAACTTGCTACTAGTACGAGTTATCATCCCCAGAGTGACGGGCAAACAGAAATAGTCAACAAGTGGATCGAAGGATATTTAAGAAACTATGTAGCAGGGCAGCAGCGAACCTGGATCAAATGGCTACACCTAGGAGAGTATTGCTACAATACTACCTATCACATGTCTATTAGGATGACTCCTTTTAAGGCATTATATCGTTACGAGGCCTTGGACTATGTAGATTTGGCATTTGGAGATAGTAGGGCTCCTAAGGCTAAGGATTGGATACAGGACAGTCAGGACATTCTGAAAATACTGAAGGAGAATTTACAAACAGCCTAGAATCAACAGAAACTGTATGCCGACAAACATAGGATTGAACTGTATACTTAAGGCTCCAGCCTTACAGACAGTCATCACTTAAGAAGAAAGGAGCAGAGAAGTTAAAACCCCGCTTCTATGGACCATACAGAATAATCAGGAAAGTGGGAGAGGTGGCATATGAACTAGAACTTCCACAGGAAAGCAAAATTCACAATGTGTTCCATGTATCTAATCTGAAGAAGACCCTTGGGCAACACATTGCTCCATCCACCAAATTGCCTCCTTTAGATGATGAAGGACAGCTGATACTGATTCCCGAGCGGATCATACAGA
Organism: Pseudotsuga menziesii; assembly: GCA_001517045.1. Lineage (NCBI taxonomy): Eukaryota > Viridiplantae > Streptophyta > Pinopsida > Pinales > Pinaceae > Pseudotsuga > Pseudotsuga menziesii. Next base: position 392,311 of record LPNX010252100.1, on the reverse strand, counting down.
CTAGAGAGAGGAAGCTCAGGAACAGGATAATTCGAGAATACTTGGTTCAATGGAAGGAACTACCACCAGAGGATGCCACCTGGGAAGGTGAACAGGTATTGCAGCATCCCAGTTTGAAGTTGCTTGAGGACAAGCAATCTCAAGCGGGGAGGACTGTAATGTCCTCTTCCAAATAGGCCTTGAGGCCCAAAACCGCTAACCTATGTGATTCCTGTGGGTTCGAGCGGTTACTGACAGCTAGGGAATCAAGCTAAGGACTGATGCAATCCATAGAAGATCTAGGGCATCATCATTAGGTCAGGAAGGGCCACCGGGGCCAAAGGCTACCCTCGTGCATGCCATCCAAGCAATATTTAATGATGCATGCACTCTTTAAGTCTCTATCCGCATGCATGCAAGTCAACGGCAAATTAGAAGATAAAGTGACCTAATTAGGTCAAAGATTAGGGTTTTCGCCGTTTGACATTATAGATAGAGGATAAAGCGAAAGGAGACTTCACTTTTTGATTATGATTATTTTGGGAGCTCTTGGATAGCAGCACAGCGTGTCGCACAACAGTTGGGGTTGGAGACGGAGTCTTCGGCTAACGGGATTTCGGCAATGAAACATCTGTCCTAGTCTTATTCCAGGTAAGCCATACAGGTTCACCACTTGTTCTACATTCATTCATCAGTTATCTAGTATATGGTATAGATCGTTGCAGGGACACGTGTGCAGCCGTAAGGGGTGGTTTTCAGCCAGAAAGCCCTAATCAGCTGTTGGGCCTTCAGATCTCAGTTTCCTTCCGAAACTCGGGCACCATTCTCATCATCAGCATCATACTCTGGTACTCGGTGATTATCAGATCCATCCGTGCTCATCCGGAACAGTTATCAGCAGTTTCGGGATTCCAGGGGCGTGAGCAGCTGTCTCTCAGAAGCAAGTCGCTATCCTGCCTAGAGGACTCAGAAATTCTGCATGTACCAGGCATTCTCTCTAGCACGGGAAGGCTACCAGCCCTGCAAATCGGCAGCTTCATCGGACACCTCCTTCATTGATAGCGTCACCCTTTTCTGACTGGGGTTCTTGCTGCTGGGGGTTCACCGGAAGCAGAAGAGATCTGCCCATCTCCGATCCAGTTCTCGGTGCTTGCATACTTTCTCCGAAGCAGTTTCACCGGCTTATCAGTGTTAAGTGTTCATTCTATCTCACAAACCCTAACCCTAATTTTTCCTATAAAATAGGGATTTTTGCATGGCAGTTTGCATGCCCAGTTGTATCAGCCTATTTGCTTAGAAATAGAAAATATCGGGATTTGGGATATTACACAAAATGTGAACCGGATCGGAACCGGAAAAAAATCAGTAGACAAAAAAATACATAAAATATTCATATTTTGTAAAAAAACATATATATTCATGTGAATACATATCAATTCAAACTAATAATTCACAAATATGCAAAGTTTCTCATATATATAACAAGTACAGGTGCAAATAACCAAAATATCATTGAGTGCAATACATCACTGAAGTTTCGATCCAAAATACATCACTGAAGTTTTGAACCATAATACATCATTGAAGTTTAGAACCAAAATTTGAGTTCTGTGGGTCCCTGGACGACTTTCATATGACACTGTACGGATCGGACTGGTTTGGTCCGATTCAACCCGGTTCAAGTCGGTTTGGTTCAGTTCAGGCTGGTTTAGGCTCAAAATCCGGTCCAAGTGGTTTAGGGCCCTAATCGGACCCAAAAATCCTATAAACCAGTCGGACCGACCAGTTTTGCCTGAACCGGGCCGGTTCCGATAACATTGCTCCACACAACAGTCCACATTGCCTTTCATTGTATCTTCAAGATGCAAACTTGATGGACAACCTTCTATAAGGTCCATGGTGAAAGTAAAGGAAAAATAAGACGCAAACAAACTTATTGGTTGATGCTTGCTATGGAGTGCTTTTCCATTGAACTTTGCAAAGAACCCATTTTATGTGTCCATGTTTGAGGTGGCTGCTATAGTTGGACCGAGGTTTAAGCCCCCTAGTTATAAGGAGTTGAGATGGCCCAACTTCAGGATGAAAAGGTCGATTGCACTCACAGATTGGATGAGCTCCGAAAACAAGAGGCTGTAGTGTGATGTCAGATGGTTGGACCGATATGAGGGGCAGGACACTTCTCAACTTCTTGGTTCATTGCCCTAAGGGGACTATGTCCATGAGATCTGTGGATGCATTCGCACATATAAAAGATGCGACTTTACTATGTGGCTTGTTGGATGAGTTCATCTAAGAGATTGGGCCACAACATGTTGTCCAAGTGATAATGGACAACGTTGCGAACTATGTGGCTGGTGGTAGGATGCTCATGGCTAGGTATCCTACACTATTATGGGCTCCTTATGTTGCCCATTGCCTTGATTTGATGTTAGAGAATTTAGGGAAGATTGATTGGATCAAGGATACTATTGATTCAACACGAAGCATCACAAAATTCATATACAACCATGCAACGGTGCTTAGCTTGATGAGAAGGTTCACAGGTGGCAAAGAGTTGGTGCGCCCTACCATTACACGCTTTGCCACTAGCTTTATTTCTCTTCAGTCTCTCTTGAGTTCTATGTGGGACTTGCAGGCGATGTTCTTTTCACCTGAGTGGCGTGCTTTATCATTTAGCACTAAACCAGAGGGGCAAGCCACATTCAGGCTAGTTGCATATGATGAGAGGTTTTGGGGTGCGGTGAAGGAGGTGTGCACCATCACCGAATCATTGGTAAGGGTTCTCCGCTTGGTTGATGGAGAGAAGCCTGCAATGGGCTACCTATATGAGGCCATGGATAGGGCCAAAGAATCCATCCGTGCTTATTATGAGGACAAGGGAGATCAGGGACAAGAGAGACAATAGATGATATGGGTGGTGATTGATGCGGGATGGAACCACACACTCCATCGCCCCATTCATGCTGTAGGGTTATACCTCAACCATGCGTTTGCTTACTTCTATGGCTTTAGATTTGATGGAGAGGTTATGTCTAGATTCTATGAGTGTGTCCAGAGGATGGTACTTGGTGCAGCTGAGCGTACACAACTCCCCCAAGAGTTGGAAATGTATAAGAGAGTCACATGATTATTTGGGTTTGATATAGCAATAAATGACAAGATCAACCTGATGCCAAGTGTTTCAACTTTCAAGTTTAAAATTTCATTTTCTCTTTCTAATTCTTTGTTTTAAATTTTTATTGTCGTTTCTCATGTCTATTAACTTTATTTTATTCATAATTTCATTGTAGATAACTGGTGGGAGAACTATGGTGGTTGCGTACCTATTCTACAGAGACTTGCCATTCGAGTGCTCAACCAGACATGTAGCTCTTCTGGTTGCGAGCGCAACTGGATTGTATTTTAAAAAGTACACTCCAAAAAGCGCAAAAGGTTAGAGAATTTCAATTTCATTATATAATATAAATTATTAAATTCTAATTTATAGATTTATGCCACTTTACCTTCTAATTTATGTATTATAATTTATAAATTATGAATTTAATATTCAATATTTATGACGCTCCTACAGGTTGGATACTCAACGCCTTAATGATTTGGTCTACGTCCACTACAATCTCAGGTTGTGGGTGAAGCAGTATGAGAGAAAAGTTGATGCAAAGGCCATTTCATTGGATGAGATTGACACCACTGTTGCATGGAGGGCAGAGTGTGAAGAGCCTATTATGGAGGTAGCCCCTGATTGGCTAGAGGATGATCATGATACTGATAATGATCATGGGGATGCTACTCATACAGAGGCTTTAGATGAGCATGTTCCAGCTCTAGAGGAGTTTCACACTGAGTCTGGGAGTGTGCCACAGTTAGAGTTAGAGGGAGATAGACCCGGTGGTAGCACTAGTACTGGTAGAGGAGCAGGACTACCTCCTCGACCTTCTCATTCTTCAAGACATCAGTTTCAACCACCTTCCCTAGTTTCTAGAGGACATCATTATGCAGGGTCTTCTTCTATAGGATGTCAGAGTCCAGTATGAGGCCCACAAGTCTCAAGGGCACCTACTTCTAGTTCTAGAGGAAAGGCCATTTCCATAGTGATTACCTTTGCTTGTAAAAGGGGTAGAGGGAATCGATAGTTTATTTACTTTATTTCATTGTAGATGATTCATTGAGTCATGATGATGATCACGAGATACATTTGTTATATTTTTGATGACTCAGGATTCAGAGACATGATCCATTTTTGATGTGTGATGTATCTCTAGACATCTTATATATCTTATATATTGGTTTTCTTTCCATATTCATGTGGCAATGTGTTTATTTGATGTTATTGTTGCTTTAGATGTTTAAAAAATTGAAAAAAATGAATATTTTTGTATTTTTTATATTTGCTGATTTTTTTCTGATGTTTGTTGATGTTTTTGCCAAGATATCCCGAAACAATGTTTCTTGGACCCTGCTGATTTTTTCGCTGTGCCGATGTTTGCAACACTGATTTACATATTGTATTGTTATAAGAGGCAACCTAAGTTAGAGGAGGGAGATACAACAAAGACAACAAACACACATAATGAGTGAGCGGGATCTCATTTAGTGAGTGGAGAAGGCCTTCCATCCAAGTGTGGAGGGCAGGGGCCGAGGAAAGGAGCAAGGAGCAGCTGAGGGTTAGCAACCAGCTATATCGAAGGACTGATCTTGAGGTGTGAAGGATAATATTGCTGTAATTGTATTTTTCCATAGTGGGCCATTATCTTAGACGGGAGCCCCTGATTTTTACAGTTAATAAAAATAATTTGTTGTTGGCTTTTCCCTAGTTGGGGTTTTCTAGGGTAAATCTAAGTGTATAATGTACGTGTGATTTCTTGAGTATTTTCGCTGTGTCGTTTTGGTGAGATCTAGCATATTTTTCAATAATAGTTGCCTAAATTATTAGAATTGTTAAATCAGGTTTGGATCTGTAAAATCCAACAAAAGGATGAATGGAATGTGTTCTAGGGTTTGATTTTGCACATGACAAGTTGATGCTAGGACTAGTTGTTGGTTTTTCCCTAGTTGGGGTTTTCTAGGGTAAATCTAAGTGTCAAATGTACGTGTGATTTCTTGAGTATTTTCCCTGTGTTGTTTTGTTGAGATCTAACATATTTTTCAATAATAGTTGCCTAAATTATTAGAATTGTTAAATCAGGTCTGGATCTGTAAAATCCAACAAAAGGATGAATGGAATGTGTTCTAGGGTTTGATTTTGCACATGACAAGTTGATGCTAGGACTAGTTGTAATAATTCATGCTCAAGATTGACCTAAGGCGCACTTGCTTATTCTTGATTAATGTTGGTAAGCTTTTTCTCCTAACCCTAGTTTAACGTTGCTCTTGAAGTGCTTTGGACTGAGTTAGGGGTTCTTGCTAATATTTTTTCAACTTGCTTGAGGAGACCATCTTACAAAGCTCTCTGTTGTTTAATCAGGCCTTAGACTTCTCTATTTGCCTTAATCAAGGTTTTCCCTACCTAACCCATGAGGTTGCTAGTTTAGTTCTAGTTGCAAGTATTGAATGCCATCTTAAGAGGGGGGACTCTAGCCTTGATCTCTCATAGCCCTAGGGTTTCAGACAAGAATCAAATACCCTATCCTTCAACTCTCTCTTTATCAATTTTTACACATTTTACTTTATGCAAAAAATACATAAAAATAGTATACTGTTGGAAAACCCTAAATATCTAAATAAATTCGAAAATCCAAAAACATATGCGATTTTGTATGTTTGGTCCACCCTACAAATTTTCCTTAGGGTTTTCTTCTTAAACCCTTGAGGGCATCTTCTTTTGAGCAAGTGCAATGGGATACGTGAAAGTGCCTAAAATCAATAATTACTTGTTGTTTAGTATTTCTGGTTCATCCTACAAATGCGCTCTGGTTTGGGGATCTTCTAACCCTAGGGTATGCACCTTTTTGAGGACTTGCCTTGAGAAATGTGAATTGTCCTGGGGTTTGTGATAGTTTCTTGGGAATTGTGATAAAGAGGAAACTCCATTATTGTATGATTATTGTGTCTTGTTTAATATTGTTCAACTCCGATAAGGCATTGATCATAGCCATTAGGGCTTGGTGGAAGGTATCTTTCATTGATAAGGGTGTCCACCTAGGTTTTGGAGTTACTCGAAGTGTTGAGAGTTTATATTGTGGTGACATTGGGTTTATAACCCCTCTTGAGCTTACCACCACTAGCACCAAGTCTACATAGCCTTGCTTTGAAAAGGGGTGCTAGTTCAAGTGGTAACACAATTGATTGTGGCAAATTAGCCCTTTCATGTAATATTTCATGGCTCTACTGGCCCAATAGATTTATAGGCATTGGTTTCTTCCCATCTCTTTCTTTTCTTATTTTCTTCACTCAATTTTCTATGTTGTCCATATCCCTTCCCCATTTACATATCCATTTCCTTCCATGTACTACAACCTTCAAACTTCACCTAGATCCTCCACTCCATAGCCTTGACAATCCTACCTTAGGGAATGCCCCTTTGTATTGGAGAAGAGCCAATAACATAAAGTGTGAGGAAGAGCTATTGAGGTGATAGTGGGTAGACTTGGTAGGGTTCCAGAGTTACATAAAGCTATCACCTTGGTGCTTGTGGCTTTACACTTTTATGGGTGCTGGATTTTGTTGTAACAATACCTAAGTTTTTCGCAAGAATCATTATGATCCAATTTATATAGTGAATATTTGACCCTGCAATAAGGGGTTTGCTTTGTTGTTTCACTAGGTAACCACTTAGCATAACATGGATCGAAGATTCAAACCTAACTTCGATGTTAATTTGGATGGATCATTGACCTTGTCTTGAGGATTGAATGCCACTTGTACCATATAACCACCTATTCCTCAAAACAAGTATTCATTCCAAGAAATAGGGGAAGTGCTTCTCAATTCAAGTCTTCATCCTTCCATGATGTGATGATTTGGAGAAATATTAGATTGAACCTGCCCTTCTTCCAATCCTCTAAAGATATTCATCTAAGTGCTTGGACGGGAACTCCCTATCGTCCAACCATGCCTCTATCATCCAACCATGGCTCTAGCAAATGGAGTTTTCTTCCATTTATATCTTTCAGACCAAACCGTAATGAATAAAATAATAATAAAGAGAGCTAAAAGCATGAGAAGTAGGGTGCTCCTCTTAGAGTAGCTTTAGGATTTCATTTAGTCAAAATTTGGCATGAATCATCTTCTTCTTTGAGGTAGCTCCTTTAAATTTGTGAACCATGCCTTGAACCATGTGTAATTCCTCATAAAGTTCCTTTAACATGCTTAAATGCCCTTTTGAGGAGGACATCTTTCTTTTAGAGGGTAGATTCATCATTTAATTGACAAGAGATTTTTCTTCTCAACCACTAAGTGGAAGCTCCTTATCAAGAGACCTTTGAACATACAACTGCTTCTACTACCACATGACATCATTCTAAGGGTATTCCTCTATAGGCCTTTTACCTTGGAACATGTCATACTATAGGCTTCCTCTAATGTGGGATGTTTTGCTTTGTTTTTTTGAGTGCATAAAATGGGTCCATAATGCCACTTGCCATATTTATAAGCAAATGCCTTTCCTTTGAGGGTTTGATCATGTCAACAATGCTACATGGCATCTCCTTATGCAAAGAGTTTGCCTCGAAATATGTAGAAAACTCCTTGAACAATGTATCTCTATCCCCAAATACCTCAAAAGGTGAAATATGTTTCCGAGTATGTGGAACTTTGCTACATTGGAGCACCCCTCCCCCCTCTCTCCCACTCGCGAAGCTTACTCCAAAAATGCTCTTAGTTTTGGGTGCGTGCCCTCGAGGTGCTTCCTACCTCTCCTATTCTAAAGTTCTTATACTAGGTTGATCATTTGGTGACAATATTGTTGTACCTCCCTTCTTTGCCAAGCTCCTGTAAACGCTGTTATGCTAGATCATTTGATGACAATGTTATAAGTTATAACTACTAGATGATTGATGTTAGATGGTTTAATCCATGTTTTCTATAGCTAATTTAACATCTTGCATGCTTTTTAGATATAAATCCATCAAAATATATTAAAATAATAAAATATATACTAAAGCACACTCTTGAAACAAGAACTTTTGAAAATTTTGCTTTTCGCTTTGCTCCCGCTCCTCGCTCCCACTCACCACTCCTGACAACGTAGACGTGGAAGTTCTGCCATTAGAGTTATTTCTCATTCCATCTTTAACATGCCCTAAACACCTCCTTGAATAGGTTGTTCAACTTGTTATGCTCATTAACCCCATTGCGTGCCGCATGTCATGCTCAAAAGTTCCATAAGGTAGGGTGTTTTCTCCTTGGGTTGTGTTTAATCCTTACCTCTCTCGTAATCATGTCTTGGAAACCTGTTGAGGTAGGGTGTTCATATTCTAGTGTCTGTTTCTTCCTCACATCTTCTATCCATGTAGTCCTAGGCCCTAAATTCAATCTAGGATCAAGGCCCTCCATTAATGATGCAAGGAAAAGTATTTGAAGCCATGTAACCCTCAAATGTATGTCAAGTGTGTCTAAGTGGAACCTCATTGTGAAACGTGCCTTTGAAAAGGGCTCCATTAGGCCAACGATACCCTTCCTACACCTTTACTCTTCCCTGGATGGTGAAAAGTGCTTCGGTAGCATAGAACAAGTTGTGTGGACTCCAAATTTGTCTGCATGAACTCCAAAAATCTTTTGATGTGTTGGTGAGAGAATAGAGCCCATGAAAATGTAGAATACGACATGTTTTTTCATGTGGTAACAAGATCCGCTATTCAAAAATCGTGATCCAAAATAGTGCCCTTAACTTCAATATTGATCCACTTTCTACTACTGTGACCTCCTATCAAAAAGAATAAAAGTAAATGAAGATCTCTTTCTGAGGTATTTGACTATTTTCACTAGTTTTTCTCTAACATGGTTGAATTCTATTTATGCATTCAACATTTAAGTTGGTTGGGTATATCTCTGGTGTGTGAGGGCTTTATATCTGATGAACCTGAATGATAGAGGAAGACAATACCTCAAAGTTATCAATTGCAGATGGGTTTTTAGTTGAAGTGCTTGACTAGTCAATTGTTTACCATGCTTTGCCATATCTGCTAGGTAAATCTTCGTTCTCTAGTCATCTCGAGTAGATGCCCTCCAAATTTTTGGTGGGGTCTTTTGAGGTGGTTCCTTCCATTGACCCCCTTTAATTGCATTTCATGCCAGAATTAAATCCTTCTTAACAACTAGATTGAGGTAATTCAATTGTTTTGTTGTAAATTTTGGAACAACAAGCATTTCTTTTTGTTTTCTCTCTCTAGTGTTGTGGCCTCGATTTGTATGAAGTGGTACCATTTTTTTGTTAGTCCTTGTCCTCATGATTACTCAAACCATGCCATTTGCATATGATTTAACTTAAGTTTCTCATATCATCTAAGGGTTGCCATTTGCATATGAGGTCCTTGCATTTCTTGTTGGTTACTTCATTTAGTTTCTAAATCTTGTATTTAGTTAAATACACTCTAGTATCCTTTCTATGTTTATTATAACCTTTGACTTGTTGGCCTTGAATGTTTGCAGAGCTTTGTTGTTAGCACTTGGCTTCTGCCTAGGATAATCTGTTGATTTTGCCTGAGCAACATCGAGAGCCATTCTCTTGGAGGATGGAGGCACCTGGTCAGTTACTAGTAATTTGAACCAGTTTGGGACTGGGGGACTCGGCCTAGAGTTGAGGGCCATTCACTGAATGGAGGCACCTGGTCAGTTACTAGGAATTTGAACCAGTCTGGGACTGGGGGACTCATCCTAGAGCTGAGGGCTATTCACTGAATGGAGGCACATGGTCAGTTACCAGGAATTTGAACCAGTTTGGGACTGGGGGACTCAACCTAGAGCTGAGGGCCATTCACTGAATGGAGGCACCTGGTTAGGTACTAGGAATTTGAACCAGTCTGGGATTGGGGGACTCATCCTAGGGCTGAGGGCCATTCTCCAGGAGAATGGAGGCGCTTGGTCAGTTACTGAGTATTTGACATTGAGTCAATTGATGCAGCCTAGGGCTGAGGCACCTGGTCAGTTACCAGGTCATCACCATAAGCCCTAGACTAGGTTTGGGCACGTGATGCACTCCTCTCCTTGATCTATGGGCTTTGTGACCTTCTTTAGGGATTAGCTACCCCTGGTTGAGACACCCAACACCTGATCTTGGTGGCACAAGGAGTTCAAGTTAAAAGCATTCAATAATTCTCCCTATTTATGAAGATGTACTTTGAGTGGGTATGAAGGACCCCAGTGACCACTTGCTTTGACCACAAAACACTTGAAGGACCACCTTACCCTTAGCCTTGGTCCATGAGGAAGACCAAGTGACATAAGTCAAAATACAAAGAAGATGTTTGTACCACAAAAGATTAAAAGTAAAAAGGGTCAAAGTTGAAAAAGAATAAAACCCTAATGTCGACTCCTAATTATGTGGGACCAACTCTTTTGTTTGAAAGTCTATAAATAAATGATACTTGCAAGTCATTTGTACACACACAACTATCATTACTTGACTGCTCCATTCGAGACTGAGATCAACTTTCGCTGCTATTGAAGGAAAGAGTGTGGCTGGGTTTTATGTCTTCTTCTTTGCGCCCTAGCATGTTGGCATAGCTTACTAGGGCATCTCCCTTCTCATTGTTACAGTGCACAGTGGATCAGTGATTGCTGCTACAGAAGCTCACGAAGCCTAGGGCTTCTCCATACTCAGGTCACGGTGATGAGCAGCAACATTTGCAGCACCCTCGTTGGTGGTTGGGGTGGCTGCTCCAGCTCTCTTGCATGACCCAGCTATCTTTGCTGCTGGTCTTAACCAGCAGTAGATCACTGCCCCTCCCTTGCTGAGGTTCGGGCAATACACAGGAAGACACAGCAGCATCCAAACAACTCTTGGGCAGCCTCAGACTGGTCACGGGCAGCCCTATAATTGGTCTCGGGAAACCCTAACAGCCTTGGGCAGCTGCTAGCAGAATCCTGGCAGCTAACAGAACTTTGGGGCAGCTGCAAACAGGATTCAGGCAGTAGAAATAAATTCTGGGCAGCTGTGGAAGTTCGGGCAGCAGGGAAGAGAATTTCGGGCAGCTGCTGAAAATCTGGCAGCAGGTACAGTCCGGGCAGAAACAGGAAGTTTGGGCAGTAGGTCACTTCTGGGCAGCAGTCAAACTGAACTTCGGGCAGCAGGTTCAGTGGTCATTGGCAACAGCAGTTAGCCTGCTAGGGTTTGGAAAATTGTTAAACATTCATCTCAAAATTCTGAGATAAATTTTTTCTTCCTTCATCTACAAGCTCAATCATCTCATTTAAGGGATGAATTACTAATGCTTTGGGGTTTTTGTCCTTTAAAGGTTTCCCCGTGAAAAACATCTTGTGTTCAATTGTGTGATGCTTGGTTGACTACTGCTATTTATATTATAGTCTGCAAATTTTTTTAAAGAATTACATGCACATGTTAAAATTCAACATAATCTAGATTGGCCCACTTAGCATAGGTCGTTCCCCAGAAGACATTCTCAGGCTCTGAATTTGGCACCTTGATTGTGGTTGATGACAATGCTAGCTCGTTTTCTGATTATGGTGCAATTAGTGCTTCTCATTTTACATATGAGTCAAGCCTACCTCTTTTTTCTTTGCTTTGGGTTTACCTCTTATGCTTACCCCTTTTATTTTTGTTTTCTTTTTTACCTATTTTTATGCTGAAGAGTTGCCTTTGGTTCTCCCACATTGCCATTATGACATGTGCTTTATAGTCCCATTGACTTATTTTGGTTGTTTGTGGACATTAATATAGTTTCTTTCTTGTCTTTTTTCCTTCAGATACTCCTTTATCTTTTTTCTTTCAGATACTCCTCATTTGCACATGTTTCTGCAGTGCTTCAATTGTAATCAGTATCTATCCTGATGTATGTGAAATATTTTGGACTTGTGATTTTATCTATGTTCTATTTCAAGGCTCAAATGTAGCATCCTTGTAAATGATCAAGGACCACTTTCATTTTCTTTTGTTAATTTTGATTCAAACCTTTGAGGAAACTTTTAAGATGCTTCCTATTTACGTGTTCCATCACACTTTATGGAAAATGCCACACCGACCAGACTTAACAGCCATGATTGCGCCACTATTTTACATGATGAAACATACCACACTCTTGGGGGTAGTTGAACCCCATGTCTCTATGTACCTAGGTTTTGAAAATGATATACACACATCTGTAACCAGGTCTCTTGGTATCTATGAGAAAATTCCATGTGTTGTCCACCTTGGCAACATTGATAAATGTTATAAAAGATACAGTAAAACATAAAATAAAATTAAGAATATTGAGAGGAACCATAAAAATGGAACATTGCACATATCTATGTAGAAATGATTGTGCATAAATGGTAATGTCATCAATCAAAGTAGCAGCATGTGCAAGGCACTGTACCAAGATCCCATAAAAGATGATAAACTATGTTTCTAGATCATTGGGAGAATGATCTTGGTACCTACTCCCATCAAGTAAGCTGAGTTTACTAGTTGTGAGAGAGTTGGATGGCAGTTGAGCAGAAACTGCCAGCTGACTTAACAGAAGTAGTTATGTCTGAATGAAATTCAATATAGTAATGACGTGTGAAAACCAGACAACTAGGGTTTCTCTTCTGTACTAATAAAAGACATGAAGTGATTAGGACTACAGAAAATATATGCTAGCTAGGATGAAAAAATCTTCTGGATGACCATATTTTGTTTTTGTTCTATCATTGAGTTAGGTATGAATTACAACTAATTTAGCATCTCATCCACTCTTTTTGACTCAATATTTGGGCACAGACGGGAATCTGATTTTGCGACTTCCACCATGCTATGCAAATGAATAACAGTTCATTGAGCTCAGCAGATGAGCATGTTCTATTGTGTTTGAAATGTTGATATTTTTGTTCAAATCGAAATTCTTCATCTCAGCTCTAGTCCCATGTTTCCCTCATTGGTTTACTCATTTATCCAGCTTTTCTTGGTCTGCTTCAATCAGTCAACTGATCTTTGAGTGATGAACGACTTGCCAGAATTTATAGAATAGAAGAAATGAAGATACTTTACTTAGAACATTGAAATCTGATCTTTGAGTGATATTTGACAGTGTTTATAGGATAAAAGGAATGAAAAGATTTTAGTTGGAACTCTGATATTTAGTGATGTTGATGTTTGATGCAACTTTATACTATTCTCTGTATTTTTTCAGTGTCATTTGGCAAATTGTTTGCTCATTCTTGGTTCTATTCCAAACAAGTCTGGAATGCTGATATTGACTAATGCTGATGTTTGATGCAACTTAATAGCAGTCCCCGTATTTTTTCAGTGTCATTTGGCAAGTAGTTTGCTTATTCCTGGTTCTGATTAATGAAATTTTTATTCTCAATCTTGAGTTAAATTCTAGCTTAAAAGTTGTGTTGGAGACCTTGATGATGACAGATATTATCCACATGAAGTTACCCGTGTAGCTGCTTTGCTCATGGTAAGCTTCTATATTCACAATCAGTTTTTTTGATGTTGGTAAGAATGTGGATCTTGGTCTTTATCATGCTATTGATCATGGTGGTTTATTTGTGGATGTGATATCTCTCCTCCCCTTGGGGAAACTCCTTGGCCTTAGTGAGGTTAGATTCGAAAAGCAGATCATGCCTATGTTGGTTTGTTCCATTCATTTATTTCTCTACTTAGCGTGCTTGTTCTTTCATAGAATATTTTCATGGTATCATTAATCTCTTTTGCTACTTTGATGTAAATCGACATAACTTGTTGATGTCTTAAAAAAATTTGAATGTACTTATTGGATAAAGTTTTGCATTGTTAAATAGTTATAGGTGGCTTCTTTTATCTTTTTTGAAATGGTGAAGGGCCACAATATCTTGGGTAGAGCTCGGTAGATTTTTCGTTGGAGACAAAACTATCTATTATAACTCTTAGATATGCCTCATCACCAATTTAAAGGGTCTAAGATTTCATCCTTTAGGAAATGCTGCTCATTTAAACTTACGACTCTACTTTCGTTAAGCAGTCATACTATGAGGGGCATTTGTATGCCATCAAATTTACTTAGGGATTGCACCTGGCCTCATTCATAACCACTCAAGAAGATTTGAACCTTGGTTTCCACATTAATACAAGGCCGGCCATGACTTCTTGTAGAGAAACATGAGGAAGGGTTCCAGGTTGAACTCTTGAAACATGGCCTTTGTGCACTTCACTTTCGCCTAGTCGATCTATTTAACCATGTGGTTTGCACTAGCTTCCCAGAACCATGGTCACATCATATTATTCACTCGATCCATAAATCAGGCCCTAATACCAATCCCAATAACTACCGAACAATCATGGTTGGCCACACTTTCCCCAAGCTCTACACTATAGTTCTCCATATGCAACTTTCTGGGGAGCTTGAGAGGAGAGGACTCAGAGCTAGAGGACAGACGAGTTTCAGACCAACACACCAGAGCATTGATCATATTCTTACACTGTGAGCCATGATTGAGGAGGCATGTCATTGCTCTTCGAAAGTTTATTGTTGCTTTTGTAGACTTTCGGAGGGCGTTCAATTTTGTCCCCAAAGTGGTATTATTCAAGAGGCCCCGAGACATGGGCATGTCTGAGACCCTTCTGACTGCCTTTATGAGATTATATGAGTCGGTCCTTGTAAATCTTAGCACGACCAATGGGATCTCAGATTTATGAGGAGTACCATTGGGGTTAAGCAAGGATGTCCACTTTCGCTCACTCTTTTTAGGATATATATCGATGAGGTAGAGTCCTTACATGAACAAATTCAGGATTGCGACGTGTGCCTTCCCCAATAGGTCTTGATTTCTATTTTTCTCTTTGTTGACGATGTGGTCCTCTTGGCCTCATCTCCGGAGCGATTGTAGAGACAGTTAGATGCATGACCTTATTTTGTGATCTTCATCAAGTGTCGATCAACGCGGGTAAATCTAAGGTCGTGATCTTCAACGGACCGAAGAGGTTACTTACTGATCTTCATTTCTTCCTTAGAGGGGAAGAGATGGAGATTACTAGCACCTATACCTATTTGGGGGTTTAGTTCACATGACCTCATTTTAGTCTACGACATGCCCTTCAACTCTGAGTTAATAAAGGATCTGAATCCCTAGTCCTTCTAGGGAGACAATGCTTACGACACCATTTTTAAGGCATCTCATACAAGATGTCTCTCATGGATACTCTCATCCGACCCACAGTCCTCTATGGCTCTGAGTTGTGGGGGCCATGCCTATTGGACTGTGATTGGGCCTGAACAGAGAGAGTGCAAATCCACCTCCTCTATTGCATCATTAGATGCAAATAGACAATACCTCATCCCATTGTACTGGTAGAGTTTGGTGCTCAACCTTTTCGACTTGAGGCTGTTTTCAGTCTTGTCACTCTCTTATACCGCCTTCAGAGCTTAGCTGACTTGGTGAAGGGGCGTGATTGGTACCCATATTTGGCCCATCTATCCTCAAAGGCCATTGTCTCAGCAAACCCTTTAGTCCACTCTATATGTTGGTTTGTGGGTGTTGCATATCTTTTAGCATTTGTCGGTATTGTAATGGATTGACTACCTCCATTTAGGTATTCCTAGGATGCGCCTAGCTTCCTCTTACCGACCAGGCAGTTGAACATAACCACTAGATATGACATTTATAGACAATTTGTGTAGATTACTTGGATTAATCCTTAGGGGAGTTTACATCCCTAGATGGCCTTCTATGCTACACACTTCTTAGATTTGAGGGACAGTCTCATTGTTCGACCCCCTTACACATTCTGGCATTGGGCACATGCTCTTCGTATTCCTATAGGCCAATTTAGAGTGGGCTGTCATCATCTCTAGGTAGAGAGAGATCACGTGCTCAATCGATCAGACAGGATCTGCCAGGTGTGTCTCCTTCGAGAGGTTGAGACCGAGGAGCACTTTATCTTTTGGTCGTCTAGATATGCATCGTTAACTTCAAAATTTGCAAAGGAAAATAATCCACCAAACCCTTGCATTCTTCACAAGAAAAATCTTCTAAAAGACTAACTCTGAATTTTGAGAAGATGGTACAAATGACATCTCACCTAATATATCATGAAATCTATTCTGATCATAACCATCATCCCAATACATGCAAAATATATTTTTTAATCCTGCAACAGATTTGTTTTTTTGATCTAATTCCCGAAACCATTCCATGACATCACCATCTAATCTGGTTAAAAAATATTTCATCACTTCAGTCTCATATCCAAGACCACGCTCCAATACTACTTTCATGAAGGACAAAACATGTCTAATTGCTGAATTGTAATGTCCATGGAAATTCAACTCATACCCAAGAAATCATCCATTTCATTTGTATATTTTGGTGTATTTGAAAAATCAAATGCAGGATATAAATCTGGATCCATATCAGCCATTGTTGCTCAATGTAGACAGCTGAAATATGAAAATGCATGTATAAAATAACCTCATACCAAAATCTGAAATGTGGAGTTGCCAAGGTGAGTTCTTCAAATATTAGCTAGTTGTTCTCACCCTTAAAAGAGCAAGCCATCAAATGCATCTTGCGGAGATGAGAAAATAATCTTCAAAAACATCAAACAATGTAGCTGGTTTACAAATTTATGAGAAAATGATGATCCCCGACAATGGTGCCAAAATGTTACAACAAAATCTAGTACCCGTATATGATGTAAAGTCCAAGCGCCAAGGGGATAGTCTTGTACAACTCAGGAATGCTGTCCACTGTCATCTCGCTGGCTCTTCCTCTCTCTTCAAGATGGTTCTCCTCCAACTCAAGGGGTTATCCCGAAATAAGATTGCTAAGGGTATGGTGTGGAGGCTGTAGGTAATATAGGAAGAGTAAAGCCTTAGCAAAACGTGTGGTAATTGTAGCATTGGAAATGTGTGTAAATTGGAAAAGGGATAAAGGAAAGATAGGAAAATGAAGTATAAAGGCAAGGAGAGAAGAGGCGGAGGAACTGATGCTTATCAATCATGGGCTTATGTAGTCATGAGATATTACTATAGGGAGGGACTAAGTTTGTCGCATCTTCAATTAATGTGTTAAGTTGATGTTTTCCACTTCCAAACATCAACGGATAAAGCGCTGTTTGCTACATTCTCCATTCTAATTATGTGGACTCAAGAAAAGGAATGATATCACATTCAACCTTAATGTGCTTGTTCGGAATTAACATAAAAATAAAGCTTGGAGGGTCCTATAAGGTACCACTCACCAATAAAATTTAAAAGTGCTGAATTATTAATCCAAATCTGCAATTATTAGAACGGTAATAAAACATAAATAAATAGCAAGTAAATCAAGAGGGAGAAACCTCCTCACATTGATTTACTTCTAAATAAAATACCTAGGCTCTTATATTAGATTGAAACAAGAGAAATTCCATTAATCATCAATCTTGGTAGTACAAGGGAGCTCCATTAAGCTTCAATTCCTGAACTTCAATACTTCATCACTTCTCTAACTCCCAACTCCTAACTCCACAATCACAAATGAAATGGGGAGAGCTCCTTTATATAGAGTGAGCTGGATCTCTCTTACAATTAAAATATATTTTCTTCCTAGCTAACTCCATGACAAATCCAATGATAATAAAATATTGGAGTTAGTTAGATGAAGATCTAACCCATCATGGAATGCAAGTCAAATCAATGAGGTGGACTTCTTCTCTCCAAGAAAGGTGACAGTGGGTAGCCCTTTTGTCGTGCCCCTAGGGTTTACTTGTGCTTAAGGACTTTATCACATAAAGTAAGTGTTTCGGTGTAACAAATAATATGAATCTAGTCTATACATATTCTCATGCAAGGTTGGCCCTATCATAAATACGGTGGCCTGCATGAAGTGTAGACAGGCTGATTTTTGAAATGTGCACTCTGTTGGGGATTTGTAACCAGATCCAAAGCCTTGTATTTGTAAAGCCGTAGTTTTCTCTTGTAACCTGGAACTACGCACCATTAGATTTGTTGGAAAGTATAGGGTGGGTTGTGTCTTTTTGTGGTCATATTCCACACTTTGGATCAATATTAAGCTATATTGAAAGTTGGTGTTTGTGACCAGTTCTTATAGTCAAACCACTTCCCCAGTGGTTTGTGCTCTTATATCCACATATGCGAGATTATAGATGCTTATGAATCTTTTTGGCGTGCTCTTCAAATCATTGTATTTCTTCAATTTTGACCTAGAACTTAGCAGCTTTTGATTTGTTGGAACTTGGAAAGTATAGATCGGGTTGGGTTTTTAGAGTCGTATTCCACACTTTGGATCAATATTAAGTTATGTTTTGAATCTTGGTGTTTGTGATCTACTGTTATGTGCAAACTACTTCCCCAATCGTTTGTGATCTTATATCGACGGATGCGACATTAAAGCTGTTTATGAGACTTTGTTCATGTTATTGGAAACACTCTATTTCCATTTTCATTCCTTTACTAAAGACATTATTGTTACCAATTTTCTGGCCGATTTATTGTAATAATCTCAGTAAAAAAGTTGTACCTTGTTAGTTACTAAAGGCCAATGATTTGCTTATTAGCTGTCCCATTTGACACTCCTAGAATACTCGTGGAATATAAAGGAAGTGATTATGCTCTTTTCAGTTCATATTTTGTCTTGACTTTCATTTGAGGTGCTGATAGGAAACATTTGCTTTCTATATTGTACTTTCTATATTGTGTTATGTACAGATTGAGTGGGCCCAATGGTTGAGAACGTGTCCCTCCTTGGATTTAACAGGTTCAAACCTGAAGGGCAGTAGGGTATATGTGGGGTATGTACACCTCTGTAAGCCAAGCAGTCAAATCGTGCATGGAGGGGGGCCCTTATCCCATAAACAAGGGGGTCTCATACATCAATTTGGCACTGGCTAGGCTGTCACTTTAAATTAGATTATTATTAACATAAGTTTTAAACATTGGTATTTTGCAGGGTGGTGGGATACTGAGTCGTGTTTTTCAGCCTCATGAATCTCATATACCTTATCTTCTTCAGTTCTTGGTAAGTGTAACAATACCTAAATGCAATTTTAGCACTAGTACTTATTTTATTAATTTCTTGTGGATGATCTCTCTTTGGCTACAGCAAGAATAGGTAGAACATTGTGTAATATTTAAGGCATGCAACTATAATTATGTTATTCTTTTGGATTATAATTTTATTGTGCTAAATGATACCAATTCTTTTGAAGCTTTGATTGGCAGAATTTTATCAGTTCGTTACCATTGTGAAAACATATAATGATGGCATGTTCTTTCATTAAGCTTTTTTATCAAAATCAAACCTTGTATTTGATATTTTCCAGTGACGGATTTAAACATACAAAGACACTATACATTTATTGAGTTTAGATATCTGATTCAACTCTCATTTTCTATCTTCTGATGTTTTTTCATTTGAAGGTGTGAATAATGACCTATATGTCAATAATGAATTAGAGACATCAAGGGTGGATTGACCTTGTCTATTATAATTTCAATACTACTCGCATTGCTTAGATATAGGTTAGAAATAGGTAACATTTGATGTAAAGGTAAATAATATACCACATAAGATCTCCTCCAATCTTTGGGTATTCGCCTCCTAATCGAGGGAGGAGATGGTCTTGGAATAAAAATAACTGGTTCGCTTAATAAATTGATTGATTGGTAATATATACCATTCAGAATGGAATAGTTGTGTCCTAGCAAGTGGAATAACTTTGCAATAATTTTGTTGTCCTTTATCCATGTGCTCCATTGTAAGCGTATCTCTTATGCACATGGAATGTGTCATTCTGGGCTACATCTTCACATTCAGAGTTTCCTCATAATTTGGAGCAGCCTGGGGCTTACACAGAGAGTTATCAGCCGATAAGCCCTTTTTATATGTATGATGGAGTTGTTGATCTTCCTCATCATATAGATATCTACATTACCCCTATCCAGGTTTGGATAGAAGAAGCTTGCAGAAGCACATGCCAGTTTAGGAAGCAGTTTGATGATTGTCTATATGCCTATGATTTCGGATCCAGCCCGCCCCTCCTGAATATTCGCGCAGGTTTGCATTTTCTATTAAAGATATCCTTGCTTTGGCTCGTACCCAAATACAAGGGAAAATTTTTAAATTTTGATAAAATGTTAAGGTGGCCACATTGGATTTTTCATTTTACTTAACGTTTTGATTATGATATGCTTAGAGTAGGAAATAAGCTCCTCAAAGTGAGCATTTACTGTTTTTTGCATTTCTTTTATGTACTTGGGTATAATAAAACTTTTCTTTCATAAAGCAACTTATTGGTTCATTTGGATTTTATATAAAGCTTGTGTACTAAGGTTTTCTTGTCAAGTTGACATGTTTTTACAGGTTATATATAAACCAGAGATTCTATGGTTCTTGCATGCTCTCCTTTCCCAAAGACCAGATCGAGCACACGTCTCGGAGTTGGAGCCACTTCTACATTAGACTTGGTGGATTTTTCAAGCGAGCCGACGAAGTGGAACAAGTATACTTGTTCGTTCTTCAGATTTCAGAAGTCCGCCAGGCTTTTTCTGGAAGTCTATTTGATTTTTGTTTTAACACATGTTTATACCCCCTTGGGGAAATTGTTAAAATGTTCAAGCATGATAAATTTTTATAAAAGGCTCGGCTTCCCAGACTAAGCATCAAGTCGACTAGCCCAAAGTGTTTTTTCCCTTGGTTATTATTGGTTGTTGAACAAACGACTAATAATTTCTGAGTTATTCATTCACACCTCCAAAGCTGGGGTAGTCGTCTTGGTGGTTAGGCCTTAGGAGGTTATTAGAGCCTTCATGTCAGTGTTATTAAACATGCTAGGCATTCTTTTTGAGTCGTATGGACATGTACTTCATTTTGATGTGGGGATGCTCGTTTTCACACTCAGAGAAGCACTTTTACCTTGGTGGCCACTTTCACTATGTTTTGGGCAGCTAAAATGTCTCGAAAGGCATTATTTGGCTAAAAGTGCATCAAGATGGCATTTTAATGCTAAATTATGACATATTGACACTAAAGTCAAAAATTCAGAAAAAGTCAAAAAAGTAATTTTTAATGGTTAAGTGGTGATGGAGCATGGTGGTCCCCATGATGGTGACCTCATTACATGAGAGAGGCATGCAAAATTTGGTTATACTCTAAGGCAACGAATGGTTGGAATTGTGGTGACGTCAACTCACCAAGGTGGAGGCTCACGCTAAACCTTAGCCTCGTGTTAGTTGGAGGGTGTGGACCCCCTCTATCCACATCACAATTTGAGCTTTGGTTATAGGTTGTTTACCATACTTTGTTTATTTATTAGGTAAGCGAGTGATCATTTCGTGGATGACGTCAAATGAGGGGAAGTCGTGAGCATGGATATGTTAGTTAAGAAGTGGACCCCCCTCCATTTCTAAATCGTTTGTTGAATTTGGGGTATAATCTAAGGTAAATGGTCACGTCAACTCACCTCCCTTAAAGATCATGTCATATTGATTCTGTACATCAACGTGAGGTGGATTTAACACATGCGAATTGGAGTTGTGTGTTGAACTTGGTAGGTGAGTGAGGTTGTCTACCTCACTTGAGGTGGCACCTCCTCCATACCAACACTTCAGTTAAACTAATAATTAGCCCACCTATTCCTTAGGTCACTCAAGCTTAGTTGAGCTTGATCTTCAGTGTTGGTGAGGCCCCCCTGGGTCTCTCTTTTCCTATTTAAGCAGGTCACTTCTCCATTGTTATAGATTGGAAGGTTGAATCGCTGCTGGCATACATTGTAATATTTTTCTGAGTATTTGTTAATAAAAGGCTAAGTTACCAGGATTCGGATACGGATATGGATACGGATACGGATTCGGATACGGATCCACCAGTTTTTTGAAAACCCAGGATCTGGATACGGCGAGGATACGTCACGTACAAAAATATAATAATATTTTTTAAAATTTTTAAAAATTCAAAAACATATTTGGAGTTTAAAAAACAAATCCATTTATGAATCATGACATTAAAACTGAAATCATTAGACATTTTATAAACTTGAAGATTGAAATGATGCATCATGCCTCATACAAAAAGGCTAAAGCCAAAAGGATAATATCATCATCCGATAATATGATATATCATGATAGTAAATACAAAAATGAGTGTCTCATCAATGATCACTCTAGTAATATGATAATGTAGATTGAATCTAACTACAAATCCTGAAATGGGTCTACATCCTCATAATCTGCATATGGAAACTCTACTTGTACATCTACATCATGAATAGATGTTGCGGGGCCTGGAATGGTGGAAGTTGCATCTGATGAAGGCTGAATTAGTGGTGCAATATCCTCAAGCAGGTTGAGGTGAGTCATGGCATTCAATGTCATGTTTAAGTCAGAGGTCTCGGGCTCCACATCCCACATCCTACTCGGACCTTTCTTATACCCTGGATTTGAATGTGATAGAAGGCGGAGGTTGGAATGAACATATACAAGATCTTCAGCCTTTGCTGCTCCTAGTCTGTTTCGCTTCACCGAATGGATGAAGCCATATGTACTCCAATTCCTCTCAGCTGATGAGGAACTAGCAACTTGCGATAACAAGTGGGTGACTAGAGTTGAGATATGAATGCTTTCCTCGCCATGGAAGCCCCACCAAGTAATAGGATCAATGTGGCCTTGATCATTCATGGCTGTTGGATCTGAAAACCCACCAATGGACTGCACAAATGCTCCAAATTCTGCACGTACTTCCATTGTAGTTCCCATATCCCTATAAATTTTCCTCAGAGCTGTCTTGTATCCCTGTACCACTTTAGAATCCCTATTTGGGGCTGTCCTACCAGGTAAAGACAAAATTTTGGAATGATAATATTTCGGGTGCAGTGCATATGCCAAAAGGTGCAACGGTGTGGTCATTTTGTTCCACCTTTCAGTAACTATGTCCTTGACTTTATTATAAAATGTTTCAAAGGGGTCATTATCATTTTCCTTGATAATTTCCCTTATCCTCTCCAACATACTATCTATGTTCTCATAAACTTCCCCCAAGCAAGGCATATCTGTGTCAAAAACCCTGATCATGGTCAAGATTGGTTCAGTAAACCACAGAAGGTATTGGACCTTGTCCCACCATGCATCATCAAGAATGATAGACTTGATCTTTTGTCCTCTATCAGAAGTGGAAGTCCTCCATGATTCCCAAAGAGGGTCGATGACCATCGCTTGCAATGCTTGTCTGACCTCCACAAGCCTCTTTATGACTAGGGTGTGGGAGGCAAAACGGGTTTCAGCAACCTACAAGTTTTAAAAATTTAAACGTTAAATAAAAAATCATATATGGATAAAATTAAGAATTCATAATACAATGGAATAATATTGATTTAAAAAAGGAGTACCTTCAGTAGCTCCAACTTTGCAAAACCCCGATATATGGCTTGGGACATTGAATGGTTGGTGATGAACATTTGGATTTCTTTTGCTGCTACATATACCTCATTGATCCACTCAATCTCACCAATCTTGGCAAACATAAGGTTCAATGAATGTACTGCACATGAAGTCCAGAAGATGTGATCATATCAACCCTCCACAATCAACCCTGCAGCTCTACAAACCTGTGCATTGTCCGTAATGACTTGGACAACATTTTGTGGCCCCACACTTTCGATTGCATCAATAAAAATTGAGGAGATGAATGATGCATCTTTCTCTATTCCATTGCAATCAATAGCCTTCAAAAACATTGCCCCTTGGGGGCATATTGCAATAACATTAATTAAAGGGCAGTTTCTTTGGTCTCTCCATCCATCAGAAACGATGGACACCCCTGTTTCTGCCCATGTATCTCGGATTGACTGTAATTGTCTATCCACAGATTGTCTTTCTGATGTTAACAAAGTAGTGCGGACCTTTTCATAACCAGGGCTTTTGTACCTTTGTGGCGCTTCATTGACTGCCTTAATCATTTGTTGCCAATAGGGGGATCACACCAAATTAAATGCTAGCATGTTTGCATATATGCAACGCGCTACATGCTCATCAGCTACATCTCTGCCTTGGTTATTAAATGCTGCTTCAAGAGGCCCCAAAGAAGGCCTCTTATTAGCTGTAGCCGCTGATCTAGATGGTAATGGAGGCCTTGTTGTAGAGCCTTGCACAATGAGTTTTCCCTTAGCAACTTTCTTATCAGCGGCATCTTGCAAAGATGCATAGTACTTACTTTTTGCAAGACTCAAACCTTGTCCAGCTTTACCATTTGCATCAGGTGGGCCAGTGCATACCTGCACCCCCGTGTTTGTATGCCTGGTGAGATGGCCCTTCACCCTAGTGTATGAGCCATTTCGGATGGAACCACATTCACTACATTTCCATTTGTAAGAGCCACCCCCAGGATTTTTGCCAATAATTTCCACAAACTGCAATAGAGGAGATTTTGGGTCTTTACAGGCATTTGCCCCCCCCTCAGTTTGTTGTGGTGGTTCCATGTCTATGGCTCTGCATATATATGGAATTTAAACACTATTAGTAATTATTATTATACAATGTGTACATTGTACTCTCAATCCATAAAATGATAAATCAATGCAAGTAATTTACTAATTAGACTATTAGACTTGTCACTTTAGTGGCTCTGTTAGTGTTTTTAAAAAAATAAAATGATAGATGATAAAATTATAAATCATAGTTCACTGTAACAGTGAACTATGATTTAGCATTTTATCATTTTATTTAAAAAAAAAACACTAACATAGATTTTAATACCTCTTCTCTGAGTTTTCATTTTATAATTTATTTAAAAAAAATCACTGTGTATGGACTCTGGAATCCATAACAGTTCATTGAGTCCCTACAAGATATATGATCATAAAGGATGGTCATACACAAAGGCCAATCTAAGGCATAATTTTAGATAAGATTGAGAATAGTTTGCATAGAGGGAACTGTACAGATCTAGGCTATTGAGGCCATTGAAGCCTCAGATCTCTCTTGCTGGGTTCAACAGTCTATAAGAATTCTGTCCTGCATCTTTACTCTAAATTTAAAGCGTGTGGGACATATGGAAAAAAACAGAGCTAGAAGAAATGTATTTGAAAAGATAGTGCACATTGGGATGAACCATGAAGAGTAAACACATAAGCAGAGTGCACATTGTTTTCAAAAGAGAGGACCGTGCTGATGATGGTGAAATATTACCTAGAATGTAAACTAAGCAGCTAAATAAGGGAAGCAACTAAATAAGGCAAAGAATGGAGGCAACTGAATAAGACAAAGAATCGTATGACTGTTAGTGTTCCAAATTGTACAGCCAAGATGATAAGTAGCTAGGGTGGACAATAAGGGAATAGATGGAACAACAATAATGAAGAGAGTTAGAGAGCTCTTTAGAGTTTGATTGTAAAATGAGTTTGAAATCATTCGGCCATGCCCAATGCTAAAGGTATCTTCCACAATTCATCAGACCAACAATTGCTCTGAATGCACCCATACTATTTGTTTTACTGCTGGTTCATGCTCAAATGTTGCTCAGGTGTCTAGATAGCGCACAGATACCTCACCATATTTTTTCAATTATTAATTTATTATTGGATTCATTGCTGTCAACATTGTTGAAAGGCACTTTAACATCATTCCCAACATAAAGTACAGATGAGTGCCATAAAGCCTCTCCTTGAAAATGTACAGTGAAGACCATCGGTTCACCAAAACAGTAAAATAAAAACTAGATTCCAACCTGTAAAAATCTTTAAAGAAATCAACTTCTTCGAACAATAATTCAAGAACCCATAGGTAACACGTGACTCATGCAATGAAGGGGGTAACAACTCCCTTGTTGTGGTTAATTGGATGGCTGGGATAAATAATATGATAATTATTAATTATATCCTGAGGCGTATATTGGACGATAGACAACTTGCTGGGACAGCCTTTACCATTGTTGAGACAGTTTATAATTAAATGATACGGATAAATATTAAAATTTAAAAACCTGAGTTGGAGGTTGACAGGAGTTGGAGGTCGACAAGAGTTGGAGGTTGCCTTCGTCGGTGGGGTCTGCGTTTTGCTTTGTGTCTGCTGCGCCAAACTTTAAACAAAGAAAACGCCAAAAGTTAAAACTTAAAACCCTCACTGTCTGCTGCGCGCGATGAGGAGTCTGTCGGTAGTGAGTGGCTCGTGGTGTAGGGGAATTGTTATATAAGTAAATTGATATTAAAAAATATTAAAATCGCCAGCTGTGGGATGGATTCGGCCCACCAAAACGCAGTTGCTGCTCAACTTTCCGTGGATCCGTTTCACTTTATCGGGAGTCGTTTCCACATTTTTAGGATCCGTTTCGGATCAGGCGGATCTGTTTCCAGTCTTCACGGCGATGGTGGCACGGTGGATCCCTCACGTATTCGGATCCGGATCCGGATTTGAACCGCGGATCCGCGGATCCTTCACCCTTAGCAGGCGGATCCGGTAACACAGATAAAAGGATTTGGAGGCAATTTTGGTGTGGGATCCATGAATGTTTGGCCGATGTTGTCTTTGTTATAAATCATTAGGGTAACCCGTATTAGTTCTTTCATATTTGCAAGTGTTGGGATTACTTTTCTTGATAAAGAAATTTTTATTTCGGTAAGAATAGGAAGTGATTCTTGTTAGGTTACTTCTAATTGTGAAAGGTATTAGATCACTAAGTTTTATATGATTTCTTGTTTGGATCTATAATCCTTCTTAGCTTCTTATCATTTCACACAGGTGCTTTTAATCCCCTTTGCATTTTGTTGAAGGTATTTTACAGGAAACTCGAGCTGGAGCATTTGATGAGCGAGTGGGATCTCCCTCTTCTCTAATAATTTCGAAAGAAGAAGCATCGTCCCTCGGATCTCACCAAAGGAGGCGTCACCATCCCTTTTCTACTTCTTGCTCCATCTGGTTCTATCACCCCTTGATCCAAAAAATTTCAAGTTTACTCTAGTTATTGTTTTTGGCTTAGATATACATTTTAAAGACATATCTAAAGTAGTTTTAAATTCCTAAGTCTAGATCTTGTTGAGTGATTAAGAGTTTTTGTTCTTTAATTCTTTAGATCTAGCTCTCTTTTTTGCAAGTTCAAAGTTGAAATTCAAAAGTACTTGGTTAAGAGGTTTAAAGAGCTTTCAATTTATATATTTGGCATTTAGTGCTTGAGACTTGCTTGCTATTCTCTTCGAGAGGCAAGCAAAGATTTTAGGAAGCTTGCCTTACTTAGTTTTTTCATTCGATTGTTACTTTGGAAGTTTGAAAGTTTTGGGCAAACTTTGGAAGTTTTCCCAAAGCACTCTTAAAGTGCTTTTGGGCACATTCCACTAATATTTGTTGGTTGTTTTTTGCAGGTTTGCGATAAAAGAGAGGGAAACTCTAGCAATTTTTCACAAAATCGACAAAAAGAAGACAATCAAAGCTCCCCTCACATAGAAATTATTCTTTTTACATGTTGTAAGCCTTTGGATCCAAATTTGAGGACCAAAGTGCACTTTCTTCGCATCATTGTAAAAGCAAAATAAAGTTTGAGTAGGCTTATTAGAACCCGATCCCCATCCCCCCTGAAGGGGTTTGTGTCGACGTCCTTTATTTATTTATTTTCTTTCATCATTTCATGCTTTATTTAAGTTTTTTTTTGCAAGAGTAATCTGAATACTTACCCATTGTCCTATACCGAAGTGCCATAAGGGAAAATATTTGAGCAGTGTAGTAATTAAAAAACTTCAATTTTTTTATGCATTGTTGAGTTTAAAATAAACCCCCTCGCTTTCTCGAGTATAGATTCATGGATAAGGGCTTGCCCGAGTACTGAATCTGGAAAGAGACTCTTGGGATTTACCTTTTCTAAATCATAACACTTTGCTTAAAAAACGCTTAAAACTTACAAAGGCCTTCATCCCCGTATGCTCTACTTTCACTGCAACTTCGTCTTATCAGTTGGTAGTATCAGAAAGGGATTAATGTGACTAGCTTAATTAGTTTCCTCTCCCTAAATTAATTTCCCCAAGAGAAAATCCAACGCCTCGAATTAAGCCGTTGCGGTGGCAAAATCCACAAAGGAAGCGCAAACAACTGGGCAGTGACCTCGAGACACCGTTAGGCTACATCGTTGCTGGTGTAGTGTTGAAGAGTCTCAGAGACTCCAACCAACCCACATATTCCTTGCAGGGAGCTGCATCGGTTAATGGTCTTGGACATACTCCTCGTACCTTCGAGTATATTGGGAGTTCCCATCCCCTAAGCTAATCAAGATCATTACCACATAAATAAAATCAACCAACAATTTACCCACTCCTTAATCTACTCATCTAATTAATCTTAAAACCTACCGACGAGACACTGCAATACTTATCTGAGACTACAACAACAACCCTCATACACAAGCAATCCATTTCACTGGCACTGGTCTTCCTCATTTTATATTGGTTAAATCAATTTCCGCATATGGTCATGAATGGTGTTTGAATGATAAATGTTGTTGTTATAATTCATTTCTGTAGTAACTCATTGTTAATATCTTAATTCTTTTCACACTTAACTCCTAGATTCAATCATTTCTTTCATAATGTAAAAGCCTTAGATTTTACTTTTCTTAGGGTTCAGCTCCCTTGGCTTTGTTTAGGGTCCACCCCCCTTGGCTTTGTTAAGAGTTGGCCTAGACGGAGGAGCTGAGTATCAGGTGACAACACTTGGCTCGAGCTTGCCCCCAAGGTCGCACCCAGTCACTTGAAGATTTCTGCCACGTCCACGTTACCTGAGCTGCGAATTAGGCGGCAACACTGTCCAATACTTGCCTTATTGCAGATTTGATTTCCAGCCAGATATATTCTTCATGGTTTGAAATTATCAGCTCTATATGTCTGGCTGATTTGGCATAAGTTAAGGATGAATATATTGAGTGATTAACATTATAATTGATGAATATAATGGCTAATTTACAGCTGTATTTTAGAGCTGTCATAAGTGTTTTTAGATCCGTTATATGCATGATAAGATTGCCCTAGAGGGATGAAACTTACTGAAACACATTGGTATCTTATCTCTTAAACTACTTAGTGGATTGGGGTTTATAAAGAATTAAAATATTGTCCATTGTTGCTGCTGTTTTGTTTATATTTGATAACAGCCCCAAGGCTGAAATTCACAGGGTTAAAATCCAGGAAACCTCTAGGAAAGAGGTGAAATTTTTGAGTTGCATTAAAATCCATTTTGCTGTTTTTCCAGGAAATTTGTACGCATACACAGATGTCAATTTAGCAGATACATATGTAGAGATTTTGTGAACTAGATGTATGAAAACCAATATGGTATTCAAAAGATTTTAAAGTCAGATGAAAATCAGTTTGAATATATATTCAGGTGGACAAAAACAATTCCAAATTATACGCATCACTTGGAAACGAGACATGAAAACTAATAGATATCTAATTGAATATTTTTATACATAACTAAGGTTGAATTTCTACTCCTTTCTCTTTAGTTATAAGGTTTTTCTTCTAATTGGGGTGATTTCCTAATTTTCATAAGAGAGCCTCGTTGGTTTAGAGATGGTTGTTAAGCGGATATTTCATATAAATATGCCATTCCTATGTTGAAAGTTACTAGGGAATATTTCAGAAAAATAGAGCTATATATGACAAAGGAATTTCAAATCACATATAAAGACACAATGCAGCAGCAGTAAACCAGACTAGATGTCTTATTAGATGCAAGCTCATAGAATGAAATTTGAAACCTTAATACAGGTAGGAAAATAATTTGTTCTCATGATCCAAGGAGCTGCCAATAAGATTAAGCAAGACTGAAGGACATTTAGTGCTATATATATCATGGAACTCCGGAAACTATTTAAGTTGGATAAAGTTCTCCTCTTTCTCTGGATTTTTGTTATTAGCTTTCTCCTGTGTTTGTGGTTGATGCACACATTTGCTTTCATTCACAATAAAGTTTGTAGCCTCATATATTTACATGTTTATTTCAAACAGTATGGACATGGTTGGCCTTCATTGAACTTGGATGTTGAGGTTCATCAAATACTGTTTGGCATATATTGTACAGATTGATCACAACTTGTATGGGATGGGTCATCTACATTTGTCAAAATTGAAGTTTCGTGATTCGTTGCCAGACAATATTCCAGAAAGATCTTGCCTGTTTAGAGATGTTGCTTCCAAACTAGTGACGGAGGGAAAGGACGATTCAGTTGCATTAGGTTCTCAGGGAATATCTTCTGGACCTAATGTTGAACCAGAAACACCGAGTCCGTTTATAATTTCCAAGATTTGTGAAAAACAAGGCAATACCAATCTTCTGTCTGTTAGTGAGGAGGACAGAAGAGCACCTGTAGATAATCACTTACAACTTTGGCTAAGATCAACAGTTACTAATGATTGGCTTTGGTCTTTGGCTGTAGCAGATTACACAGAGGGTTCTCCATTCCAAGGAAACCCACAACTTAAGAGACAAAGCACTTGTCAGCTTGAGGGAGATACAACTGTAAATGGTACACAAAAACTTGAAAGACCAAATTTGAATGTACTAAAAAGTGCAAGTACACTCTGATGTTTAATTTATTTTGTTCTTTCCTGTGCAGAAATTTTGAATGGTCATCAACTAATGTACACTTCATTGTCCCAAGCTGGACCAGAAGTGAAAATGGTTCAATCTCTAATACCAATTTGGGAGGTTTGTTTCTTGCAAGTCCTCTTATGATGATATATCATTGCATTTATGCCATATTTTGGGCCAGTGTTTTACATTTGCTGACTGGTTAGCACCTACTTTGTTATCCTTCTTTGCAGGAAGAATTTTCAAGGTCAGGTTTTCAGACATTTATGGAAAAGTTTGAAGATCAGAAACCACCTCCATGGAGAGTATTGAAAACCCTTTTGCATGGGCATGAATATGAAAATGTGTTATCAAAACTTGTTGCTGAGTGTGAACAGAAAGCAGATTGCCCAAATTCTTCCCCAGTCATGTCCTCTGAGACAAAGGATATGCCAAAAAATTACAGGCATGAAATGCAGGAAAGATCCAACAGTCCACATTTAGACAAAGGGATTATATGTGAAAGATCAAGGGATATGCATGAAGAACTCATTATGTGTACACAAGCTGCAAATGGCGAAGAGCCCACTCCTGAAATCCATGTTTCCTCATCCAATGGATTGTTACATGCAGGGGAAGATATAAGAATGCTTGCTGCAGGGGACCAAGGGTTTAATGTCACTGAAGTGCTGGTTGACGAGAATTTTGTAAGGTCTCAGCTGGAGCAAAGTACCGAACTGAAGGTATTGGCCTAGATGGTGCTAATTTATTTTTATGGTTCTCCTATCTCTTATGTTCATGTATTTGTTGTTGAATTAATCAGTTCATATTTATTGCAAATAAAACCTGGCTACTGCACTAGTGGCTTGCCTCTATGTGAATTATCTATCAGGAAAAGACGGCTTGCGAGAAATAAGAGTGTTTAGTATGAGCTGAAAAGGCTGGAAGGCTACTTCCTAACCCCACTGTTAAAATAGCTGTTTAATATCAGCCTGGCCTGTACCTCTGTTCTTATTTCGTTGTTTTTCCTATCCATCATAAGCAGTTTGAAATTAATCTATATTTGTGTGGAGTTGATAAGGTAAACTATCATGGTTAACTAAATACAACATGATATTATTGTCTCTGACTGTGCATCAACTAAAGCAAGAAATGAAATGAAGGTTTACTAATGTCCACTAATAACCAGCAATGGTTAATGGTAGTGCAAAGGAATACATACATATCTGAAGAAAAATGACAGATTGAATGTCTCATTTACAAAATGGAAAAAGTGAGAAAATGAACATGATATTAATGTCTCTGACTGTGTGTCAACTAAACCAAGAAATGAAATGAAGGTTTAGTAATGTCCATTAATAAGCAGCAATGGCTAATGGTAGTGTAAAAGGAATACATACATATCTGAAGAAAGGTGACAGATCGAATGTCTCATTTACAAAATGGAAAAATGAGAAAATAAATGTATAATCTCTAATTTTATGTGCAGAAACCTATGTTGCACCGAGTCTAAGGGATAGGGGGACAGGTTTCAGTGATGGCTGGAAGGTACCTGTGAATTTCCAGGAGATGGAGGGATTTGGATGACAAAAATATTACAAATTTAAAAAAATATATTAAGATTTTTAAAACAGAGATTGTCAATAAAATAACCCTTAAGTAGCAATCCTTGAAGTATAGGTCCGATGGACCTTATCTAAGTGGGATTTTAAAACATAGAAAAAAACCATATATTGTCATTAGCAATTGCTGTTATCAATAATTCTCATTGCTAAAACATACTTCATAGTCTTTCAAGTTTCAGCACATATTGTATAATTTATTAATCTGTATATATAACATTTGTCATGGTCTAAATGTTGAATAATTATTAGTAAACCCTCCATGTTGGTACTAATAACTACATTGATGAATATTCTTGTATTTTGACCAAGTTCCAAGTATGAGTAATTATACCATTTTATGTATGGGGATTTTTGCCCATATTTTTAATCCAGAGATCAGGCTGAGATCCAGAGTTCAGTTCTTACAGATGTGATAAGTGATGAGATGCCAGCTGTTGATGCCATATTTTGCCTTGTGATGACGCCATACTATATACTCATGTGATGCTTGAGGATTGACTTTATGGATTATCATTTGGGTTGATGATTGTATTGCAAGATGTTTTCATGTTACTTACAACGATTGATTATGATAAGTATCGCTAGTAGAAAATGTTTCATAGTCTAATACTGAGTATAGATTGTTGTTTTATGCACACACCATAATCTAACAGCTCATGGTCTTTACAGGGATTATAACTCTTCGTTGCCTCCACATTTGATCTTACCTTAATCTCCATGCCACTCCACCTTAGTCTCAAAATTCCATTGGCTAAAGAATGATAGATTGACACTTGATTTCCCCCTCCATGTTTTCTTTTTGTCTCTGACTTGCTTGTGTTGTCATGAATCTTGCAATGGTTTAGGAGGCTCACTTGTAATACCCCAGGGCTAACTATTCCTAAACAGGAAGTTTTGCTATTGAGCAATGCTCTTCCTAGATTTAAAACAAGTCTCCCTATGCTATGTATCATTGAATAGGGTTAACGGTTGGAAGGGTAGGTACTTCTTGAATTAAGATGTAAAGCCTATTTTGCTCTCACCAAGCTTTATTGTGGTAAGTTGGTAACTCTGTCGGGCCTATGGACGATCGCTGGTAGCAGAGCTAAGGTTGTGTCATCATTGATACACAGAAAGTATGCAGGGGCAGTTCCTTTCAATCGCTATCCAAATGAAAGTGCTGAAAGAAAAGATCAAAAGTAAGAAAAATAAAAATGCGAAAAATAAATGGTGAAAAGAGAAAAAGGTGAAGGGAGGCATGCTAGGGTCAAAAGGAGAAGTACCTCATTACACACCACCCATTTGTTAAGACACACTCCCTATTGTTTGCACTAGTGGTGAAGATCACAGATATCCCATTTCCTTATCTTCAGTCAGTCAGTCAACTTTGACTAATCCTCACTTGACTATCTACTTGGACCATCCATCTTATCCACTTCGCCCAAAAGAGAATTAATCTTTGCAAGGATATTGATGTCTATTTGATATTGATATGTTGATAAAATATTAACCTCACACTTTTTATGAAACTTATGTAGCATGATCTATGTTTGAAACTATGTGACGAGTCATGTGAACAATCATTGTATGTAAATCTATAGTTCAAATGCTTCATCATTCCAATGCATATAAGATGATAAAATATCCTTCCAAAGGCACATAAAGGTCCATACATTCATTGGACAAGTTTGGCCAACTTTGAACAATGTTGATTTTTTCAACAGTTTGACTTGGTCAAAGGGGTAGTTTGACTTAGTCAATAGGACCAGTCAATAGAGAACTACATTCTATTTATCATCATTTAGTTGATTGAAGACTTTGGAAGCTAATTTGATCCTTCCAAATGTTGTTTCAAGCAAGGCTGCAAGGAATCGCTCCTACCCTCCTCAAATCGCTCTCGATTCGTGCTCCGAGAGGAATCGCTCCTGAAATCGCGATTCCTCATTGATTCCTCCTGGGAGCGATTTTAGGAATTGTGATTCCCTAAAAAAAATGCTCCCTGTTTTTTTCGGAATTGCTGAGGGAGCGACGCTCCTGATGCGATTCTGCAGCGCTCCCGGACCGATTCCGACCTTAAAAAGTCGCTCTCAAAATCACTCCCTGAGCGATTCCGTGGCTTGGAAAAAAATTTCTCATTTTGTTTATTTTTGCAAAAAAAAAAAAAGAGTTTTTTGGTGATTGTCTAGGGTTTAATTAGTGTTTATAAACACTATTGGCCTCCATTTGGACTCATTCTATTCCTCATTTGCTTGTTTTCATTTATCTTGCTAGAGCTTTGAGTGGCTTTGCTAGTTGTTTGAGAGCAAATTTGTAGGAGCTTGGAAGGGAGATTGGAGGAGAGATTGAAAGCTTCTATTTGTGAGAGCTTGGAAAGAAGATTCAAGGCTTCCATAGAGACATTCAACCATCCTTGAAGAGCTAAAGAGGTAGGCTCTAAAAACCCAATCTTTGTTTGTTTTTGAAAAAAATATTTCACTATGTTAAAATTTTAAATCTTGTATGTGTTTTTTTCCTACTCTTTCCATTTTTTTCTTCTTCATCATTCTATTGTAGTCAAGAAGTGATTCTCATATTGAATCAACAAGCATGATGGGTATGTGGTTTTTGTTTTTGGTTCCAATTCTTCTCATGATGGTGGTGGTGGGAAGTAGATTTGGTGGCGGCGATGATGAGGATGAAGAGATAAGGAGCTGCACATACCATGGAGAGGAGGAGGAGGAGGAGATTGAGAGTGATGAGGGGCGAAAAAAAGACACAACACCTTTGTGGAAGTATGTGACAAGGCTTGGGGGAGGGAGAGGGGGTGGAACCACAAAGTTTACATGCCTCCATTGTAATAAAACTTACACAGGTTCATATACCCGTGTGAGAAAGAATTTGTGTGGGATTATGCCATGTGATCAAGGTAAGTGTACTGGAGTCAAAACTTGTGACAAACTGTCAGCTAAAGAAAGAAACAAATACAGGATGGAAGAAGAGGCAGCTCAAAACAATTCCAAGAGATCAAGGGTCGAAATTGAATCCCCACATAGAATGTTTAGTGGTGGATCTGGATCATCATCCCCCTATGCTAGTGGATTCTCGTTTATGCGAAAAACATTATCAGATTTCCTTGATTGGTTGCAGAGATGATGTGGATTCAAAAGTTTACAAGTTTCTCTATGCATGTGGTGTGCCATTCAATATTCTTCGCTCACCCTATTGGCATGAAATGGTACAAGCCATCAATGGTGCCCCTAAAGGATATAGGAGCCCTGGGTATGACAAAGCTAGAACTGTGGGACTTGATAGGGAAAGAGCCAAAATCAATAGTGCTCTTGGAAACTTTACAAATGATTGGTTGTTATATGGGGTATCCATTGTATCTGATGGGTGGACAAATGTTAAATGCAAGCCATTGATAAATATTCTTGGTGTGTCTGCTAGTGGTGCGGTCTTCCTTTCAGCGCATGACTACTCATATCGCTACAAGACTGGTATCAATATTGCACAACCTTTACTTGAAACCATTCAAACGATTGGGCCATACTATGTCATTCAAGTCATCACAGATAATACTGCTAATTGCAAGGCAGCATGAGCAATCATTGAGGATAAGTATCCCAACATGTTTTGGTTAGGGTGTTTGGTTCACACATTGAACCTTTTGATGCATGATATTGTTAAGATGAAGGACTCTAGTTACCGATGGATTGGTGCCTTGTACAAGAGAGGTAAGAAAATGATGAAATTTATCATCAATCATAGCATGGCCCACCACATTTTTCGCAATCACTCTAGGTTGGAGCTATTGAAGATTGCGAAGACTAGATTTGGTAGCTACTACCTCACCTTTAGGAGGATTTTAAAGGTAAGAGAGGCATTGGCTAGTATGGTCTCAAGTGATTCATGGCATGGATTGAAAGACAGAGCTGCAAGCGCATCTGATAGACATGACTTTCAGGAGGTGGAGGACACCGTTCTTGATGGTCATTTATGGACACAGGTTAAATATGTTCTACAGATCACCAAGCCCGTTTATAATATGATTCGTTTTGCAGATATAGACCAGCCGGTGATTGGGGAGGTGTATGAGCAAATGGATAGCATGCATGGTCATATCAAAGACATTGTTGAGTAAAGAGATGCAATCTTGTATGACCATATTCATAAACATGTGGTCAAATGGTGGGATAATTTGAATGTTCCACTCCATGCCCTTGCATATGTCCTTACCCCAAAATATTATTCTCCATCTTGGTTGGCCCAACCTGCACCTGGCGGTGGAGTTAGGAAAAGGCCACACACAGATCTAGAGGTGCAAAATGGGTATATGCTTGCATTAGACAAGTTGGTCCCCGATGAGGAAGAGTGTGCTCAAGTACAGAGTGAATTGAGCCATTACATCAGTGAACATGGAGTCTTTGGTACCTTGCACGCAACCAAAGATCGAGAGAGGTTGGATCTTATCCGTTGGTGGAACATGTATGGCAGTGGTGCCACATATTTGCATAAATTGGCGGTGAGGGTGCTTTCACAGGTTGTCAATAGTTCTTCTGCAGAGAGGTGTTGGAGCACCTAAAGCTTCATCCACAACGTTAAGAGAAATAGTTTGAATACAGAACGAGCCGAAAGTTTGGTTTATGTGCACTACAACTTGAGGCTGTTGTCCCATTATTGTGAAGCGACCAAGAATGATAGAATTTTTTTGACTTGGGACAACAATCTAGAGGAGGTTAATGTGGAGGATGGAGCCATTGCATTAGAGCGCTTGGAGGATGAACTATTGGGTGACCGTGAGGGTGATCCGATTCATACATCAGAGATGCCACCCCCAACCACCAACGGGTTTCCAGATGCAGGAGTTTTTCCTTTAGCTTCACAACGTCTAACAATCCATGGGGGCCATTCATCTTCTTCTCGTGTTCCATGATCACTTCCAGCAGCTCCTATTCCACCTAGAACACGAGAAAAAAATTGGAAGTTTCTCGTGGCAAGAGGAAAACTTAGTAGATTAGTAGATAGTATCATAATAATTTGTATTTCATGTTTATTATGGCCTATTTTGTGAACATTATGGTCTACTTTGAAGTTTGACGTTTGAACTTTAAATTGTTGATTGCATCTTGATTCTTATCATCTTATGATTTTACAACTCTTTGGTATTGAATATGATATTATGATGCTTTGTTTCATTTCATGGTTGATGTTATCTGTTAGACTATTAGAGTTTGTTGATGGAAAATATTATATGTTGAAATTTGAAGATTGATGTTGTTGATGATTGATCATTTGATGACAATGCTACAAGTCATAGCTCTTAGATGATTGATGTTATTTGTGACATGTGTATTAATGGTTATATCTATGTTTTCTATAGCTAATTTGGTATGATACATGTTTTTTTTAATATATATGCATCAAAATATATTAAAATATATATTATATAAAACACGCTCCCGAAACGCTCCTAAATCAGAATCTTTTGAAAATTTCGCTTTTCGCTCCCGCTCCTCGATCCCAACAACGTAGGTTTCAAGCATATATGGACTAATAGGCAAAAATTAATATTTTTAATTTTTTCAAGTTTTAGGTCTAGTCTTAATTATTTGGATCAGATTGTAAATGGCACATTCAGATTGAATTTTGGCATGAAGTGATTGGTAGGATCTTCAAAGACATCATGGACATCATCAAAATCATTTTTCCAACATTTTTATCATGATTTCATCAAAATTATATTAATAAGCAATTACTATCAGATTTCCTAAAGTCCAATTTAGAAAAAATGCCCAAGTATGGTTGAACAAAAATTAAATCATAACGGGAAGATCCCATTGGCTGATTTAGTGAAGTGGGTCCTCAATGGTGACAAGGATTATTAATCAACAATTTGAGAACTTTTTTCACATGATTGGTGGCCCCATTCATCAAGTACGATTTGAGGGGTGCACACTTCATCTCATGGGAGGTGAATTGGGTCATTTCCATCTCTTTATGTATGCTCTAGCTATCTACATCAGCATTCCACATCAGCTTGGCATCATTATCATCCTCTCACTCAACATTTTATGGCACACACTTGCTCCATCTCACCCAAGTGCGCCCCACATGAGGAGGGCGACTTGGCCACTTGTAAACTCAACAATTTAAGATGTAATCTTAACCATTGATTTGTAAATGAGACTCAAATGAAGATCTTCTTGCCTCATTGTAGACGACTCATGAGTCATGATGATGATCATGAGATACATTTGTTATATTTTTGATGACTTAGGGTTCAGGACACGATTCATTTTTGATGTGTGATGTATCACTAGACATCTTATATATCTTATATATTAGTTTTCTTTCCATATTCATGTGGCAATGTGTTTATTTGATGTTATTGTTGCTTCGGATGTTTAAAAGATTGAAAAAATGAATATTTTTGTATTTTTTAAGTTTGTTGATATATTGTCGATGTTTGCCAATGTGTTCCCGAGATATTTCGAAACGATGTTTTCTAGACCTTTTTTTTGTCGAGACCTAATGTTTGCAACATTAGTAGAGATTATATAAGAAATGCTAGAGTCCATTGAGGAATATGAATTAAAAAAGGTCAAGCAGGAAAAGATGGATGATGAGAAAGGGAGAAGGAGAGAGGTCGCATCTTAAGGATACCCTAGTTTTGAAGGCTTTTCCATTGGCCCTAACCCTCTTTTAGGGATCCCTTTAGATATGTTACTCCAATCCATGAAAACCTGCAAGAATGACTAACATTAATCTTTTTTGACTTCCACCTCTACCCTTTCCATTGCACTTAGGGCCAGTCCACCTTTGAATGAAGAAATAGAAGAATGCAACTTTTGAATGCATGGCTAGATGGTTGTATGATCTAGATATGCCTTTCAATGCTTCTTGACCAATATATTTACCAACCTATGTTGGATGCCATAGTTGCAAGTAAGTGTTTCAAACACCTTAGTTTTCATGACATTAGGAGGGAACTTTTACAAAATGGCATTGGATCTATAAACAAGTACTTAAGGGGTTTTAAGGAGTCATGGACTAGAGTGTAATATACCATCATGTTAGACAAATGGATCGATGGAATGGTCGATACCATATTTAATTTTCTTGTTGTAGTCCATAGTTAAGCATATTATTTTTTATGTAAAAAATACTTCTTATATATATAAAAAATATTTACATCAATGGCAAAAAAAGGGGAAAATGGAAGGGTATTGTTGTCACACAAACTAGCATCCCTCGGATTGCACGGATTAACCGATTATTAACTTGGCGGAACTTCAGGACACTACCCCTAAGTGTCACATGTGCAGGGTCCTCTCTATTTAGGTTTCCTAGGTGTCCCCAACCAAGTTTCTTCGGGTACTTGCCAATAGGTATAAACTTTCTGCAGTACTTTACTTGATCGATTTGTAGGAAGATAGTGTGCCTAATAGAATTAACAGAAGTTGTAAAATATGGCACACTATGGGTGAGATCAGGGGTTCTAAATGTGAGCAATGTTATTACCCCCTTAGGTGGATGATAGTTAGAGTAACTCGAGGGATATGGATTGACAAATGTGCAAGCTTCCCTGAAATATTTACTGTAACACTGCTTAATATCTAGGCTTGAGATTAATTTGAAGATACGCTTCCAAAGGATTAAATGTGCCTAGACTATTTGAGATTGGTGTCACAATTGGTTTATGTGTTAAGTTTAAAGTGTTACCAACACTTGTTTGAGGTCTTGTATTTGCTTGATTTACAAAGTTGGTGTTCAGATCTGCAAGTTTTTATGATAAAAATGGTGTTGCTTTTTGGTCTAATGAAGGTCTCAACACTTAGGATGCTTGCAGGTTTATTAGATTTCTAAGTGTAAAACATATACCAACAAACAAAAATGCAAATTAAGCTAAACAAACCTTACTAGACTATATGCTATGCAAAACTTTTGATTTTCAGTGCCTTTCCTAGGGTTTTCTAAGCAAAGATTGTTTCAGATTTAATTTATTACATGCAAGTCATTTTCAGATGTAGGCCTAGGAAGCAAAATGCTATAAACTAGTAATGCAAGCTTTTCCTAGTGGCTAAGAACTTGAGATAGTAGAGAAATTTAAAAAAGTGGAAGAAAAACTGAAAATGAGTACACCTTGCCAGGTGCCTTGATCCTTTAGGTGATGGAGTTGACTCACCTCTCTTCAACGATGTTTTGATGGATGAATGCCCAACTCCCCAAGGCTCCAGGCAGTCCATGAAGCCCTTCAAAGTTGAAATTCTCCCTTGAAACCCTTTTTCTCTGACCTTTAGTTGGTTAAACTGAGACAAGGAAGTCACTATGACAGTCGAAGATCAACAACAATGTTAGCCACCCACAAATTAGAAATCATATAATGGGTAAGAGAAGCAAAATCTAAAATGGAGGATTTCTTCATCTACTTCTAAAGCTTACTTCTCGTACTAAATCTGAGAGGTTACTAACAATCCAAGATTCAATACCACATGAAAAACAAAACATGAACAATATTACCTCGACTAAGAATAAACATTACCATCAAATCTCCATGAGGGAGCAAGACTCAAAATCACAAACACACCAAAGATCAAGATACACAAGAAATTTCTGCATCAGTTACAGTTGTATTCTCATTCTAGAAATTGACTCCCTTCATAATAAAGCTGCCCTGCCTCTTTTATAGAACAAGAGGGGGCTCAAAATCCCTAATCTAAAAAGATCAATGGCTGAGATTTTCATTTGAGTCTCTATTACAATGAATGGTTTAAATTACATTTGAAAATGTTGAGTGTACAAGTGGTCAAGTTGCCCTCCTCAAGTGGGGTGCACTTGGCTGAAATGGACTCTCTATGGACCATAAAATGCCGATGTAGATCGAAAATTGCTGAGTGAGATAAGATGATTTTATTAATGTCCAACAAATGACCACAAAAGTAGGTCATTGGGACTATATAGTACCAGGATAACAATACAAAGTGGGAGCATAAAAGTAGCTCTTATAAAAATATAAAAGCAGAACTCAAACCAAGCCCTAGTCCTTTAAATGGAGAGCCAATCTTGGAGAAAAATATATAGAAGAAGAGATATGAAGAGAGTTGATCCAAGGAAGGGAAATGTATAAGGGGAGTGGATCGAAGAACTGTGATGCAAAAATTGTGATGGTGAAACTATCATGGGTCACTGGGAGAGTGATAGTGATGCTAAGCTGATGTGAATTGTTGAGTTGGAAGGCTGGAGCACGAGTAAATGACTGGAAATGAAGCAATTCACTACCCTCAAGTAGAGCTGCAACCCTCCTCAAATCGACTTATCGAGTGGGGCCCCAAA
This sequence comes from Pseudotsuga menziesii, assembly GCA_001517045.1. NCBI lineage: Eukaryota > Viridiplantae > Streptophyta > Pinopsida > Pinales > Pinaceae > Pseudotsuga > Pseudotsuga menziesii. The sequence continues at coordinate 350,814 of LPNX010252100.1, read as the reverse complement.
ACATGTGTAAATTCCCCTTTAATTGTTGATTGGTCATCCTTGTCACCGTTGAGAAGGATCCACTTCACCAAATTACCAAATTGGATTTTCCCGTTATGGTTTATTTTTTGCTCAATCATGCTTAGGCATTTTATAAGTTAGACTTCAGGAAATCTGATTAGTAATTGCCTATTAATCCATAGGCGATGAAACCATGAGCAAAATGTTGGGACTACGTTGTTGGGAGTGAAGAGTAGGATTGGAGCAAAAAACAAAATTTTCAAAAGCTTTCGTTTCAAGAGTGTTTTGAGAGCGTTTTTATATAATATATATTTTAAATTTTAATATATTTTGATGGATTTATATCTAAAAAAACATGTAGGATGTTGAATTAGCTATAAAAAACATTGATTAGACCATATAACATCAATCATCTAGTAGTTATAACTTATAACATTGTCATCAAATAATTAACCATAACAACTTTTGTAGGAGCTTGGAAAAGAAGGGAGGTACCATAACATTGTCATCAAATGATCAACCTAGTATATGAGAGGTAGGGAGTGCCTCAGAAGCGTGCTCCCAAAACTGGGAGCGAGCTTCGAGAATGGGATCAAGGGAGGGGTGCACTCCCCCGTAGCAAAGGTTGGGGAAATGCTTTGGATGATGTGCATGATGTCTATATGAATAACATACCAATCAATCTCATGCAAAAATCTGATTTGCGTATGCCATTTGTAATTTGATTTGAATTACTAAAACTGGACTTCGGCTTTTTTAATTTGAAACTTAGGAAAGGCATTAATAATTGCTTATTAGTCCATATATGTACAATACCATGTTTTGAGGATCAATATTGCTTCCAAAGTCTTTAATCAACTGAATATGATAAGAGTGTATGCTTTGTTGTCTGGTCCCGTCGACCAAGTGAAACTACCTCTTTGACCAAAGTCAAATTATTGAAAAAGTCAACTTTGGTCAAAGTTGGTCAAAATTGTCCAATGAATGTATGGACCTTTGTATGCCTTTGGAAGGATGATTTATCATCTTATATGCCTTGGAATGATGAAGTATTTGAATTATAAATTTACATACAATGATTTCTTAAATTACTCATCACATAGCTCAAAACATAGAATATGCTACATAAGTTTCACAAAGAGTGTGAGGTATTGAATTTTTAATATAGTAGTGTAATTTCAATCATTATTTGCAGCGGAAATAAATAAGGATCACTGAAAGATAACCATGCAAAGAAACACAAAGACAAAGATTTTTATCCTGGGAAACCCTTCTACACAAGGGAAGAAAACCCAACAACCTTTTCTATGTAGATATTCAGTTTAAGATACAAAATACATCCAGATATAATAGTAATCACATAAACAAGCTGTAGATAACCCCAAGAGAGAGAATAAACTCTCCATAGATAGCGAACCCATAAAACAATCTTCTTCTTGCTTGAGCGAATTTCCTCGGTGAGAATAAGTGAGATGTCCTCCCTATTTATACTTTTTCATGTCTGCCTTTTCACTTTTGATTTGGGCCAACTTGTCTTCATAAATAATAATAATTGTTTATTGTTTATTTTCTTTGAGGCTGACTTGTTGGAGGAGACCTCCCTGTAAATTTTTAGTGAATTTGCCAATCCCAGTTTTCCAAGTTTTAGTGTCAGTTTGTGTTGATGTATTTGTAACTTCGGAATGTATTCATCTATGTATCTTATGTATTGTAACTCGATGTTTATTCCGGGATGTATCTATTATGTATTTGAGTCATGTTGTCATGCCTCGATGTTCCAATCGGGAGGATCAATAATGTAAACAAGTCTTGTCAAGTCATAGTGGGTAACCCTCCGATTGTGTAAGGGTTAAAGTCCCCGCAATTCCGGGGCACTAGGGTTATTAGACTCTCCTAGTAGAGGTCGGCCCTAGTAGGGTATTAGTCATGTCGGGATTAGGATAAATAGAGAGCTGGGATCTCTATTTAGTATACATCACTCACACACTCAAGTGTAGCGCATAGTTGAGGAAGGAGAAGACACTGGGGCTAGACAAGAAGAAGATTACTGCTGTCGGGAGTGCATCTTACTATTTTGGGGTTTTACATCTTGTGCTGATTCTATCTCTGAGGAAGTTGCGAGGTTTTCTCCATTTATGGTTTCCCCGATCAAAAACACTGTGTTCATTGTCTCTTGTGTTTGATTGCTGTACTTGTTATTCTCTCAGTAAAGATCCTAACATAATGCTAGCTTAATGTTGAAAAACTAACATGGTATCAGAGCTAACCTGAGAAGAAGACACTATGCAGCTGCGGGAACTAGGGCTTCCTAGTTTGTGGATCTTACTCCACAGATTTTCAGCAAAAGTAAGGTGGAACAACTCTCCTCCTTAGGGCGCATCTTTCTGTCGAAGCATAATCCAATTCTGAGGTTTTTCAGTTTTGGACCTGTCACTATTGTTGGAAATTAAGGCTTTTCACAAAAGAGGAATTTTTCAGTGAGCCTAGGCCTGGATTGATCTCCTCCCCAAAATCGAAGTTAGGGACAAATTTCAAGGCATTTGGATAGACAGAACTCCGGAAAAGCAAAACCCTAATTTGCTCCTGAACCAGCTCTGCAAGATTTCAGCTCAAGTTTCAGATCCGACATCTTGAGCTTGGTAAGATCTAAAATCTTTTGTATTTCCATTTGAGGTTCTCATTTAAGATGTCTCATGATACCAAGCTTGATGAAAAGCTTGAGGGAGCTGATAACTTTCGGGCTTGGAAGTATAGGATCTCCTTGGTCCTGGAAGAAAATGAATTAGACTCCTACATTCATGAGGAGGTTCCAGCGCCTTACATAAGAAGAAGATGGTTATGGCAAAGAGGATCATTGCGGATTCTATCAAGGATCACCTTATCCCACAGGTGTCCTCTCTCAAGACACCTAAAGCTATGTTTGATGCCCTAACCAAATTGTTTGAAGGGAAGAACATCAATCGAAAGATGACCCTGAGAAACCAACTGAAGAATGTGAAGATTTAGAATGCAGAAACAATCCAGTCTTACTTCACAAGAGTTTCTCAAATCAAAGAGCAACTAGAAGCAGTTGATGAAGAAGTGGAAAATGCAGAGATTGTAATGACTACATTGAATGGCCTTCCTAGGTCATGGGATTCTTTCATCCAAGGAATTTGTGCTAGGAAGAAGTTAGTCAAGTTTAGCAGACTATGGGAAGAGTGCTCTCAAGAAGAAGCTCGGATAGCAGCCCGAGAAGAGAAGATGGGAAGTGAAGACCAAGCTCTTACGGTACACTCCAAGTCTCACTCCAAGTCAAGCAAGAGAAAATCTCATGGTTCTAGAGGTAAGCACTTTCACAAAGATAATACTAGAAGAGATGTATCTAGGATCATATGCTATACTTGTGATGAAGCAGGACACTATGCAAGGAATTGTCCTAACAAACAGAAGATAGTAAAGAAGAGCAACAAAAGAAGACATCATGCTCATGCTGTAGAGGATGATGAACCATCCAAGAAGAGATCCAGATATGAAAGTGAAGATTCTTCAAGCGAGGATGAATATGTTTTGATATTAGCTTTCATAGGTAACATTACTCATGGTAGTGATGATTGGCTTATAGACAGTGGGGCTTCCAAACATATGACTGGATTCAAGGAATCCTTTGTTAGACTGTTAGAACATGAATCACCTCACAAGGTAAAGCTAGGAGATGACTACCAATATCCAATAAAAGGTAGTGGGGAATCTTCATACAAGTTAGACTCTGAAAAATCTCTAACAATGAAAGAAGTATTGTTTGTGCCAGGACTCAAGAAGAACCTTCTCTCCATATCAGCATTAGATGCAAAAGGAATGCGGGTTGCATTCATAGATGGTCAAGTCATCATGTGGCCAAAAGGAAAGACTATCGATGATGCAGTAGTGATTGGAGAACAAGAAGGAGGATTGTACAAATTAAAGGGCCATCCAGAACAAGCCTTGGTCCATAACACAGTAGAGCCAAGTGAACTTTGGCATAGAAGGCTTGCACATGTGCATTACAGAGCACTACCTATTGCAAGCAAAGCTGTCGAAGGTCTTCCAGAAATTCAAGCAAAACATGATGGGGTCTGCAAAGGATGTGCGAAAGGAAAGAATACAAAGAAGACATTTCCAAGCAGTGAAAGCAAAGCAAAAGGAATCTTGGAAATCATCCACTCCGATGTATGCGGTCCTATGTCATCAAACTCTCTAAGCGGGTATGCATATTATGTTTCTTTTATTGATGACTTTTCTAGGAAGACATGGGTTTACTTCATGAAGAACAAAGACGAAGTATTCAGTAAGTTCAAAGAATTCAAAGCCTTGATTGAAAACCATACTGAAAAGAAGATCAAGACCATTCGATCAGATAATGGTGGAGAATTCACTTCAAATGAATTCAAAGAGCTATGCAAAGAAGTAGGGATTAAGAGGAAGTTGTCCACTCCTTATAATCCACAACAGAATGGGGTTGCAGAACGGAAGAACAAAACTATCATGGAAGCTGTAAAAGCAATGCTTCATGATCAAGACCTTCCCATGCATCTTTGGGCGAAAGCTGCTAGAACAGCGGTGCATGTACAGAACCGTACTCCACATAGAGTACTCGAGAACAAAACTCCTGAAGAAGTCTTCTCTGGCAAGAAACCAGAAGTCAACCATCTTAGAATATTCGGCTGTCCTGTGTACATCCACATTCCAAAAGAGAAGAGTACTAAATTAGATCCTTCAGGAAAGAAGGGTATCTTTGTGGGATACTCTGAAAGCTCGAAGGCTTACAGAATATATTTCCCAGGATATAAGAAGATTGACATCAGCAGGGATGTGACATTTGATGAAGACACAGCTTACAACAAATCCAGAAAGAGACCTGCTGAAGAACCTGAAGATGCAGAAGCACCCATAATTCATGATACAACCATGAATGAAGAAACTCGAGAAGAAGATCGAGAATTTGAAGAACCACAAAGACCTGTAGATCCACCTCTGGAGAAGAATCCTCATAAGAGGAAACCTGCTTGGGTACGAGAACTTATCCAAGGTGTGGAAAGATATGGGGCTCCAGAAGAGAATCATAGAGAAAGAAAGAGGACCAGATCCTGTTCCGGGTATGTAGCTATGTGATTTTATTGATAAAGAACCTTCCAGTTATGAAGAAGCGGCAGAATAGAAAGAATGGAAGGATAGTATGATCGAAGAGTACCAATCGATCATGAAGAATGATGTTTGGGATGTTGTCCCAAGACCAGACAGTAAGTCAGTTGTAACTTCCAAATGGATCTACAAGATCAAACATGCTGCAGATGGTAGCATTGAAAAGTATAAGGCAAGATTTGTAGCTCGAGGTTTCTCTCAGAAAGAGGGAATAGACTATGAAGAGACCTTTGCACCTGTAGCCAGATACACTTCCATCAGATCAGTACTTGCTTTGGCTGCAGTGATGAAATGGAAGATATACCAGATGGATGTCAAGGCTACTTTCTTGAATGGTGTAGTGGAAGAGGAAGTGTATGTAGAACAACCACTCGGTTTTGAGACACATGACAGGGAGTCTCATGTATGCAGATTGAAGAAAGCCCTGTACAGTTTGAAACAGGCACCCAGGACATGGTACGGTAGAATTGATAGCTTTCTATCCAGTTTGGGATTTACCAAGAGTAAATAAGATTCCAACCTTTACTACAAGGTTGAAGATGGCAACCCAATGATGCTTCTACTATTTGTAGATGATCTGTTTGTGATAGGTATGGATGGGTTGATTATTGATACAAAGAGAAAGCTTGCTGCTGAGTTCAAGATGAAGGACTTGGGTATGATGCATTATTTTCTAGGTATGGAGGTGTGGCAGAGTATGGATGGAATCTTCCTTGGACAAGGGAAGTATGCAGTAGAGATCCTGAAGAGGTTTGGGATGATGGACTGCAAGATTATGGCCACACCTATGGCATCGAACCTGAAGCTATTGAATGATGCTTCTTCAGAGACGGTTGATGCTATGATGTATCGTCAGATGATTGGGTCATTGATGTACCTGACAAACACGAGACCAGACATTTGCTTTGCTGTGAACACCTTGAGCTAATTCTTGACAGATCCGAGAAATGTTCACTTGATTGCTGCAAAGCATATTCTGAGGTACTTGAGGGGTACAACTGATTATGGGCTCAAGTATGATGTGAATCAAAAGATTAACCTGGAGGGTTATGTTGATTCAGATTGGGCAGGTAGTGCCATCGATAGGAAGAGCACTTCAGGATGTTGCTTTAGTATGGGATCAGGTGTGATCTCTTGGTTTAGCAGGAAGCAATCCTGTGTGGCACTGAGTACAGCTGAAGTAGAGTATGTCGCAGCTTGTTCAGCTAGTTGTGAGGCAGTATGGTTGCGGAAGCTACTGTCTGATATATTTGATCTCCAGTTGGATGCTACTTGTATACATTGTGACAATCAGAGTTGCGTGAAGTTGTCAGAGAATCCAGTGTTCCATGACAAGTCAAAGCATATCGAGATCAAGTATCACTATATCAGGGATATGGTGCAGAGGGGAGCAGTGAAGCTCCAATATGTTGTGACGGAGGAACTGATAGCTGATGTGTTGACGAAGCCATTAGCCAGAGTGAAGTTCGAGTACTTCAGGGAGAAGCTTGGTGTTCTCCAGATCGAGGTTTCCTCCAAGGGAAAGTGATGAGTCCCAAAGCCATTTTGACGAGCAGGTCAGATATAAAGGCTGAGCCATTCTGTTCATGGTGAGAGGATTTGGTTCCTCCCATGTCAGATGTGAGTGCTGGCCATTCTGTCGAGTAGGATAGATGTAAGGGCTACCGCCATTCTTACGAGCAGGTCAGATGTAAGGGCAAAGCCATTCTGTTCATGGCTAAAGGATTTGGTTCCTCCCATGTCAGATGTGAGTGCTGGCCATTTTGTCGAGTAGGATAGATGTAAGGGCTACCGCCATTCTGACGAGCAGGTCAGATGTAAGGGCAGATCCATTCTGACGAGTAGGTCAGATGTGAGTGCTGGCCATTCTGTCGAGTAGGACAGATGTAAGGGCTACCGCCATTCTAACGAGTAGGTCAGATGTGAGTGCTGGCCATTCTGATGTAGGATGAGCTCCTACATAGATATAAGGGCTACCGCCTTTCTGACGAGTAGGTCAGATGTGAGTGCTGGCCATTCTGATGTGACTGTAGGATTAGGTCCTATATGATCAGATATAAGGGCTACCGCCTTTTTGACGAGCAGGTCAGATGTGAGTGCTGGCCATTCTGACGAGTAGGTCAGATATAAGGGCTACCAAAGACCTACGAGGAGGTAGGCATACATCTAGCATGAAAGAAGGCTGGCTCTGTATAACTTCCTATGACGAGTTAGCACACACATGATGATGACCAGGTGAGATCCAGATCGAGCTATGATCCAGATCTAGTTATGATGACTCCGAGAGATCCAGATCGAGTGATGATCCAGATCCAGCAGTGATAATCCAGATCGAGAGATGATCCAGATCCGGATCTAGTCCAGCAATGATGATCCAGATCGAGTGATGATCCAGATCCAATGATGATGTTCCATGATGATCCAGATCCAGTGATGATGTCCCATGATGATCTAGATCGAGAGATGATCCAGATTCGAAGGATGAAGATGACTTGAAGACTCAGAAGACTCGAGATGCAGATGACAAGATGATCCAGTTGATACAGAGAAGAAAACCAATGCTGAAAATTGTGTCGAAAGAATACCTTCCTAGTTAAGAGGGAGTGTTGATGTATTTGTAACTTCGGAATGTATTCATCTATGTATCTTATGTATTGTAACCTGATGTTTATTCCGGGATGTATCTATTATGTATTTGAGTCATGTTGTCATGCCCCAATGTTCCAATCAGGAGGATCAATAATGTAAATAAGTCTTGTCAAGTCATAGTGGGTAACCCTCCGATTGTGTAAGGGTTAAAGTCCCCGCAGTTTCGGGGCACTAGGGTTATTAGACTCTCCTTGTAGAGGTCGGCCCTAGTAGGGTATTAGTCATGTCGGGATTAGCATAAATAGAGAGCTGGGATCTCTATTTAGTATACATCACTCACACACTCGAGTGTAGCGCATAGTTGAGGAAGGAGAAGACACTGGGGCTAGACAAGAAGAAGATTACTGCTGTCGGGAGTGCATCTTACTGTTTTGGGGTTTTACATCTTGTGCTGATTCTATCTCTGAGGAAGTTGCGGGGTTTTCTCCATTTATGGTTTCCTCGATCAAAAACACTGTGTTCATTGTCTCTTGTGTTTGATTGCTGTACTTGTTATTCTCTCAGTAAAGATCCTAACATAATGCTAGCTTAATGTTGAAAAACTAACAGTTTGATGCCCACCCAATCTCTCAATCTGCTGCATGTGTGTTTCTCATCAACTGACATGACTGGAAAACATGAATGAAATATCACATATTTAAAGGCAGAAATTAAAAGCAATTGCACCATGAAATTTGGAGGCACAATAATTTTTGCAAATCTGCCCAGGAAAAACCGACATGGGGAAATCCTGTTTGAAAGAGTTTTTATTTCTTCTTAAATGAAATTGTACAACAATTAATTCAAGTACAAGTATAACTTATCTCTACCAGTAGGCTGCGATGAAAACAATGTAGAGGCTGTCTCGAATTCTGTGCACACAGTCTTGAAATTTGTGCCATCTCTCTGCAGTGTATGGACTGTCACCATCAACCTATACGGTTTCGAATTTCGTGCCCAAAATTTGATCTCGTCCTTCTCGAAATTTGTGCCCATGAGACAATTAATTGTTGCCTTGAATTTTGTGCCTAGAATTTGCCTTGTAAATCATGCTCAATGCTGTATGATTTCAAAATTTAATGCTGCTGTACAAGTCCTTGATTTATGTGCCAGAGGTATGGAAAATGGTACCCAATCTCTCCTCGGTATGTGTGCTTATTAATTGTTGCAATCGCTGCCTTGGAATGCATGCCTACAATTTTCTCCCTCTCATTGATGCGTCGTCCTCTTCACAAGAAGTCGACTTGCTCTCTCAATGCCCATGAAAGAATCAAATGAAATGCCTTCCCTTGCCTTTTTGTATTTTGCACTAGTGTAGCTGAATGGTCATCTAATCCAAGGGCCCCACATTGGTTTAAATCAATGGATGAAAATAAATGCACTTCATTTCTCTCCATAAATTAATTTCACTCACCTACCACTTAAATATATCAAAAAGTCACTTTAATCACTAAAGTGAAATTAAATGCTTATCTCAAGTCATTTAATGCAAGGGTCATGTTATTTTCCCCTTTTAAGTGACTTAGGCAAAAATCACTAGGGGAATATCTTCGTAGGTACAAAAATCAACACTCTTTGCTACCAAGGAAGGTGTTTTGCACCACTCCCAACTTGTCCCTGAAGAAGATAAACTTGCCCTGCCATAAGGATTTTGTCAGAATGTCTGCCACCTGCTCATCAATGGAAATGTATTGTAACTCCATAGCTCCTCTCAGAACATAGTCTCAGATGAAGTGGTACTTGATCTCTATGTGCTTTGACCTGTCATGGAATACTGGATTCTCAGAGAGTTGGATGCAACTCTGATTGTCACAGTAGATAACAGTGGGCCTTAGCGCCTGATCAAATAAGACTGCCAACAACTTGCGAAGCCACAATGCCTCACAACTAGCTTGACTAGCCGCCATGTACTTAGCCTCTGCAGAACTCAAAGCGACAGACTTTATTTTCAACTAAACCACAACACTGTTGTCGAACCCAAACTGAAACAACAATTGGAAGTGCTTGTTATCACATATATAGTAGTTGGGCTACCATATTCTATTTTTCAAATACAATACATTTTTCAACTAGATCTCTTACATATGAGATGTTGAGATGAGCAGTTTTAACTTTTGACGGATCATTATTTTATTTGTGGACTATTGTACTCTCCCATGTCATGACTGAGTCTTAGGACACTCAGATTTGAGGACCAATGTAGCCATTTAGTCATTACAGAGCAGTTATTGATGCCCAGTTTTATATCAACACTTTCTCATTGGACAGATGATGGTTCAGATGGATTATATGCATGATTATGACTCAGCTTGTATTGTATTGTGTTATGGTTATCATTGCTCTTATATTCATCTTTGTGACATGTATTAACATGTAGTGTCATGATCTGGCGGTCATAAATATATGGACCTGGATGTATTTGTATTATGTATTGATGTCCCTACTTAGACTTGGAAGTTCCCAATCTATACTCATTGGTTTTAACCTCCTTAGGGAGAATAGAGGTAGTCATTCCCACCATTGTTTTGGCTTGCTAGTGTTGGCTTCATCTTTCATCGTCTCCACCCATCCATTACCTTCTAGTTTTGTTTTTAACCCGACTTACTACTTGACTTGTGGCATGGAGGACCTTTCCCCGCTAGAACCTTTGTTGGACAAACCTCTTTGTTTATATTGTGTCTCGACTTTGAGTTGGTGACAGAACTTGTCTTTGGTGAGTTGGATTGTATGCCTAAATCATTCCGGTCGGTTGTCTCGATGTTTTGCATTGCGCAGAACTCCCCCTGGTCACTTGAGATGTTGTTGGCTAAAACTGAAAGCTCATGTACTACTTGTATTGGAAATGTTATATGCGCCCATGGAAAATGAAAATGCTAAAACTGTGTTTCTTAACATATGTGAAAAAATGGCAAGAGCAATGAAATTCTAAAATACTCCTTGAAGGGTATAAGAAAAGGTCCAAAAAAGCAATGGTTAAATATATGCTATATCCAAATATTGCTGACCTTATAAATTTGAATATGTCTTGGATGAAACTGGATGAAACTTGATGTAGACATGATGCCTAAGTTGAATAAGCAGTCTCTGAACAACTCAACCATTTGTGAGGCACTGCCATTCCTTGTGTTGTTGTTTGTCCGACATGTGGTTATAGTGAGTTTTTCTTTTCCATATCCAAAGTGTCATGATGTTAAGTAGGAAGTCATCATTTGCTCTAGCCTTGTCAATTTCAGCCTTCACCCTTCACTAGCAAATTGACTACAATTATGAAGTGAGTATAGTCCTGAAAGTCTGGTCTGAGTAATAATAAATAAAACCCTATATATGTATTTGGTTGGTGTACCGCTAGTGCAATGATTGCTACTTGTTGTGATTGTTTCTTAAATGATTTGTAGAGCATGTCTTAGCCTTATAACACTTGCAGTAGATGGATGATAGATTGGGTTATATTATTGGTATCTGGTCATTTACAAATGGTTATATTGTCTATTGAATATGGTTGATGATCAGGTAGAGACCTGAGAGGGGTATGAGTATACACCCTAGATGGATTTGGACTCTCCGAGTCTAATGAGATAGTTTGTTTTCAGTTCCGGACACTTGCAGAGATGGTCAGGCTCATTTTACTCTCTGGATGTAGTTTTGCTTCACAGGATGATGTGTCTGAGCAGGGAGATGTTTTTATTGGATCTCCTAGGGCGCTGTATCGGGAATAAGGGGTGCAACCACTTGATTGTACCATAGTACCCCCATCCCAAAGAGCCTCGTGGGCTCAGTTTGACAACGCAGGCACCTTAGGAGGCTGTTTTGGTAGGTTCACGTTTCCCGAGGCAGATTAAAAAATGATTAAATGGCTATTGAAGAAATCGATTTGGGCTACTAAGGTAAGGAAATGACATGGGATGAGTCATGATGATGAGAGTAATGTTCTCTGCACCTTCTCCAGCAGTTGCAGCACCTGATTGGGCCCACACCTATTTTTTGGGCATTTTTATATTATTTTCTGGAGCTTTTGGGAGGCTCACGATTTCCTCAAGGAGGCACAAGGTCAAAAAATTAAAATATTATATTATTTTATTGTGCCATGGGGCACCCAGAGGGAGTTAGTTAACACTCCATAGACCCACCATGTGCTTCATTTATTTCTTGTTGAGTGGGGTACCCTCTTTATGGGTGATTTAGTCCACTTTGGTACTTTATGGTTATATTGATCCATATATTGTATGTTGAGCTCATTTCAACCATTGATTAGAACATTTTATCTTTTAATCTTAGCCACTCGTTTTGAAAGTGGTTAGGATTTTGGTTCTCTTGTTCCTATTTAAAGGAGAGAGCTTCTCATTTGTAAGGGGTCTTTGGCTCTTAGATCTGATTAATAGAAAGATTTTTTTGAGGATATTTTCTGGATCTGCTTTGCATCTGATGTTCTTTGGTGGTGATTGGAAAGTCTCTTGCTTCCTAGCATTCGGAATATTGTGTGAGATCTATATCTTTTTTTGGGATCATTGTGTTGTCTACAGGAGGGTGTTTTCAGCTGGAGCGTTTTTGTAGGGGGGCCTTAACTCGCTCGGATTGTCTTCGTCTTGTATCAGGGGGTTTTCATTAGCTTCATTGTGATCTATGATTACATCTTGCTACTTTTCTATAGATCTAGCTTTTTCTTTCATGGTATAGCAAATCTGATATTGTTGACATTTGCCTGTGCAAGATAGGGGGCGCATTGGTCACTTGGATCACAACGTTGGTCCTAGAACTCACATATCTTCCAGAATTGATTGGGATTGCGGGGATCATCATCATCAAGGCATCTACAAGCATTTCCAGGTAAGATCTAACAGGTAAGTCTCTTCTCTTTTAGATCTCAATCCATTGTACCTGCTTTTCTTCAAATTTTTTGAAAAAACTCCTAAATAATAAAAATAAAAAAATCCTTAATCAGGGAACCGTTTGATCTTTGATCAAACCATTTCTGGGTTTTGTAGATCGGGCATCCCTCTCACTGAATCATCCTCAACGCTGTCCAAATTGTGACTAGTTTGCCCTAGATCTGAATTTTTGATTGCTCAAACCATAGCGCCCTCACTAAAATTTTGACTTTTTCCAGAGTTGAGTTTTTTCGGAAAATAATCACGTGGGTTTGAAGATCAGGTCTTCCTCATTCCAGAACATCTTCAACGCTGAGCTAGTTCCCGCCAGGTAGCCCTAGATCTGAAAAACTGATTTTCCACCTCCTTGCATCCCTCATCAGATTTTGACTTTTCCATATCTGATTTTTTCTGAATTTTTCTGACTTGGGTTTGTAGATCGGGCCATCCTGATCTCATCTCCACTCCAACACTGAGCTGATAGTCTCCTAGTTACCCTAGATATGCAGATGTTCCTCTCTAAACCCTAGCGCTAGCCCTCCTTTTGCTGGTTTCACTGTAACCTGAATCTTTTGGGCTAAACACTTTTCTGGGTCCATAGATCAGGGTATATCCCAGGTGGGTTCACTTAAACGCTGTGTTGATACTGCTTCCATTACCCAAGGTTGAACAGGCACTGATCTCCAAGCATAACGCTAGCCCTTTTTTGACCTTTTCTTTCCCGAAAGTTGACCAATCCTTGATAACTTAGGTAAACTGACTTTTTCATATCTCTCACTGAGTCTACCTCTTTGGTACTAGACAGTCCCAACTTTGCCCTTACTCACCTTGTCTCAGTTACGTTTCCCAAGGCAACGACTACCTTAACCAGTTGCTAGTACCTCAACCCTATCGGGAGTAGATTTGGGTCTCCCCCGTTGTTGTCTTGGACTTGGATAACATAAAGCGAAGATTGCCTTGATTGACGTGGCAACCATCCGTTTGGGAGTCTAGGCAGTCTTGGTTCCACCTCCTTAGTTGCTTGCCCCTTTACCATCCATCCTGGATCCACCTCACATAGGCAACTACAAGGTTTGTGATAACAGTGCTCTTTCGGTTCGTCACACTCCCTGCCTAATCTGAATCCGTGAAGCCAACCAAACTAACACCATTCGATCTCCTATAGTCCAGACCATAAACCGTTATGCTTTCAAGGTCTCTCAACACATGTTTCGCTTTTAGCTAGCGCACTCTCCTAGGATCCACCATGAACTGACTGAGAGTGTTCATTGCAAAACACATGTTTGGCTTGGTGTTGACCAGATACATCAATGAACCAATGAGCTGACGATATAATGTAGGATCCACCAACTCTCCCTCAGAAGCATGAAGTTTCTTCCAGTTGGTGATCATAGGTGTGGCCATCGACCTGCAGTCCTCCATCCGAAATCTCCTTAAAGCATCAACTGCATACTTCCATTGTCCTAGGAAAATATGACTAGGCTTCTTCCAAACCTCCATCCCTAGATAGTAATTAATCAACCCAATATTAGGCATCTGGTACTCTGAAGCAAGATGTCTCTTGCACACTGTAATGAGGCACTCCTCACCTGTGATAAACAAGTCATCAACATACAACAAAAGAATGAGCGGATCACCAACAACCACTCTGTAGTAAAGGTTGGGATCAACCTTACTCTTCTGAAATCCCATCGACAACAAGTAAGAATCAATCCTGGAATACCAAGTTCGAAGAGCTTGCTTCAGACCATACAAGGCCTTTTTCAGCCTGTACACATGAGAATCTCTCCCATGGATCTCAAATCCCTGTGGCTGCTCCACATACACCTCCTCCTCTAGAAGACCATTGAGAAATGCGGTCTTCAGATCCATCTGGTGGATCTTCCAACCCATCTTTGCTGCTATGAAAATCACTTCTCTAATCCAGGATTATCGAGCAACTGGTGCAAACGTCTCATTATAATCAATTCCCTCTACATGTGAAAACCCACGCTCCACAAAACGAGCCTTGAACTTCTCCACACTACCATATGCAGCGTGCTTTACCTTGTAAAGCCACTTGGAAGTCACCATAGTCTTCCCCTATGGTCTCGGTACAATCTCCCAGACATTGTTCTTCACGATGGAATGGTACTCTTCCATCATGGCATCTCTCCAAACATGATGTTGGGATGCCTCCTCAAAAATAGAAGGCTCCGAATAACGAAGACTAGGAACCAACGCCATACCCAATCTGTCTAGCATCTTGATGTCTCTCATTGGTTTCTTGGACACTCCAAATGTCTCTGCTTCCTTCATGGTCTCACGAAGCCATTTGGGCTTCCTCTTTCCTGAAGACTCCTGCCATATTGGTGTATCATCCTCTGAAGAACTGCTGGAAGTAGATGGCCTATAAACTTGTGGACCAATAGTTGGTGAATCAGTCATTTGTGAACTGTGTGATCCGGTAACTGCAAGTGGTGAACCTGTGACTCGAGAACTAGAACCTGTCCCTGGAGAACCTGTTGACTATACCAATGGACTTGTAGAACCTGTGTCTGTAACCTGTGGCCATGTCGCCCCAAAAACCTGTGACCCTACACTCTGAACTGCTAAACACTGAGATGTACTCACCTGAGTTGGGGAAACCTGTTGCTCCATATGCTTTCACTCCCTAAACTTCTTGAAGGCCCACTTCTCGCCTCACAACAACCTTCCTCTGGGTAGGAAGATAAATGCGATAGGCCTTTGAAGTCTCATCATAGCCCACAAAGATGCCCTTCTTTGCAGTGGCCTCCAACTTTGTCCTCTTCTCAGAAGGGACATGAGATTAAGTCAGGCAACCAAATATGCGAAAATGATTAACCTCAGGGTTCTTGCATGTGAACATGTCCTTAGGAGTCTTGTTCCCCAAGGCACGATGGGGACTCCTGTTTTGAACGTATACAGTGGTACTACAAGCCTCGACCCAAAGGAAGAAAGGAAGACTTTGATCATGAATCATAGCTCTCGCAGTCCCAATATAGCTCTGTTCTTCCTTTCCGCAACTCTATTTTGCTCAGGAGTATATGGAATTGTCAACCGTCCCCGAATTCCCTCTTGTCTGCAAAACTCATTGAAAGTAGTGGAGGTATACTCAACTCCATCATCTGATCTGAGTGCTCGAATCCTTCTTCCAGTTTGGTACCCCACAAGAGCTTTGAACTCTTGGAACCTCTGCAAGACCTCCTTAGACTTCTTGCTCCTTAGCAAGTAGATCTAGGTCTTCCTGGAATAGTCATCGATGAATGTCACATAGTACTCATACCCGGTCAAAGAAACTGATGACATCGAACCGCATAAGTCTAAATCTATCAAGTTAAGTACTCTCGCTGATCTGTTATCACAGCTCGGAAAAGCAGTCTTGGTGTACTTTCCCTAAGCACACCCTTTGCACACATCACTGTGCTTTATGCTGAACTCATGCAAACTTGTCACCATGTCCCTCAACATTCTTAGAGAAGGACAGTGCAAATGAGGCATCCTTCGATGCCATAGCTCACATAGGTCATTGCTGCTGTTATGGGCCAAAGCATGCTGGGGCTAAAATAAGAGCTTGTATAGCTTCCCACATTTGACTCCAGCAAAAGAAGAAGATGGCCCCAATCCCTTGGGGAAAATGTGTACATGTCCATTAAGGAAGTACACCCCAAGTCCCCTGTCGTCGATCTTGGAAACTGATATCAAGTTCTTTTTCAGCCCAGTGACATACAAGACATCCCTCAATGTCATGGGACATACAAGACATCCCTATATATGTGCGTGTGTGTGTGTGTGTGTATACAGACACACACACACACACACACATACATATATATATATATTATTTTTGTGTTGAAAAGGTGCATTTCTACAGCCCGAGTGAGGGAGAAGTGTTTGTTTTTCCCATAAAAATAAAAGTAAAAAAAATAAAAATTTGTAAAAAAGAGAACTGTGGCATAGTGGAGCCTAGATGCAGGGAAATTGTCGATTTGTCCCATTAAACAAAATAATGCTGCATCCGTGAGTATGTTGTGGCATAGTGGTGAGAGGGATGTGTGTTGTACTTTAGTGTTGAAAGGTTTATAGATTTGATCCCTCTTGGCGCTTTTTAGAACCAAAATTAGATGGATCTATACTGGTTGGTTTTGGTCAAATAAAATTTTGCATTTTTTATGTAACTTTTTGTTGATGTGTTCACAAACTAGTTCACAGGTTAGTTCTAGGCCAGTTCCGTACTAGTTAGACCCTTGACTGGACAACTATCAATATAAACAATTCATGTTACATATCATTTTACTCCTTATACATCTTATTTTATTGCCATTTTATTATATTTATGTCGCAATGTGATAATTTGATGTTATTAGTTTGTATTTAAAAATGTTCCTTTTCCTTCTTTCAGATCTAATAATTATTTCCCTTATAAATTTTATGCAACATATTCTTCAAATAATTATACACTGAAAGATTCAAGCATATGTTACACTTTAAAATGAACGAATGACAAAAAAAATGATGAATACAATACAATATATGGACCATTAAATAGGTCTCATCGTCCCTTTTCAAAAGTAAAAGACAATCTTTTTACTCTTTATTTAGATGCTTAATTAATTAATTATTATATCATATTTTTATTATCGCTTCTCCCATGGTTCATAAGATCATGGTATTTTCCCATGGTATTTAATTTCTTTATCTTTTCATTTTTAATGTTTAATTCATTATTTTTCTCTTATTTATATTATTTATAGTTATTTATTTGCCATACCCTCAACTATTCTTTATTGTACGTAACAAGATCTAGAAACATAGTCTTCATATCCCAAGAAGGATTTCCATGAGCTTGCTTCACATACATGTCCACCCATGTCAGTAGAGATCTAGTGTGTGCACCAACAATAGAGTAGACTTGACCATTCCAACAGGGGTAGCTAATCCCTAAGAATGAGCAAGTCAAATCCATTGTATTATGACAAGGAATACTAGAGCCAGGTAGGCATGTGAGGCAACCCAAGTCCTATATCAGATGATCAAGTACTGTGATCAAGAAGGACTATACCAGGGCTTCCCAGAACCAGGGAGTAGATCTGCAAGCATCCAAGCCTTCTACAACTTGGCCAAGCACCATGACCAAGAAAGACTACATCCAGGGTCCTCACATACACTAGTGAGTGAATCATCATCATCCTCCATAGGTCAAACCACCATGACCCATCAAGCCAAGCACCTTGCCTATGTCCAGGAGGATGTTTGCCCTCAGCTTTCCCAAACATCAAGAAAAAAAGAAACATGATTTTATTTTGTTTTGTTAAATGCTTGCCACAGTTTGTCAGTGTTTTTCCAAATGTTTTCGATGTCTGGAGGTCAAGACCGTTGACATTTTTTTGCTGATGCCAATGTTTGCAACATGGGTCTTTATTATAACATAATGGCTATTTATGCTCTAATGTTACATAATGTGGTGATATACCTGATAGCTGTTACACTTTGCCTGTTTCTAGGTATCATCCTGTCTTGCCCATGGAATTACAACATCCTGCTATAGAATCTAGCTTTACAAATAATAGTTTCCCACCATACAATCTGGTGCTGATCATGCAAAGGCTTAGGGACTGACTTACAAACTCTATGTATCAACGCCTTGTAGTCATTTGAGGACAAGCATGCAACATTAAGCTTGAAAGGGACCTTTTGAAAACCATCTTGTGCATAGTAAAAGAGGAAGTAATTGAATAAATCTGATCCCAAGGGCTTCGTCTAAAGATCTACAACTGCCCCTCGAGTACCAATGAAGAGACACAATCCTTGGGCCCATAAAACTTGTTCAGTCTAGCTTGTATGTGCTCATTGCGCTATCTCTTGTTGGACCATGTAAACTAGACCCCATGATCAAGGCAAGTGTTTTTGCTTCCAATTAGGATAAAAGGAACCCTTTTAAGAACTTGCATTATTCCAATTGTAAAAGAGCAAGAAATTTGATAAATGTAATCCCAAGTTCCACATCTAAAGTTCTAAACATCTACAACTTTTCCTCGAGTACCAATGGAGAAACACAATTATTGGGTCCATAAACGTGTTTAGTCTAGCTTGTATGTGCTCATTGCCCTATCTCTTATTGGACCATGTAAACTTGCTCCCATGATGAAGGTAAGGTGTTTTTGCTTCCAACTGGTATCAACCTACAGTGAAACTTCATGTTTGGCCCGCACATCCTTTTAAGTGCTCGACCACGAAAGATAATTTCCACCTGCTTTGTCACCCTCCATGCTACCATGTCAAAATTCCTTCCTTCGACCTACTTTATCTTGGGAAGAGAGGAGGATATCTAGGTTCCATGATCTGATTCTCTATTGAATAGGAAGGCCAAGGCCCATGATCAGAGAAGAACCCAAAAAGTTTGCTCAGAAGCAAAAACTTGCCCACATACTTTTATGTGATGTATCTATCCTTCATCAGTAACATGTTTGCAACCAAGACGCCACAAAAGAACATCTCCTCCACTTTCTTGGTTAATGACGTTTGGCTGAAATGGTCAATGCCAACAATACTGCATTCTGACTTGTAGCTCAAAGTGCTTGATTTGACATCTTGCAAGAAGACAATGTTTGGTCAAAACTGTAGTATGACTTTCTACAAGCATTGGGTTTTTTCACAAGCATCATTCAACAGGGAATCATCATTCCTATTGCATTCCATGACATGAGCTTCAACTTTATTTTGCAGAGAGATTTGCATCAAACAACTTTCCAAACCAATTGTCATTCACAACGAATCTAGGGTAATGGCTAGGTGGATAGGGGATTGCCTAGTCACGCCCATGTAAGGCTTCGTGATAGGACCTAGTCCCTAGTTCTTAGTGGCCTTAGTTAGAATAGTATTATTATTGGAATCTACACTTTCTATTTTATTTTTCCTATGATTTGTACATAATTTATAGCGGGCTTTATCATTCTTGATCACCAACCTAAATATGCATTTTTTATTGTAATGTTAGGAGACTTGGTCAAACTTGATCTCTCTAATAGTTTGTAGGTTGTAGTTTGATGTATACATAATACAATGAGAAGTATACCATATTGCAACAATCTCCATTCTTGTCATACTTGTTTACTTTGCTCTCTTGTGTTCTTGTGTGTGAGACTTGAGTATTCACATTACTGTTTTATGTTGGCATCAATGATTCAAATATTACCAGAATCTTAAGACTAGGGCTTCTCAGGATCTTCACCATTCCGGTCTCCTTTGGGATTTTCTTCCTACTCATGAGTGAAGTGAGCAACTTATTCCATTTCTGGATAAATGAAAGGTAGTCATTTTGTGAGAGGCAAGGGCCACAAATCCCAGGGCTTTGGCTATACCATGTCATTCACAGCATCCAGCCGCATTTACATCAAGATTTGGCAGATCCTGCAATCTCTTTCCAATCTCTTTGAGCATTTTGTAGTCATGTTGACACCACCAATCCTGGTTTTCAAGGCTTTGATACGCAGGTAACATATATTTTGTATTGCCCTTCCCATTTGTTTCTTCTTTTTCATTTTATTTCAATAAATTGGAAAACAGCGATGGCCCTTGGTCTGGACTTTCCTCTTTCACTGGTTTTGAGACCATTCCAATGATCAAACCTGCATATTTGGTCATTTTATTGATCCTAATAATGTGGTCATTCTGCTGATTATGCTTACATAACTTGGTCGTTACGCTAGTTAAGCCTGCGGAATGGATCTCCACTTCCTATTTTTTATTGTGATCCTCAATTCATGCATGAAACTCATTGATCACTATTCCTAGTTGCAATCCTGACATGTTCAAGCATTTCCTATGTCCCATCACTCCCTGTAAAACCTCCAGTGACTCTGGAGACTCCTAGGACTTTGTGTTTCGTGCATGATGCTAGCATAGAGATCTGAAATTGTTAATCTGCAGAAACTGAAATGAACTTGAAAGTAATTATATTATGATTTAAATTTTTATCATTTCCTTGATGGGACAGGAAATGTTTAGGTTGAAAGTATTGAACTCTCATTTCCCCTAATTTTTTGGTCTCATCATTTATCTCTCAGTTTTCAGTGATTCGAAATTTCTAACTTAATAATATGATTCTTGTTTGTAGGA
Organism: Pseudotsuga menziesii; assembly: GCA_001517045.1. Taxonomy (NCBI): domain Eukaryota; kingdom Viridiplantae; phylum Streptophyta; class Pinopsida; order Pinales; family Pinaceae; genus Pseudotsuga; species Pseudotsuga menziesii. The sequence goes on along the minus strand of LPNX010252100.1, from coordinate 330,043 downwards.
TTCAGATAATGAAATGATTGAACTACTTAAATGGTTGGCATCCTCTCAAGCTGCAGATGACTTAAACGCTGAAGATGGAGAAGGTGAAGAATTAGTTTTTTCTCAGTTATTGCATTCTGACAGCATAGAGAGAGTTTTGGAGAGAGCTCATTCTGGTTATCTGGATGTATCACAGAAGGAATGTGAGGATATCCTTAATTCAATGGAGGATGTTGAAAAATTTCAATGTAGGGATGAAGGAAAGCATTCTGATCATTCAAGTAAACAAGCAGTCTCTGAGTTTTCTGATCATGCTTCTTCACCTGAAGATATGATTCCCCAATTGGATGGAACTGGGGATGACCTGGCAGGAAATCCTGAATCTATATCTGTGGCAAAGGAAAAGAAAGGAAGAAAGGATATAAAGGTCCTTTCAAATGCTTCTGACAATATTTCAAAAGTAGTTTCCTCATCATCATCTGAAGATGGCTTGGCTAGAAAACAAGCATTATGGGGTTCATTGCCCTTAGCTACTAGCAGCAAAGCTCAAAAGGATTCATCCACCACATACAATATGTATGCTGGCTGTGCTTTTGCATTAACAGACAGTAATAATGCTACTATTTTAAAAAATAAAGCCAATATCAATCAAAATGTTGATGCTTTACAGGAGGAAAATTGTTCCCTGAAGTTGGAAAATACAGCTGAAGTAAAGGAGCAGTCCTTAAGGGACCTAATGAGAAAAAAGCGTAGTAGGAGGCCTGAAATATCTGAATCAAAATGTCTTATATCTACAAAGAAGATGACTATGGATAGACATACCCAACATGATGTTATTGTTAATTGCGAGGGGAATTTTAATACTTCAGAAAAGGTATATCAAAAGTCCAGAAACACGAACCAGGATCTCAATTGCCATGCTTCTAGACAATCCCATTTTTCAGTGGCTCCAGAAAATTGTGCCTTCATCCAGCCTTTTGAACTGAAAAAATGCTCTGAAAAATATAGAAATAAGGTGGAGAATGAAAATTTTTCTAGATATGGGGCCCTGCCTTTGGTGAAGCAAGGGACAACAGGCCATTCTTTAGAAGCTTGCAAGGAAAAACATAGTCAAGATGTTATGAGAGATATTTGCAATGAAGAAAAACTGGTGTATCTGGAATCAGGGAAAGTACTTCAAGATGAAGGTCGGGATTGTGCTGAACAGAAGCAGGAAGAAGCTGACTGTGACAATAATCTAGAAGAAGTTGTGAATGAGATGTGCAAGGACAAGTGTATTGAAAACCTTGAATTTGTTGATGTTATGACTGAAGATCATCAAGATTTGGCACCAGAAGAGTACAAGAAATGTTTAGGTCCATTTACAGTGATTCCAAAGGAGCCAGTCTCACACATGAAAATTTCTGGAGATTCAGTAGCATCCAAGGAAACAGAAGGAAAGGAAGAACCTATATATCCAGAACTGCAGACTGGCTTGATACACGCGAGTGGTAGTGGGACCTCCATGACTCGTAATTTTCCTTCAGGGGTACAGCTTACAAATGTTTCAAATAAAATTCATTGCAGTTCTGAATTGAATTCTCATAGCATTAGTGATTATGATTTCAAGAAGCAAATGAGCCCTGATGCAAGTCTGAGAAAATATTCAGAAGATGGGTTGATTACTTTGGCCTTTCATAGGCAACCACCCACTAAGGAGCAGATACAGATAGGTTTTGGGGATCATTCTCTTACACCTGTGGAGCACAGTGAACCCTACTATGGAAACATGGAGGATATTCCAGGTGTGCCTATAGATAGCCAGATCGGTCTTTGAAGGTGTTATCGTTGGTTTAGTAAGCTATTGCTGGTTTGATAGTTGTTGTAGAAAACTGCTATTTCCTTTTATTGTTATATTTACTTTGGGCATGCCCTTTGTATGTTTGCATGCATCTCATACAGCTGACTTTGAATATATTGATATGTAAGATATTAGAATCAGAGCTTCTTTGTTCGAGGATGTGTCTGTTTCAAATTTTCAGCGGCTACCATAACTATGGACATGTACAAGGGTCTTCCAATAGGCTTTAGTCCATCTCTCATCTGCATTGAATAGACTTTCAAGTGAGTTGTCCCTTCCATATGGTTGCCAGCTAAGAATGAAGTTCAAAACTAGAGTTGAAAAGTAGGAAGGCGAAAGTGAGATTACTATTCATACAAAAAATTTCTATATATATTATAGACAGCAACGGTCTAGAAATAGCATACTAGGTGACTTTACATCCTGCATAAGTTTTAGGACATTGAGAGACAAAAGAAACTGTCTCACCAGAGGTGGCCTGGTTTGAAAAGTTTCCAGCCACCCCTCTGATCTGAATTAAATTCTCATTCCAAACTTCGTATAAAATAAATTGTTGGCAAACTTTGAAGTCAACATTCAACTTGAAGACAAAGGGTATTAGCAGGAGTGGAAATTGCGGCAGTGAAAAAATTACATCCTTTGAATTGGAACTGGCCAAACTGTGAGTATACCATGAAGTCAGAAAGGTTGTACCAGTGAACCATCCACCTATGGAAAAATAGACACAAAGAAAGAGCAATAGCTCTGACCAAACCCAGACATGCTACTGTTTTCTCAAATTTTCTGCTACTCAGAATTCTAGCTTCAAATGTTGCTACCAGTTGGAATTATGTTATGCTTATACAAAAAATTATATTGCCAAAACTAAATAATTTTTAAATTTCTTGTAAATATTTGTTACCTCTCAGAACTGCATCACACAGAACATTTGAAATTTGAATTCATTGAATCTGCCTGTGGCTGACTTTCCTGATTTCTGTGCCAAATGTTCTTGTTGTGCTTGTCTTGGGGACTTTGGCGAATTGATATTTAGTACCTATAGTGAGTTTTCTATCCTTGTACCTGTAACACCCCGGTTTTGACCCTGTTTGCATTAAAATGTACATGATGTATATATTGTAATTAATCGTGGTGTGGAGCTAAAGGCAAAAGCCCCACCATCGATTTAACGTTTTATGTTTCAGCGATTAAAATCGTTGCCGATGGTATTTTGTGCTAGCCAGCACATTATAATTTTGAATCATCATGTAAATATGCAATTAATTAAAAACCCACAACCAGCTATGTCAATGCAACAAATAATGAGATGGGGGCATGATTTCCTAAGGATAAGGGGGGCGAAATATTTAACCTATGGGGCCAATGGGGAAAAGCCAAATGTCTATGAGAGAACCCATCAAACTGTCAACTACCTTTCTTGTCTTTTTCCCCAATCATTTATTTCAGCCAGAATGTGGTTGAGTTAGTTATTGCATGGAATGGGCATTGGGGAGAGTATGGGCAAAAATTCGAATTGGGCAGAGAACCCATTTTTGAAAAACGTGTTCTGACTTCCTTGGCAAGGAAAATGCCCAAAAACGTATGCCATTCTGCCATGCATCCATGTTTTCCATTTTCCTCACCATTCTCCTTCACGTTGGGGCTTTTGGGAGCAGCTGGAGGTTTTCTTGTGTGTTTTCATTCCATGTTTTTGGTTGTTGGCTTCATTTTCCCATGGATGGGAGGTCGTTTTTGTAATGCCAGGGATTGGGTTGTCTTCCTCACGTTTTGGGAGCTGCTGGTGCATTTTCCATTCACGTTTTTGTAGTTTCATGTGTTTTTACCATGGCTGTGAAGTGTTTTTGTTAACTTCTAGTGGCTGGGATCTCTGCTTGGCGTTTTGGTGCCGTTTCCACATGCCCACGGTGGGGAATTTCGTTGTTTAGTGTTTCCCAACTAGTGGGAGAACAGAGCCACGAATTTTGGGTGCTGTTGAGTTCGTTTTGGCCAGTTAGGGCCATAAACGACTCTGGAAATCGAATTGCTGCTAAGGGGGTTATTTTACCTTATGTCACATGGTTCGGGTTCGAATTCGAGTTTGACAACCTTGAAATTCGATTCGAATTCGATTTTTTTTATGAAGTTCGGGATGAGGTTCGGCATTAGGTTCGCCAATATAAAAAAATCATATATATATATAATAAAATATACAATAAAATAAAATGACTAACAAATAAAGAAAAGACATTAGATTTTATCATTATGCTCAATGTTGCATCCTGCATGTACACAAAGTCACTGTTCACGAGTGAATGTGCACTGGAGCATTGGTGCAGTGGAGTCGCGAGCTGTGGTGTCACGGTGTGCACTATATAGTGCTACAGAGTCACAATATTTGGAGTAGTGAACAGTCAATAGTGAAAGAATGATATTGGTGGCTCAATGCAAGGGATCCGGATAAGCGACTTGAAATTGTGGGAACTCGACTATGGCAACAAACAACAAAAACGGGAGCAAATGTGGCTGAATGCAGGCCCGTAAGGAATAAGGGACTCGATACTGTGGGCACTGGGTTGTGGCAAGGAGCAACACACTTGGGAGCAAATGCGGGCAGCGATATGACAGTGGAACGCGGGAACGGGCGGAAAAGCATAGTGACTCGGGTTAAAGTTTTAAAAAATAATTATATTAAAAACTAAAATTGCTGTGAAATTCAACGAATTTCAACCCTAATTTGTTCCTTTCTACTTTAAATTCGTTTTCAAGTTTGGATTAAATTCGTTTAAATTCGAATTCGATGAGGTTCGTTTAGGTTCGATTCGGTTCGATTTGGAGTTCGGCTTTGAAATTCGACGAACTTAAACGAATTCGTTTTTTTTTTATAAAGTTCGGCGAATTTCGAATTTCATGGATAAAATTCGCCGAACCCTGTGACATAGATTTTACCCATTGCCGTTTATGTTTTGGTTGAACAACGTTTTCATCAATCCTAGATCTTGCAATTGCTGTGCATGCCTCTGCTGTTTTGATTTGAACTGTTTTTGGAGTGGAAATGGGGTCTGAGCTAGCTTAATAAACCTAGTGGAAGAAGGAACCTCACAGACAGAGCTAGAGGACTGGCTTTCTTCTTTGCACACCCTAAATAGCACTGGAAGGGAAGGCATAGCCTGAGGGACTGTGCAGCAGAGAAGGGGATGCTTCCTTGTGTTGGGTGTGTAGATGTTTTAGAAGTCATGATAGATCTGGTGCAGGTGTCCATAGCTCTTTGGTTGAGCTCACTAGCTTAGCAGTCAACCTTTCCAGCTCTTGTATAGCCTGATAAACCCAACTGTGTTGGCTTGGCTGAGTGTTGTGTTTCCTTGGCTACGTGTGAGCTTGCTATTGTTCCCTTATTCCTTTTGGAAATCATGCCCAGCTCTGGAGTGGCAGTGTTGCTGAGAGATTAATGAGCACACTGGCCTATGGTTGGGTGGAACGTTGCAACGATGTAGCTAGTTGCGGGACAACTCTTTCTCAAGATAAGTATTTCCTTGTGTTTAATCTCTGCAATTGTATTTGTTTTATAAATCAATATGAACATGTTAAATGCTGTGAATGAGTGAATTTGCTTCCGCTGTTTGATAATCATTTATGCATCTGTGTATGCTTTTATTTCATTGCATTTTATCTTATGTTCATGGGGCTAAAATGCCTGGAATAGCTAGCAGTTATGTTAGTTGCGTCCTCTCCGTCGAGTAGAGGGATGGGGACATGACAGTACCTGCATCTATACATTGGGTTGCATGCTTCTGTTCATGTGCTGTTCCTCCCTGATGCACTCTTTGTCAAGGTTGTGTGCTCTTGTTGATGCAACCTGTTCTAGTGTGCCGTGTAGTCTTGTGGTTTACCACTGTGTTCTTGGATGCGCCTGTAGGTGACTATTTTCGGGCATGCTCTGACTGTTTTTGGGTGACTATTCATGCACCCTTTCTTTGCCCACCTTTCTGCCCGCATCTGCCTTTGTAGCCATCTGTTTTTGCTTGTGTTTGCTCCTACAATGACCTGTTATAATTTATTTGCTTGTTTCAGCCTGTTACAATGCTCGCTTTTTTTTTGTTGCTTTGAAAGTTGTCTTATATTTACAGAAGACTTTTACGAATAGTGGTGCAAAATTAGGAAGGGTATATACAAGGGAAATCATAACCGTTTTCTCAAAGCTACTAAAACTGAAATAAAATCAGAATAATTTGTCCGATCCGAAGATTGGGCATCTTTAATCAACAGAGTACCCTTAGTCAGGAATTGATGGTGAGCCTCATCCCTCCAGATGGAAAAAAGGGCAGACAAGGGCAGTTAACCTCATAATCAGAAACAGAATTAGACCTGATTTTCGATAGAATGAATAAGGCTGATTTTCGATAGAATGAATAAGGCTGGGATCTACAAGCATTGCAATATACCAGAGAATGCAGTGTGAACTAGAGGGTGTCAATCTCCAAATAATCCAATGCCAATGAATCATCCCTGAAGAAACACTCTATACAATGGTTACACTGCCTGTTACAAAGCCCAAAGTTTGGTTTGCAAATGTGCCTTAACCACTTGCATTTCAGGGTCTCTTGGTTCAAGCCTAGCTATGTCGAAGATTGGTTTGGCTGTTTGCCATCTCTCATTCTCTGCTTGATTGTTTGTATTCTTCCTCTCGTGTATCAACTATTTTCTTGGTTGTAATCCCTTTTTGATATGGTCATGTTAAATCAGTTCTTCAAGGTTTGGGATGATCATCTCTACTGTGGCTTTGATACCATGCTAGTAAATGCATATAAGATTAATGGAAAAAACTTAAAATATAGTCTAGGCAAGTCTAGGCAAGTTTGGGCTAGTTTAGCAAGTCTTGGCCGAGTCTTGGCGAGTCTAGGTGAGTTCAGGGCAGCAGATTATGAGGTGAGTACTCGGTGTGGCTAAGAATCAGCGAGACTCATGAATATTGGCTGAGTCAAACTGTATTGATTAAAAGTCTAAGCTAAACGAGAATCATAATAAGATGATTTTATTCCAAAGTCTACTTTCTAACTTAACTCACCAAAGTACTAGATATGTATATCAAAGATATACTCTAATATTTTTGTCTTTATTTAAACTTGGAAAGTTCTTTATTCTTGTCTTCATTAGATTTGATAGGGGCAGACCCTTTTTCATATATATTATTTTTTCTTTTTGCTTTATTAGGTCCCTTCGGTGGGCTACTCCTTCAGGTTATGTGGACTCTTTTCAAAATCCAAACTCTGCCATAGCCCTAATCATCTTGCTTATCATGACAGGGTCAAAGAGGATCTCTTCTTTACATTTGAGCCTGACGTTGATATATTTGTGCCTTAACGTGGGTGTGGCTGGCCATAGACCGAGGAATGAATGCAACCAATAGCACTTGCAGAAATCTTATTGGTTCTATCTGTTATAAACTTGAAGCTTGAGTCAATGTGGGGAACATTATACATCACTGCTTCTCAAACTTAGAAGTTAGCATTACTAGTGATAGTTAATTTGATCATATCATTGACGTCTGATTTATCAATGAAATGCCAGTGTGTGAACTATAGTAACTGGTTTTGTGTACAGTTTTGAAGATGATGGTTCTTGAATGTTTATCTTTTTGTCTACAGCACAGGAGAGAGGTTTCTTGTTCTCTTTTTCCATTCTTATTTAATGTGAAGCACACTACATGCTCTATTGAATTTCTCTAATTATAAATTGTGGCTTCTCTGCCGTATTACTTTTTGAAATGCTGAATAATGACTAAAAGGGAAATGTTCCATGCAGTTAAGTCTAAAGAAGCCAAATATCTTCGCCCATTCTTCATGGAAAGGACAGATCGAGTGAGGAGCTCGGATGAGAAGTCTTATATTGACAAAGAATTTTGGGGTCCATGCCATGGTTCAGACACTGTAGTTGGTATCCCTACCCTTTACCAAAATGATGGTTCAGTCTTATATCTTTTGACTCCTTCGCAGCCACCACCATCTGCATGTACCATAATAAAGTGGTTGTCACCAGTAGACAATTATAAGCCGCTTACTATGCCTAATGCTGGAGTAGCTGATAGTGATACTAATGGTAAACAAAACGAAGGGCTCTTAAATGCCTTAGGAAATTTTAAAGTTTCTTCTTCAGAGTATAACGAGCCTGCTGTATTTATGAGTGGATCAGACAATCCTCAATTTGCAGAAACATATGTTCAACTAAAGCAACCTGCTTCAGCAGGACTAAATGGATCTGAAAACCTTATTTCAATGGATAAAGATTGTATGGTGGACTCTTCATTCAACAATTATAAGTGTGAAGGTATGCCATCTGGGGCTTCCAAGCAGCTTCAAATACACGGCATTTCAGAGAAGCTTCAGTATGGAGATGGTAATAGTTCTGTCAACAGTCCAATAAAAAGGTTGCCAGATGCAAAATTACACAAAGAAACAGCCCATCAAGAGTTGCCCAGAATTTGGCAAGACATTTCTCAGATTTCAGCTCCTTCACCAGCAGGGGCCAAGCAGACACCGCTGAGTCAGACTGGCTTTCGTGATCCTGCAACTGTCGGTGCTGGCCAACAAATGACTCTAATGAGCATTGAGGTACGCTATTTTCAGTTTCCTCTGTCTCAGAGTCTTTTGTCTTCTTATTTTGGCTTCAGTTTCATTCAAATATATGTAGACATGGTTGGTCAAAATAAGAGTCATTAAAAGCAAAATGAAACAGACCTGGGAATATTGTATCCTTAATTTGGTTGTCATTTACAAAATTATAAGCACTGATTGCTTTTAAGAGTGTAAAATTATCGTGTTCCTAACTAGCAATGGCAGAAGTTGTTAAATGTAACAATATAAACATGGTCATTTCAAAGAGAAGTATCACATTTTGAGAGAAGCAGTGCACAAGACTTCAAATTTTTAAAGGAAAAGCAAAGAAAGCAGGAATAATTAACTCATTCAAAATGACTCCTCTATATCAACGTGAGTGCATCAACGTTGATGATTTAGTTGCAGTGGATCATTTCATATCAATTTACACTCAATAAATGCTGCTATCAGGACTTATCTGGGATGCATCGCCTTAAGTGAACTCTGCCAACATTAGATATTTCTGGCTCTTATAAATTCACGACATTAACAAAAGATGATGAATAAGTTAGCTTCTGGGAGAGAGAAATGCCATTGTTGACAATGGAATTTGAATAACTGTATATCAATGTTTGAATGTATTTATAGCTTTAATATTATTCTTGGTAGGCAACATCATACTTCTAACTATAGCTCTTGGAACTAAGCAAGGTTTAACTGTGGTTACTATGGTCAACCCAGGTTTTGACTCCAATTATTGGGTGTAATAATAGTTGACGTGTGGTTTTAACTGCCTAATCATAGCGTAACTGTAGTTATTAGTTAAACCTTTATTGAGAAGGTTAAACACCATATGGATTTTGATGGTCATATTACTAACTTTCTGTGGGTAAATATTCTCTCCCCTCTGAAGAGCTGATTGCCTTCAATGAGACTTCTTGTCACAGTAACTAGCAATCAAAATGCAAAGTCTCAAAAGGCTCTAGCTAAGTGCAACTATAGAAGTAATGCCATCATCACCTTAGCAATTAATTCCATTCGCTTTATTTTTTGGATGAATATCAAGAACTATGGGGGATTCCTTAAAAGCAACTAAGTGTCTAGAGAATGGTGATAAGACAAATTACCGAGGTTTTAAAATTAAATATGGATGGATTATGGTTGTGAGTTAGAAAAGCTTATTAGGAGTTGAAGTCTAAATAAGTGTTGAAAGAGGTATCCTAGATTTCAGAAATAAAACAAACCATAATGCTAGCTCATAATTCGATTAAAACATCCATGAATCAATAAGATTATGCAACCGATAAACTTATGTGATAAGTGATTTGCCAAGTGAATGATAAACAACTTGTTCCAAAAAAGAATTAGATCAAAAGTTGTAAATGAGAATCTTAATGTTAAGTAACATGTGAAATGTATCTCATTAAAACATTGTAGATGTAGATATCATTGCGCTTGTAGGATATGATGAATTAAGTTTTAGTGACCAGCAATGGAAATTAAACTCCAAACCAATAAAGAAAGTTGTGAAAGTATTAGGTGAATTGATTTAAAGTATGGAAACAAATTGCAAGTAAATCTGAAAATTAACTTCATGAAAATACAGCTTGATGAACCACAAACTCTTATTCTATTGCTGGGATTGTCAATAGAAGAGAGTTAATCACTAATTTCAGGAATAAGCTCAAGTGATAAATTTTCAAGAGAGATTATGTGATTAATAGACAAGATAAGAAATATTCTATAGACAAGATAAAGGGTTAAGGAGGGAGAGACTCCTCACACAAAACCCTTTTGATATGATAGATGTTTTCTTATTTAATGGCCAATCAATTAACAAATACTAGCAACTCAACAACATCAACAATAGAAAGCATTAGAATAATAAGTCACACATTGATAGGAGAATACTCTTACACTTCACATATGCTCCAAGAAATATATATCCATCAATCTCCAATGAGAGGAAACACCAAAAATCCAACCATGAAAATGAATGAGGAAGGGCTACTCTTTATATAGATAGTGTAGCTTAACTTCAATTACATTAAAATAATATTTCTCTCTCCTAGATCCTCAGTTCTCTCTCCAAGCTCTCTAGTAATAGCCAAAAGTGGTAGATCCACTTGTTACAAGTAACTAACTCCATGAGAAATTTCTAACAATGAATAAACAATGTAATTTGTTACCAACCACCTCTAAATGACTCAAGGAAAGAGGGCGCACCCCTTCTTTGAGTGATTGACCAAGCAAATATCCTTAAGAGCTAGCACATCTCCAACATGACCATTTATTAAAAATACTTTTTCAAAATTGTCAAAGCTCTCAAGCATCCATGGTGAGGTATTCCTTAAAGTGAGTGGTCTAAAATGCGGTGAAAGTTTGAATTGCCAAGTCTCTTTCGATATTTATCGGATTTTATATCATAACCATTTTTCAAAAATTCCAGTTTGAATGCAGTGATTTTTAAATTGCCAATTCCCTTTCGATATTTTTCGGAATTTATATCATAACCAGTTTTTAAAAATCCCATGGCCACTCTGCATTTAATGCCGAAAAGATAGCAAAATTCAGGGCACTTTGTCAAAAGATAACTGCTCCCAAAGTTAAGATGCCCTTACAAAAATGAAACAACTTTCCATGTGTGAGTGGATCAAGAAGCCTGTATCAAATTTCTCCATTATGCTCCACAAAGATTTAATAATTTTGTCATGATAAAGCTTCTTATATGTTAAATGTCTTACCCAAGCGCGTTCCATCTAGGAGCCCCTCATCCTTAATAAGCTTCAATTAGTATGCGTGAGAGAGTCGAGACCATTTAGCCCAGTACCCACCTCTTTAAGTGATTTTTAAACTAACCCTAAGTGCAAACCTTTGGTACTTTGGTTAATTAGCGTGTTTGATTCTATTTCTTCATTGACTTTAATTAATCACACTAAAACCTTAGAAAACCCAGGTTAAACACTTTAACTAATCTGTTACTTAAAAGTACGATTATTAACATTTCAAAACTTGGGGAGACCTTAAGTTGATGGGTTCCCATTCCATAAAATACTTAGGTGTTAATTGATTGCCTTATTAGCATAGTCATGTATCCTTTAATCATCAAAATTTCAAATAGTCTTATGAGGATTGTTTTACTTATTAGGCTCATAATACTTTATGAATAATCACCATGAAGACATCACATCAGACCTCCCAGCCAACCATCATGACCACCACCTAGCCATGAAGAAACACCACCTTTGATTCAAGAACACAAGTGTACAACCTACCCATCCAATTGTCTAGCTATGAAGAACCGCATGCTCGATCCTTGGGAAAATTTATTAAGTGATGTAATGAAAATCACATGTGTAATTCATATACAATATGAGGGGTAACCTACATTACTAGCGATGAAACTATTAATCTAAGATAATGCGTTCTTATAACTGGCATAAAATACATGATGCATTTTACTTGAATGAGTAGTTTTAGTCCATAACCAACATTGTCTGTCTTTTCTAACTGTTGAATTTTAGCAGTACACAATATGTTGGTCACGACTTACCACCTAACATGTTTTCTTCTAGATAGAATGTGCTAGGTTTGGAAGTCAGACAATCTTTGCTGACAACTTGAAAAGACCTTGGAGTGCAATGTTGATCTTGGTATAACAAATTTCGTATTCTATTTACATTTCCTCAATTCTTCTTGCATTTTATTAGGCATTTCTAATACATTCTTCTTTCCTTGAATTCCTTAAAATCCAAATCCATGGTAAATTGAATCAGTGGATCAAACCATATAACTAAATGGATTCATAGCTTTGGTTGATTTCCTATAAGGATAAGTAGACTCTAAAAATGGAAGTCTATCTCCTATAAGGTCTTCTTTCTTGCTTAGTTTTTATCCTGAGAAACAATATAAGGAGGTGTAAATTTCATGGCCCACTAATTAAGGATTCTGTTAATAAAGGGGATTGGAAGCGGGTATCTTTTGGTGACTATTTTGAGTCCTCAAATGTCCACATAGATTATTATCTTTTGGTGACTATTTTGAGTCTTCAAATGTCCACATAGATTATTATCTTTCCATTTTTCTTTATGTTTTCTATAAGCGGTGACACCTACCCAGAGGTGCTTAGCTGATAAATTATTCTTTCAGAAAGAAATTACAACAGGAAAGTATCCTTTGCCATCCATATACTTTCTGGTTTTCATGCATTGTTAACCAATTGACAATTTGAGGTGTGGAGGACACAAAATATAACTATTAGAACTTAGAAGTATAATTTTCAATATTTTTACGTGGATCAATAGAGATCACAGATTCAGTAAGTTGGCATTATTGGTTTAGTAGAAACCTTGGTTTAATGTGCTACAGTCCGAAAACACATTGCCAAGTTTGTCACTGGCTGTTAAAGCTGACACTGGTGAATTGTAAGATTTTCAAAATTACAAAATTGTATGCCTAAGCTTGCCTTTCCCAGTAGATTTGAATGGTCATTAACACTAGCAAATAAGATGTGCCTTGAAGAAGAATGTGTTACTTTCTTTGGGTGAGCAGAAATTTACGCATGTGAAGGACATAAAAAGGAGTGTGTCAGCCATCTCTAGTCTGAAACAATATACAAGTACAAAATATAAAAGACTAAAATTGATTATGTCAGTTGATAATTATCTATGAACAGCATTTATAACAACTGTAGTATGCTGAGGACCAAACTGTTGGATGAGAGAGAACCAAAGGAGGTTTGGTAAGGAGTTCTTTGTGCACTGTAGGGGCTGGTTAACAAGAGAGTTTGACATTTTCTTTATATGAACAATGGGGATTAAAACACTTTGGGAAAAGGAAACAAGAAAATAACTGGTATTAGTTTTTATGATGCCATTCAAATTGTTCATGGAAAGCACTTGTGTTGAGTTAGCCTTTTCTATTTTGAACTTTTGAACTACTTAATAGCTCACTTATTTTGGAGAAACTTGCTGGTGAAAATATTGGCGATGGCTGTGTTGCTTACTTATTTGTTTTGTTTAAAATTCCAAATTTTATGTAGAGTAGATTGGCTTTAGAACTATGCCTGGACACAGGTATTAATGGTAAGTAACTTGTGGATTAGGTTAGGACTTCCCTTCAATTTTTTTTATTTTGGTGTTTGCGAAAGATGTTCAACGTTATGAAGTTCAGGAAATTTATCAAATCTTCATTTGACCAGATCCATGCAGAATCTAGAGGAGACTTGCGTCCTGATCCACGGTATGATGCAATCAATTTCATTGTTGTTGCAATTCAGGAAGATTCAAATGATGCAGCAGAAATCCTTGTTCTTCTCCGGGATGAAAAAGCCAATGCATATAACAGGTCTTGAGTAGTTTTGCTCATCTTTTTAATATAACATTTTCTTTGTAGTTTGGTCAATAAATATTAATTAGTTTGGTTCAAGGATACTAATTAGTTTAAGTTCTGAATCCCATTTTTGATGGGGATATATATATTTTGGACTTACTGATGAAGAAGAAGGAATATAATGAATTACACATTAATGGAAAATTTTAATATTTATAAAAGTATCCTATTTTCTTTTAATATGCAAATAGTATCTTTAATTGTGTTTGAATTCAGTTGCACTAAGGTTCTCTTAAGTTGGGAAAATTAATTACATACTGAGTGTAAAGTCATTTCACAAATTAATTAACAAGATAAATCTATGATAACTTCCACAAGATCTATTGACTGCAAAATGACGGTGAAGTCTACAACCTTACCTCTTTTGCTCCTAATTCCTTGTCTTCTAGAAAAACAACTATCAAACAAGTCAACTTTTGTAAAATTATGGTTCTTTGTTATTCACTGGTGCTAACTTCTTCCAACCTTCAACAGACTTATAAGACAAAAACAATGCTTTACATGGTTCAGACTTAAGCAGTGAGCTGCATTTCAAACTACCAAGCAACATCCTCGAGCCTCTTCTATCCTATCTTGTTTCAGGCAAGGATTCACTCAATTCTGTGTCCTCGCTCACATCATTTATGAAGTAAATAGATGTGAACTGTTTAGAATCAAAAACTATTTGTGTAGTTCCCCTGCTTCATGTTTTGCCCTTTTAGAATCAAACTCGCTTGTATCATTTATGAAGAAAATTGATGTAAACCTTGTTGAATTTTTAGCATTAGCATAAACTTAAAAAATTTGCAGATCTACTTAAACAAATCAGCAGTGCAGTATAAACACATTAATCACATCAGCACACATGAACACAAGATTTTTCACTGGGGAAACCTTCAAAGGACAAAAACCCCAAAAACATTAGTAGCTCATCTCGTAAATGAGATGACTCAGAAAAAATTCTTCAAAAAGTTCCTCAATTCCAGATCTGGAATTTACCAGTCACAATGAAAATTATCAGAAAAAACCTAGACTGATAATTTAACCACGATTTCCAAAAGTTACAAATTTTCCCCAAATCGGGGCTTCTTCAGAAAACTGAAGTTTTTCTCTCTCCTGCATAAAAAAATATCACTGTCTGAAAGATAGCAGACTGCCCGAAAATACTAAACTGCCCGAAAATGTACTTCCCTGTCTGCTGCCTGTACCTTCCTGTTTGCAGCCCATTTCTCTCTCCTGCCCACTGTCTTGTTTGGGCAGATCTCTGCTGCCCGAGGGTTGGCAGCCTGCCAAACCCTCACGGGTATGCTACCTGAGGGTTGGCAAGATGCCTAGACCCTCACGGGTAGCAGCCCGTGGGCTGAAAGAAGGAGGCTGAGTCCAATATGGGCTGCCCGGAGAATAGAGGCAGCCCGAAAAAGAAAGAACAAAGCTGCCCCAAAAAAAAACCGCTGCCCAAATATCAGAGCTGCCCGGATTTGTGTGAGGTGCCCGGATCTTGCTGAGGCTGCCCGGAGAGAAGGAAGAGGCTGTCCAGTTGCCCGAAAATGGAAAAAGCTGCCCACAAAAAAATTATCTCAGCTGCCTGGAAAAATGAAGAAGGCTGCCCAGAAAATGGAATGCTGAAGATGGACTTCGCTGATAAAACCCTAGCTGAGGGTTTGAACATAAGATAGTCTTCTTCACCTGTGAGAGCAAAAGTGTATATCTCAAATGAGAAGGCTTGATATTCTTTTATAGCCTTTGTTCACCTGTAGGTGGACAAGATTTGGAACAAATAAAAATAAATTTTTTTTAATTTTTTTCCTAATTTCACTTTCACTTTTACCAAAAAGGGTATTTTTATTTTTCCTTTGACTTTTACCAAAAGTCCTTATTTAATTTTGTTTCCACTTGTGGACCTTTTCCTGTGGTACAAAAGTCTTTATTTAAATTGACTTTTGACTTTGACCTTTTTCCAAGTGCCTCTGTGGTCATTACCTGTGGTACCTTTTTGATTTCAAAAGTACATCATCATAAACCAAGAGAGTTATTAATGCTTTTACCTCACACACTGTGTGACACCTAGATTTGGTACTAGGGTAACTTAACCAAGGGTAGCTAATCCTTGGAGAAGCACACCAAGCCCATAGATCAAGGGTCAAAGTGCCACACACATGCCCAGACCCAATCTAGGGCTTACAGTGTCTTCATTCTCCAAGAGAATGGCTACTCAGAACTAAGCCGAGTCTACCAGTCCCAGACTGGTCTATATCGTTGTCCTAGACCAGATGTCTACTCAACACAAGGTTGAGTCTACCTAGGGTAGATCTGGGTCTATATCATGGTCCCAGACCAGATATCTACCATTCAACAGAATGGTCACTCAACACTGGGTTGAGTCTTCACCGTGGTCTCGGCCCAGGTGGCCCCATTCTCCAAAGAGAAGGGCTCTCGATGCTGCTCAGAAAAATCAACAAACCTTTCAAAATCAAACACTATTTGTGTAGTCCCCCTGCTTCATGCTTCAAACACTTTTTATGTAGATCCCCTAGGTAATGTTTCACTTCAAACCAAGCGCAAGGAAGCAATATCTTCCAAAGTGCTTCAATTGACTATGTATGTTCGGTTCAGTTTCCTATTTGAACCTCTTTAACTCAATGATGTGTTTAGTCTCTCGATCAATTACTTCATTCTTAGGAGATTTTTTGGGCTATAGAAGACACACAGCCGTACAAAGAACGCTACTACACAACACCAATTGACTATTTCATACTTCTTTTCAAAGGGTGTTACCCAAGGCTGTGGGGAAGCGACCCCCTACCTCACATCCTTGCTCATGAAGCTTGCTTCGGGCAAGGGTGCCTCTGAAGTGTATTTTGGAACGTGCTTTGTGGCCAAAAGCAACACTTCTTGTGATTGTGGAAAATGAAATTCCCAAGATGCCCCTAGCAGAACTAGGAGTGCTCCCTAAATGCTCTTGGATTGCCTCTCACCACTTAAAAATGCCCATGTAGTGCTCCCATGCCAACCAAAATGCTTCTGTGTGTTTCTCATTTTTTCTTTTTTAGGTGGGGCCCAAGGAAACCCCCCAACATGTCTCAAAAGGCATGAATATGATTTACAGATGCATAAAAATCCTATTTCACTCTATTTTCTTTGATTCTATCATTCACTTCACTCATCTTTCCCAAGGTTTTGAGTGAACCTTTTGCTCGTTGTTGAGGAGTGGATTTGTGAGAGCTTGAAGGGGAGATTGTGTTGGAATATGTGCAACTTTAGAAGTTATTCTTATTGTACTTGTATAGTATTTCCTTGTACCTCCTACGAGAGATTATATTGATGTAATTACTCATGTAAACCCTAGAAAGAATCAATGTAAACCCTGGGGAAGATTAAGTAAAGAAAAGAATAAAATAAATATTATTTTAGTATTTCCCCAAGGTATGTCGGCCCAGTTTGGGTAAAAGTCAATTTTGTAACGAGTTTAAATAAAGAGACCAGGGGCCTCATTTACTCACTCATTCAACATAAGCAAGTCCACTCTCTCTCCTGGAGAAGTTCGCAGCATCAACCAAAAGAGTGTTTTCTGGGTTTTATCTCGGAGAGACTTTTTTCTTTCTTTCTCTTTCTTCTACTCCGTTCTTAGAAACTATCATCTCTATACGAAGGTTGTTGGGTTTTTCCCGATTGGGTTTCCCAAGATAAACTCCTGCGTTCTTTGTTTTTATGCTTTGTTTTTCTTCTAGAGATCCTATTGTTTATTTGCAATTAAGTTTTACTGCTATAATCTTGTAAAAACTAACATGGTATCATAGCAGTTCTAGAAGAGGCCATTGCCGAAAGCTAGGGTTTGACCTTCCAAGGCCTTCCCTCATCTCTTTAGCAGGAAAAGAGCTGGGAAAACTTCGCTCTAGGGGAGGTGCATCTTTTGGTGAAGGAAAAATCAAATTTCGAGAAGTTTCATTTTTACCTAATTTTGGTGCTGCAGAAATTAGGGTTTCAAGTTTTGTGCTGATCAACCCACTGTTTTGGCTTGAACTCACCTTCTTCAACTCGCCTTGATAGGGCGCATCTACTTGTGAGGTTAGTTTCTTTAAATTTAAAAGTTCATTTTTGACCTAACTCCTGCTAGGGTTTTTGATCCAGATCTGCAAACAAGATGATTGGAATGAAGCTTGAAGATCATCTTGATGGGGCTACCAACTTCATGTACTGGAAGCCTAGAGTCTCATCTTGGAAGAAATGATCTCTTGAAGTTTATAAATGAGAAGGTTCCAGAACCAGAAGTTGAAGAAGACAAGTCCCATGGAGGAAGAGCGATGCTAAAGCAAGAAGGATTCTGGTGGACTTAGTCAAGGCTCACTTGGTTTTGCAAGTCTCAGAAAAGAAGACAACTAGGAAGATATTCAAGACTCTAAAGAAGTTATTTGAACATAGTAACATCAATGTGACTCTCACATTGAGGAATCGACTATCAAATATAGAGATTATCAGGTCCAAATTAATCGCCTCATACTTCATGAGGATCACCGAACTTCGGGACAAGCTAAGGACTAGTGGAGATTAGATTGAAGATAGAGCTTGTCATGACCACTCTAAATGGTCTTCCACCATCTTGGGAGTCTTTCATCCAAACCATAAGTGGTCGAACCAAGTTGCCCAAATTTGACAGGTTATGGGCAGATTGCACTCAGGAAGAGACAAGAACTGCAGCAAGGAAAAGATTCCATGGTCCTCAAGTTGAGGAGAATAAAGCCTTCATTGCTCATGCCAAGAAAGGCAAGGGAAAATGAAGTAAGTTTCACAACCATAAGCACCAAGCTAGGAGACAAAGTTCTTATCCAGATCGGAGGGAAAAGAAGAAGGGTTTATCACACATACAATGCCATAAGTGTAAGAAATATGGTCATTACACAAACAAGTGCATTAGTGCAAACAAGAGGAAGCATGAAGCTTCAACAGCCAATGTAGAAGAAGGTCATCATCACAACAAACAAAGAAATGAAGATCGTACAAAATTCTTCTTCATATCAGCATTGTCATGTACTATTCCCACCACTAGTGCTACACGACTTATAGATAGTGGTGCTTCTAAACATATGACTAGTTATAAAGAGAACTTTTCAAAAGTTGTTGAGAAAGAATCTCATCTCCGTGTTGTACTTAGAGATGATGCCAACTACAGTGTGAAAGGATTTGGATCAACCCCTCTTTTGTTAGAATCCAATGGCTTACTACACCTGAATGATGTGCTTTATGTACCTGGTATGAAAAGAAACCTTGTCTCCATCTTTGCCTTAGAGGACAAGGGATATAGAGTTACATTTGTAGATGGAAATGTGCTTGCTTGGCACAAGAATTCTAACATGAACACATCAAAAGTAATTGGTGTAAGAGAGGAGAGCTTGTATCGATTGAGCACCTTACCAGGTCAAGCTTTAGTTCATGATTCTACCAGCATAGGTGGGCTATGACACAAAAGAATACCTCATCTAAACTATTAAGATCTCCCAGCATTAAAGAACATGGTGACATGTCTACCAGTGCTTCATGTAGACCATGGTGGTATATGTAGAGGATGTGCACTTCGTAAGAATACAACCTATATAATTACTTTTGTTGCAACTGATCTGACATCCTGTAATCCAAGTCATCTGACACGAGAACATGGGTCACAGAGGGCACAGAAAATATGAGTATTTGACATGGGGCATGATGCGACTGGAAATAGAACATGGGGACATGATATATATATATATATATATTAAAATTATACTATAAATATGAGATATAGACATAAAGATCTAAATTTTTTAGAAACTATAATTTAAAAAAAACACTTGGAATTCCTTCAATTCTCTTTTTTATCTTTTGTTTGCACATTGAAAGACCGTGACAGCTCTTTCCCTACAGCTACAAGTGAGAAAACACATTGATTTTTTTTAGAGTGCGACATGTCTAGTGAATGTGTCAGACACTTGTTTGGCTCTTGTCCTGTTTTAGGACACATACCAACCACGTGTCAGACACATTTCCTAGTGTGTTTGTGTCCGACACGTGAAATATAGACATGGAGCCCCTAAGGGACATGTCCTGTTTAAGAGCCTGTAATTATTCTCTGTATGTAACTCCCAACAGTCTCACTATTCTCCATGGCTGACCTAACACCTGCATGTAACTGATGCACGTTGCGTTTCAGGCATCCTTGTACTCTATTTATTCCTATCTAGCAAGTGTACTTGTACCTGGGGGTAAAATACATGTACCCATACCAATACCCATACCGGGTACTTGGGTACTTATAAGGTATGTCCCAGTGGTTCCAGAAAATGGTGCCTTCATCCAGCCTTTTGAACTGAAAAAATGCTCCGAAAAATATATAAATAAGGTGGTGAATGAAAATTTTTCTAGATATGGGGCCCTGCCTTTGGTGAAGCAAGGGACAACAGGCCATTCTTTAGAACCTTGCAAGGAAAAACATTAGTCAAGATGTTATGAGAGATATTTGCAATGAAGAAAAACTGGTGTATCTGGAATCAGGGAAAGTGCTTCAAGATGAAGGTCGGGATTGTTAAGAACAGAAGCTGGAAGAAGCTGACTGTGACAATAATCTAGAAGAAGTTGTGAATGAGATGTGCAAGGACAAGTGTATTGAAAACCTTGAATTTGTTGATGTTATGACTGAAGATCATCAAGATTTGGCACCAGAAGTGTACAAGAAATGTTTAGGTCCATTTTCAGTGATTCCAAAGGAGCCAGTCTCACACATGAAAATTTCTGGAGATTCAGTTGCATCCAAGGAAACAGAAGGAAAGGAAGAACCTATATATACAGAACTGCAGACTGGCTTGATACACGCGAGTGGTAGTGGGACCTCCATGACTCGTAATTTTCCTTCAGGGGTACAACTTATAGATGTTTCAAATAAAATTCATTGCAGTTCTGAATTGAATTCTCACAGCATTAGTGATTATGATTTCAAGAAGCAAATGAGCCCTGATGCAAGTCTGAGAAAATATTCAGAAGATGGGTCGATTACTTTGGCCTTTCATTGGCAACCACCCACTGAGGAGCAGATACAGATAGGTTTTGGGGATCATTCTCTTACACCTGTGAAGCACAGTGAACCCTACTATGGAAACATGGAGGATATTCCAGGTGTGCCTATAGATAGCCAGATCGGTTTTTGAAGGTGTTATCGTTGGTTTAGTAAGCTATTGCTGGTTTGATAGTTATTGTAAAAAACTGCTATTTCCTTTTATTGTTATATTTACTTTGGGCATGCCCTTTGTATGTTTGCATGCATCTCATACAGCTGACTTTGAATATATTGATATGTAAGATATTAGAATCAGAGCTTCTTTGTTCGAGGATGTGTCTGTTTCAAATTTTCAGCGGCTACCATAACTATGGACATGTACAAGGGTCTTCCAATAGGCTTTAGTCCATCTCTCATCTGCATTGAATAGACTTTCAAGTGAGTTGTCCCTTCCATATGGTTGCCAGCTAAGAATGAAGTTCAAAATTAGA
>LPNX010252100.1:284527-308597 GCA_001517045.1 Pseudotsuga menziesii | reverse complement strand
AAAAGTTTCCAGCCACCCCTCTGATCTGAATTAAATTCTCATTCCAAACTTCGTATAAAATAAATTGTTGGCAAACTTTGAAGTCAACATTCAACTTGAAGACAAAAGGTATTAGCAGGAGTGGAAATTGCGGCAGTTAAAAAATTACATCCTTTGAATTGGAACTGGCCAAACTGTGAGTATACCATGAAGTCAGAAAGGTTGTACCCACGAACCATCCACCTATGGAAAAATAGACACAAAGAAAGAGCAATAGCTCTGACCAAACTCAGACATGCTACTGTTTTCTCAAATTTTCTGCTACTCAGAATTCTAGCTTCAAATGTTGCTACCAGTTGGAATTATGTTATGCTTATACAAAAAATTATATTGCCAAAACTAAATAATTTTCAAATTTCTTGTAAAAATTTGTTACCTCTCAGAACTGCATCACACAGAACATTTGAAATTTGAATTCATTGAATCTGCCTGTGGCTGACTTTCCTGATTTCTGTGCCAAATGTGCTTGTTGTGCCTCTCTTGGGGACTCTGGCGAATTGATATTTAGTACCTGTAGGGAGTTTTCTATCCTTGTATCTGCATCTATACATTGGGTTGCATGCTTCTGCTCATGTGCTGTTCCTCCCTGATGCACTCTTTGTCAAGGTTGTATGCTCTTGTTGATGCAACCTGTTCTAGTGTGCCGTGTAGTCTTGTGGTTTACCACTGTGTTCCTGGATGCGCCTGTAGGTGACTATTTTCGGGCATGCTCTGACTGTTTTTGGGTGACTATTCATGCACCCTTTCTTTGCCCACCTTTCTGCCCGCATCTGCCTTTGTAGCCATCTGTTTTTGCTTGTGTTTGCTCCTACAATGACCTGTTATTTGCTTGTTTCAGCCCTGTTACAATGCTTGCTTTTTTTTTTGCTTTGAAAGTTGTCCTATATTTACAGAAGACTTTTACAAATAGTGGTGCAAAATTAGGAAGGGTATATACAAGGGAAATCATAACTGTTTTCTCAAAGCTACTAAAACTGAAATAAAATCAGAATAATTTGTCCGATCTGAAGATTGGGTATCTTTACTCGACAGAGCACCCTTAGTCAAGAATTGATGGTGAGCCTCATCCCTCCACATAGGAAAAAAAGGCAGACAAGGGCAGTTAACCTCATAATCAGAAACAGAATTAGACCTGATTTTGCATAGAATGAATAAGGCTGGGATCTGCAAGCATTGCAATATACCAGAGAATGCAGTGTGAACTAGAGGGTGTCATTCTCCAAATAATCCAATGGCAATGAATCATCCCTTAATAAACACTCTATACAATAGTTACAATGCCTGTTACAAAGCCCAAAGTTTGGTTTGCAAAGGTGCCTTAACCACTTGCATTTCAGGGTCTCTTGGTTCAAGCCTAGCTATGTCTAAGATTGGTCTGGCTGTTTGCCATCTCTCATTCTCTGCTTGATTGTTTGTGTTCTTCCCCTCATGTATCAACTATTTTCTTGGTTGTGATCCCTTGTTGATATGGTCATGTTAAATCAGTTCTTCAAGGTTTGGGGTGATCATCTCTACTGTGGCTTTGATACCATGCTAGTAAATGCATATAAGATTAACGGAAAAAACTTAAAATATAGTCTAGGCAAGTTTGGGCTAGTTTAGCAAGTCTTGGCCGAGTCTTGGCGAGTCTAGGTGAGTTCAGGGCAGCAGATTACGAGTTGAGTACTTGGTGTGGCTAAGACTCAGCGAGACTCATGAATCTTGGCTGAGTAAAACTGCATTGATTAAAAGTCTAAGTGAAATGACAATCATAATAAGATGATTTTATTCCAAAGTCTACTTTCTAACTTAACTCACTAAAGTACTAGATATGTATATCAAACATATACTCTAATATGTTTGTCTTTATTTAAACTTGGAATGTTCTTTATTCTTGTCTTCATTAGATTTGATAGGGGGCAGACCCTTTTTCATATATATTATTTTTTCTTTTTGCTTTATTAGGTCCCTTCGGTGGGCTACTCCTTCAGGTTATGTGGACTATTTTCAAAATCCAAACAATGCCATAGCCCTAATCATCTTGCTTATCATGACAGGGTCAAAGAGGAACTCTTCTTTACATTTGAGCCTGACGTTAATATATTTGTGCCTTAATGTGGGTGCTTAGTGTGGGGGTGGCTGGCCATAGACTGGGGAATGAATGCAACCAATAGCACTTGCAGAAATCTTATTGGTTCTATCTGTTATAAACTTGATGCTTGAGTCAATGTGGGGAACATTATACATCACTGCTTCTCAAACTTAGAAGTCAGCATTACTAGTGATAGCTAATTTGATTATGTTATTCACTTCTGATTCATCATTGAAATGCCAGTGTGTGAACTATAGTAACTGGTTTTGTGTACAGTTTTGCAGATAATGGTTCTTGAATGTTTATCTTCTTGTCTGCAGCACAGTAGAGAGGTTTCTTGTTCTCTTTTTCCATTCTTATTTAATGTGAAGCAAACTACATGCTCTATTGAATTCCTCTAATTATAAATTGTGGCTTCTCTGCCGTATTACTTTTTGAAATGCTGAATAATGACTAAAAAGGAAATGTTCCATGCAGTTAAGTCTAAAGAAGCCAAATATCTTCGCCTATTCTTCATGGAAAGGACAGATCGAGTGAGGAGATCGGATGAGAAGTCTTATATTGACAAAGAATTTTGGGGTCCATGCCATGTTTCAGAGTCTTCAGACACTGTAGTTGGTATCCCTACCCTTTACCAAAATGATGGTTCAGTCTTATATCTTTTGACTCCTTTGCAGCCACCACCATCTGCATGTACCATAATAAAGTGGTTGTCACCAGTAGACAATTATCAGCCGCTTACTATGCCTAATGCTGGAGTAGCTGATAGTGATACTTATGGTAAACAAAACGAAGGGCTTTTAAATGCCTTAGGAAATTTTAAAGTTTCTTCTTCAGAGGATGAGAAGGTTCACCACCTTATCAGCTCAAGCTTTAGTCCATGATTCTACCAGCATAGATGAGCTATGACACAAAAGAATAGCTCATCTAAACTATTAATATCTCCCAGCATTAAGGAAAGCATAGCTCATGTCTACCAGTGCTTCATGTAGACCATGGTGGCATATGTAGAGGATGTGCACTTTGTAAGATTACAACCTGTGTAATTACTTTTGTTGCAACTGATCTGACATCCTGTAATCTAAGTCATTTGACACGAGAACATGGGTCACAGAGGGCACAGAAAATATGATTATTAGACACGGGACATGATGCCACCGGAAACAGAACATGGGGACATGATATCTATCTATCTATCTATCTATATATATATATTAAAAACATTCTATGAATATGAAATATAGACATAAAGATCTAAATTTTTTGGAAAGTAGAATTGAAAAAAAACACTTGGAATTCCTTCAGGTCTCGATTTTATCTTTTGTTTGCCCAATGAGAGACCGTGACAACTCTTTCCCTACAGCTACAAGTGAGAAAACACATTGATTTTTTTTTAGAGTGCAACATGTCTAGGGAATGTGTCAGACACGTGTTTGGCACTTGTCCTGTTTCAGGACACATACCAAACACGTGTCAGACACATTTCCTAGCGTGTTTGTGTCCAACACGTGTCAGACACATTTCAGAGCCTGTAATTATTCTCTGTATGTAACTCCCAACAGTCTCACTATTCTCTGTGATTGACCTAACACCTTCATGTAACTGATGCACGTTGCGTTTCAGGCATCCTTGTACTCTATTTATTCCTATGTAGCAAGTGTTCCTGTACCTGGGAGTAAAGTACATGTAGCCATACCAGTACCCATACCGGGTACTTGGGTACTTATAAGGTATGCCCCCTACGTAGCATGAGGTACTTACATGCTGAATGGTATGACGTACCCTGTGTTTGGGTACTTTGGGGGCATGACCAACTCAAGAAAAGTAAAATCTGCTGGTGTTGAGGGAGAAAAACTGTCTGTTTAATGAAATAAATTAATAAAAAAGTTAAAATGCTACCTCTAGTTACTATTGATGAGTAGAAGCCTCAACTTGAGAGTGATGCCTATCTAGACAGCTTGCTGACAGAGTACCTTAGTTGAAGAAATTCAACGACTTAATATGAAATTTCTCATTTACACATTATGTCAAACACTTGATCTAACTAAGGTTTATAATTAAAAATTACTACTTTAACTTGAAACATAAACCACCATGATCAAGATTTATACAAGACTGAAGCAAATTATTCCATATAAATACACAGATTTTTGGTCAAAGACCGGGCAAAACTCCAACTTCTGGTGAAAACCCTAGAAAGAAGAAATTATCATTAAAAGGAGAATCTTGGAAAATTTTCCCAACAACACAGAAAAATTCTTCTTCCAACCCTAACTGACAAATTCAGTCAGCCAAAACACTTAAGCAAATTACCTCGAATTCTGTGCCAATCTGCTGCTGTACGGAACTGCTGTACTTTCACACGTGCGAGTACGAACTGTATGGATCTGTGCCGTGCTGTACTTTATGTACTTTCTGCCTGCCTCGGGTTCGTGCCACAGCTACAATAAATGTTGAATGGCCCTGTCAGATTGTTATACGATATGTTGCCTCGATCTCTGTGCATCACACGTGCTATACGGAACTGACAGGTCAATAAAGGCTGCTGTACTTTCTACAATTAATCTGCTGCACTTTGCCTCGGTAATTGTGTTGCTCCTTGTCTTGGAAATGTGCCAGTGTTCTAGGGTACTTCTCTCTCCTTCAGTCTCAATATCCTCTCTCTCTCCTCATTGATGGATGGATGTCTAATTTGTTTTTAACCCTAGTTTTATTCTTGGATGGATGTCTAATTTGTTTTTAACCCTAGTTTTATTCTTGGATGGATGTCTAATTTGTCCTCATTGATGGATGGATGTCTAATTCTGTAACTACCTCATCTAACCAATTTAATCTTATTGCTGAGATGCTTTTTACAAAATCTAGGGTTCTCACTTAATGCACTCTTATTTAATAATAACTCATTTTAAATATTAAATATCTTTTAATTGAGACCCAATACAATAAAGTACAAAACATCGTTTATTTATATATAAGTCACTTTAAAGTTTATACATAAATGTACACAAGGGACAAATCACATGTCCTCTTTATCACACAACACCCAAAACTATAAAGAGGACCTTCATAGTTAATTTTCTAACACTCCCTCTGAACAAGGAAGGTCACCAGCACTATCTCTATCTTTGACTCCTACAACAGCTCCCTGCTGCTCTGGAATCAATCTTGAAAACATATGCTCTACCTTGAACTGAAACTCTAAAGCACTCAACTTGAGTCTCATTCAACTGCTCGTATGAACCATCCCTTGACTGGTTGAGCCTTCTGCCAGTGCTCTGGAGAGAGTCACTCTCCTCTTCAGGACCATATCTGTCTGATGCGACACCATCCTCATCTTTTGACTCTGAAATCCACCCTCCTGCTCCTGCACCTGATCGTACAATATGCCCTCTTAGGACATATAGTCTGTCCCTATGATCACCCAATAAAATGGTGGTCCCAACTGGCTCATCTCTCCGATACAGGAAGACATGGCTAGACCTAACCATCATCCCATAGCCTTCATCCTCAAAGGATGAAACTGAGAGTTTGTTGACTGTCAACCCAGGTACAAACAATACTCCATGTATCTCCATGATCTCTCCGAGATCTAGTTGGAATCTGATAATTCCAACTTCTCGTATGATTATTTGGGGACTATCAATGTCTGTCTAGATGAAATGTCCCGACCCCAACATTGTGATTTCCTGAAAGGAGTCATATATTCTAGTCATATGTCTGGTTGCACCACTGTCAACAACCCAAACATTCTCGAAGGATGAACTTCCTATATTGGAATCAATTGAGACAAGAGAAAACTCTTGCTCAAATTTCATGGCATAATCTTCTACTGCTATAGAGGCTGCCACATCTCAGTGTTTTCTTTCACAATCTTTTTCTTAGGACATTTTGAAGAATAGTGTCCCATCTTTCAACAATGGTAGCACCTGATCTGACTGAGGTCTTTCTTCTTCTTGTTTGTCTTTGCTGAAAGGGCTACATCATGCTCCACCTCCTCGTTGACTTGACCACCCAAAGCTCCTTCTCGAATCTCCTCTTGGGTAAAATCATCCCACAGCCTGGACCAGTTTGGAAGTTTTTCTCTACCAACAATACATTTAACAAAGACTTCCCATTTCTTGGTGAAGCCCTTTAGGCTATTCTCACCAACTCTGAATCTGAGATAGTCTCTCCCATTGCTGCTAACTCATCTTTGACTTGAGCCACACGAGTTAGATAGGAGGTTACACTTTCATCTTTGGTCATCTTCACATTGTGTAACTTCTCTTTCAAGGCCATCTTCCGGTTCTCGTTCTTAGCCTCGAACAATTGCTTCAGGGTGTCCCACATGTCATTGGTAGTATTTTTCTTTGCCAAATGCAGGATGAGATGATCTTTTACCCTGTCTAGGATCACTTTTCTGAGCTCTGGCTTCAAGGGCTTCATGTTCTTCTAATTCATCCTTGTCAGTGGGCTTCGTCATTTTGGTGCTTGCAAAGCTCCATATCTTCCATTCCTTGAGCACTGTAGTTATTCTAACCTTCCAAGGTAGATAGTTGGATATGCCATCCAACCTATCTTCATACCTAATGCTCATCATCTGTAAAACAACTTACAACAAATCTTAAACTAGAAAGACAACACAACTGTTCTGTGATTCACAACTTGAATATTACTTCAACTTGGCTCTGATATGGAGAAATTCAATGACTTAATATGAAATTTCCCATTTACACATTATGTCAAACACTTGATCTAACTAGGGTTTATGATTAAAAATTACTTCTTTAATTTGAAATATAAACCACCATGATCAAGATTTATACAAGACTGAAGCAAATCATTCCATATAAATACACAGAGATTTTTGGTCAAAGACCGGGCAAAACCCCAACTCCTGGGGAAAACCCTAGAAAGAAGAAATTTTCATTAAAAGGAGAATCTTGAAATTTTTTCCCAACAAAGAAAAATTCTTCTTCCAACCCGAACTGACAAATTCAATCACCCAAAACACTTCAGCAAATTACCTCGAATTCAGTCCCAATCTGTTGCTGTACAGAACTGCTGTACTTTCACACGTGCAAGTATGGACTGTATGGATCTGTCATGTGCTGTACTTTCTGCTTGCCTCGGGATTCATGCCACAACATTAATAAATATTGTACGGCCCTGTCAGATTGTTGTACGATATGCTGCCTCGATTTCTGTGCATCACATGTGCTGTGTAGAACTGACGGGTCGATAAATGTTGCTGCACTTTGCCTCAGTAATTGTGCTGCTCCTTGTCTTGTGAAATGTGCCAGTCTTCTAAAGTACTTCTCTCTCCTTCACTCTCAATCTTTTCTCTCTCCTCATTGATGGATGGATGTCTAATTTGTCCTTTACCCTAGTTTTATACTTTAAATTTTGTAACTTCCTCATCTAACCAACTTAATCTTATGGTTGAGATGCTTGTTACAAAATCTAGGGTTAAATATTAAATATCTGTTATCACCCACCTTGTAGTTGCCTGCTTGAGGTGGATCCAAAATGGATGGTAGAGGGGCAAGCAACTAAGGGGTGGAACCACGACTGCCTAGACTCCCAAATAGATGGTTGTCACGCCAATCAAGGCAGCCTTCACTTTAGGTTATCCTAGTCTAGGACAACAATGGGGGAGACTCGGATCTGCTCTCGACAGGAGAGATCGAACCTAGACACCAGAAGAAGATCAGATGGGGCTTCAGGGTACTTAAGGTGCAAGGTGAATGGAAACCCTAGCTCTAGGGTTTAGGTACTAGCAACTGATGGAGATGACTACTGTCTTGGGAAACGTAACTCTGACAGGGTGAGCAAGAACAGAGTTGGGACTATCTAGTACATAAGAATCAGACTCACTGAAAGGTGTTTGAGCTATCAGTGAATGTTGGTAAAGGGCAAAGGCTAAGACCCTAAGGGCAGCGCTAGCTAGGAGATCAGTGCTTTGTGTGCATTGGGCAATGGAGTCAGCAGTAAACCCATGTTTCAGAGAACCCACCTGGGAGACACCTTGATTTACGAACCCAGAAAGTAATTGGTCAGGAAAAGCTAAGGTACAGGAAACCCAGCTTAGTAGATGGCTAGTGCTAGGGCTTAGGAGGACAGATCTGCAGTTCTAGAGGCACCGGTAGGCTAATAGCTTAGCGTTGGGGAAGAAAAGAGGTCAGGGAGACCTGATCTACAAGCCTAAATCAGGAAAATAGCAGAAAAATCAGATCTAGAAAAGTCAAAATCTGATGATGGGGCTAGGAGGCTGAAAACTGATTTTTCAGATCTAGGGCAAACCAGGAGGAACTAGCACAGCGTTGGGGGTGTTCTGGAATGCTTGGACCCCGATCTATCAGCCTATCTTGTAAGATTTCAGAAAAACCTACTTCCGGAAAAATCCAGTTTTCAGTGAGGGTGCTAGGGCAGTTTCAGTCAATTTTTCAGATCTAGGCCAAATGGTCAAGCAGTTGCACAGCGTTGGGGTTGATTTAGGCTGTGTGGGACCTGATCTATTCGTCTGTGAAGTCATAATTCAGAAAAACTCAAAACCCTAGCAGGTCAATTTTTCAGTGGGGCTCATGCAGTTTTCTGCTTAAAATTCAGATCTAGGTCAAACTGTGAGGAATTTGACCAGTGTTTCAGTTGATTTGATGAAGGGGAGGTCCGATCTATGAAACCCAGAAATGGTTTGGCAAAAGATCGGACGGTTCCCTTATTTATTAATTTTTTAGGTTTTTAGTGTTTTAGGAGTTTTTAGAAAAAGAGTTGAATTTCAGCAAGGTACAATGGAATAAGATCTGAAAAGAAGAACTTACTTGTTGGATCTTACCTGGAAAAGCTTGTAGAAGTCTATAACAGTGACGATCTTTTCTATCCCGATTAATTCTGGAAGATCCCCGTGATTTCTATGTCATATGCAAGCTCCAAACCATCAAAGCGCCCCCTATCCTGCATGAGCAAACGTCAACCATATCAGATTTGAACATACAAGATAAAGAAACTGAATGCTACAAGAGAGTAAAATGAAGTAATCATAGATCACAATGAAACTAATGAAAACCCCCTGATCCAAGACGAAGAGAACCGAGCGAGTTGAGGCCCCCCTACAAAAACGCTCCAGCCAAAACGCCCTCCTGTAGACAAAACAATGATAGCCACGAAAAAGATAGATCTCACGAGAATTTCCACAATGCTAGGAAGTTGAAGACAAGCTAATCACCATTTGAGCACATCAGATGCAAAGCAGATTCAGAAAAATTTCGACAGAAAAAGTCTTTCTATTATTCAGATCTAAGAGCCAAAGACCCCTTACAAATGAGAAGCTCTCTCCTTTAATAGAAATGAGAGAACTTCAATCATAACCAAATCTTAACCACTTTCAAAACGAGTGGCTAAGATTAAAAGATGAAATGTTCTAATCAATGGTTGAGATGAGTTCAACATACAACACATGGATCAATATAACCATAATTTACCAAAGTGGACTAAACCACCCAAATAAAGGTAACCCACTCAACAAGAAATAAATGAAAGCACATGGTGGGTCCAAGGAGTGTTTGACTAACTCCCTTTGGGTGTCTCCATGGCACAATAAATAATATAACAATTCAATTCTTTGACTTTTGTGCCTCTTTGAGGAAATCGTGAGCGTCCAAAAAAAAGCTCCAAAAAATAATAAAAAATGCCCAAAAAATAGGTGTGGGCCCAATCAGGAGCTGCAACTGTTGGAGAAGGTGTGGAGGACATCACTCTCATCATCATGACTCATCCCATGTCATTTCCTTGCCTCAGTAGCCCAATCGATTTCTTCAATAGCCATTTAATCATTTTTTAATCTGCCTCATGAAACGTGAACCTGCCAAAACAGCCTCCTAGGGTGCTTGCGTTGCCAAACTGAGCCCACTAGGCTCTCTGGGATGGGGGTACTATGGTACAACCAAGTGGTTACACCCCTATGTTCCATACAACGCCCTAGGAGATCCAACTAAAACATCTCCCTACTCAGACATATCAACCTGTGAAGAAAAACTGCATCAGAAAGGCAGAATGAGCCTGATCATATCTGCAAGTGCCCAGAACTAGAAATAAACTGTCTCATTAGACTTAGAGAGTCCAAATCCATCTAAGGTGTATACTCATACCCCTCATAGGTCTTTTATTTGATCATCAACCATATCCAATAAACAATATAACCCTTTGTAAATGATCAGACACCAATAATAACTTAGACTATAATCCATCTGCTGCAAGTGTTAAAAGGCTAAGACATGCTCTACAACTCATTCAAGTAACAATTACAACAAGTAGCAATCATTTCATTGGTGGTACATCAACAAATACATATATAAGGCTTTATTTTTTATTACTCAGACTTAGACTTTCAGGACTATACTCACTTCATAGTTGTAGTCATTTTGCTAGTGAAGGGTGAAGGATGAAATTGACAAGGCCTAGGCAAAGGATGACTTCCTACTCAACATCATGACACTTCGGATATGGAAAGGGAATACTCACTATAACCAATGTCGGACAAACAACAACACAAGGAATGGCAGTGCTTCACAAATGGGTGAGTTGTTTAGAGAGTGATTATTCAACTTAGGCATCATGACTACATCAAGCTTGATCCAAGTTCATTAGGATCATCATTTTATTCCATGGCCTTTTTGGCCTATATGACCCTGTTGAGACTTCACCAGTGCTTAAAAGCACAGCTAATCGCAGCTTTCATCCGTGACATATTTATTTTAATAAGGTCAGCAATTTTTGGATATAGCATATTTTAAACCATTGCTTTTTTAGACCTTTTCTTATACTCTTCAAGGAGTATTTTAGCATTTCATTGCTCTTGCCCTTTTTACATATGTTAAGAAACACAGTTTTATAATTTTCATTTTCCATGGGCGCATATTCAATATTTCCAATATAAGCAGTACATGAGCTTTCAGTTTTAGCCAACAACATCTCAAGTGACTAGGGGGAGTTCTGCACAATGCCAAACATCGGGATAACCGACCAGAATGATTTAGGCATACAATCCAACTTACCAAAGGCAAGTTCTGTCACCAACTCAAAGTCGAGACACAATATAAACAAGGAGGCTTGTCCAACAAAAGTTCTAGCAAGGAAAAAGGTCCTCCATGCCATAAGTCAAGAAGTCAGTTGGGTTGAAACTAAAATTGAAGGTAATGGATGGGTGAAGACAGTGAATGATGGAGCCAACACTAGCAAGCCAAAGCAATGGTGGGAACGACTACCTCTATTCTCCCTAACGAGGGTAAAACCAATGAGTATAGATCAAGAACTTCAAAGCCAGAGTAAGGACATCGATACATAGTATAATATACAACCAAGTCCATATAATTATGACCGCCAGATCATGATACCACAAGTTAATACATGTCACAAGAATCAGTATAAGAGCAATAATAACCATAACACAATATAAAATGCTGAGTCATATCTATGCAATGTAATCCATCTGAAACACCATATATCCAATGAGAAAGTACTGATATAACACTGGGCATCCACTATTGCTATGAAATAACATAAATGGCTATATCGGTCCTCAAATCTGAGTGTCCTGAGACTCAGTCCTGGCATGGGAGAGTACAATAATCCACTAATACAATAATGATCCATCATAAATTCTCATCTCAACATCTCTTATGTAAGAGATTTGGCTGAAAAATGTACTGTGTCTGAAAAATAGAATATGGTAGCCTGGCTACTATATATGTGATAACAATATCTTTTAAGTGAGACCCAATACAATAAAGTACAAAGCATCATTTATTTATATGTAAGTCACTTTATACATAAATGTACACAAGGGACAAATCACATGTTCTCTTTATCACACAAACACCCAAAACTATAAAGATGACCTTCAGAGTTAATTTTCTAACATTAGTGATGTTGATGACATTGATCCTGAGGATGCTGATGGCATGGATTGAGAAAGCCAAATCAACAATTTTTTCATTGTTTACTGTTTTTAACTTTCTATTTCATGTAAGGAAATGCCATTAGGCAATTTTTGAATGTAGTATGACAATGGACTCTTGGAGTCATAGACATATAATATAATTAATTATATAACTTCCAGTCTTCCACTTGATATCTACTATGATATATCAAATTTTATCTCTCAAATTTTCAATGTGAATGTTCATTGTTCAATGAATCATTGAATTATGAGTCATATTTCATAATTTATAAGAAATCTGAAATATGCGACATGTTTTATTTTTATAATCTCTCTCTCTCTCTCTCTCTCTCTCTCTCTCTATATATATATATATATATATATATACACAGTACCCCCGACGTACCCAAGTACCCGTTTTCAAAAAGTGGCGTCCCCGTCCCCCTACCCATCCCCGTCTCCATACCCAAGTTTCCTGGCAACTTAGATTTATTCTAATAATGAGTGACTAGCATGTAGAGTTTACTGATCCTGTGTGTTTTCTTTGTTGCTCTCTTATGGTTCTCTGTACTTTTGCTTGTGTGGATTTATCAGTGGAATAGGTGTTTATGGCCTAGTGTTGAAGATGTGGGAAGATCTGGGGTGTTTTCAAGCAGGGTGTTCCACTATAATTTCTGTTATTCAATGATTGGGTATTAAGCATCAGGCTCCTCTCTCAACAGATGGGGCTGTTTGTTGCCAGCAATACACGTGTTTATGTTTGCTATCAATTGGATTATTGCTTTTGTTGCATTTACATTTCTGTACTGACTATAATTAAAATATTTTTTTCTTTTGATTGATGACAACTTTATATTAGAGAGTGGCATGTCGCACTCAAACTTTGATAACCCTCACAAACTACAGTAAATTAATCATATACATTCTAACCTTAACTGTCAGAGTAATTTGGTATCTGATGAAAAATTCTCATGTATATATTTTATAATCCTTGTATTGATTTGCCATACATTTGCATTACATGCATATGCACACTCCAATTATAATAGGTGAATGTGAAAACAAATCAACGCTGCTCCTGGGCTGTTCCATTCCATTGGACTTTTCTGTTTTAATTTAAAGCAGTATTTGATCTTTAGAGTTGCACCTATTACTTTTCAAGGATACCTTGTTTGTGTGGAATCTGGCTTTGTTTACCAAAGAGACATTTTGAACATTGTATTGCCATGACTGATATAATGTCTGTTTACTGTGCTACATGATGCAGAAATGTTGATGGGGTATTGGGTTGTGGAGTCTTTGCTGTGAAGGATGAGAAAACTTTATTTTACTTGTTCACAGAGCTGATTTGTATATATGATCCAGATATTCTGATGGGCTGGGAAATTCAGGGGGGATCGATTGGATATTTAGCAGAGAGGGCAGCATATGTTGGGATAGGTCTGTTGAAGAAAATTTCTAGGACGCCTTTGTCTGAAACAAAACTGGAAACTGTCCATTTAGAAGATATCAGAAGGGATGAGTCAAAAGATTCTCTTGAAGAATTTCCTACTGAGGATTTGGAATTGCAGGATACAATCATTGAGGATGAATGGGGTCGAACTCATGGAAGTGGTATACATGTTGGTGGAAGAATTGTTCTTAATCTTTGGCGAATTATGCGTGGCGAGCTTAAACTTAGAATCTATTCCCTTGAAGCTGTTGCTGAAGCAGTTCTGAGAAGAAAAGTTCCCAAAATTCCATGGCGCACATTGTCTTGGTGGTTTTTGAGTGGACCTGGTAGAGCAAGATTTCGTTGTATTGAACACATTATTGATAGGGCAAAATTGAACTTGGCAATAATGGATCAGCTTGATATGGTATATTCAATAAATTTTTTGCAGTTAGTATTGTTGTAATTTTAGCTGATTATTTGTATTTTGTGATTATTCAGATAAATCACAATGTTGAGACACTCCATCACAATATATTATATAGCTGAGTGAAAATTTCCTAATGTGTGCAGTTGCTATTACCTAACTGTCTTGTAAGATGGATATTGGGTTTTACTGATAGATCTTTTGGAAATATTTTACCCTGACTCAATTGTTTGTAAAGTTAAACTTGCTAGACTAGGTAACCCAACCCTAGGATCAAATTGTGAGTTCTTGTTCCACAATGTTTATACAATCAAGCTAGATCACTTCTTGAAATCTTCAGATAGCACTGGGGCTATAGTTTGCCTCGTCATAGACCTCTGTTTCCAGGGAATAACTTTTGTTAGAGAAGTATGCAAACTAATTGTTGCATTTTAACTTTTATGTGTTATCATTAATGTTCCACCAAGTTTCTGGAATTGAGGTGATGTGGGTACACAGGGATGTGTACCCAACAGGTCTGGAGAGATCTCCCAAATTTCAGGGGATGGCAGGATACACTGGTGGTATATCCTAATATAGGGGACACTATCCCAAATATAGAAAAATATACTAAATAGAAATTTACAAAATATAAAAAATATTAGGAATTTGTGTCAATGATTAATGATTAATAACAAACAAATCAGTTGCATTAAGAAAAACTCCCTGAAATATTATTAATGAAGGCAGCAACATCCTATGGGATTGAGAAATTGTCTCCAACAAATTTGAGGTAGAATTTAGTGGGGAGTCAACAACAAATCACTGCTGCTACAGGCTTGCAGCCACTTTTCCAGTGAGAAATTGCCAAAAATCCACTGCTGTCCCAAAATTTTACCCACAAGAAAGCTGAAAATTGAACATAGAATGCCTCTCCAACATGTTCAAGGTCAAATCCTGTGATGCTATAAATCCTTTGCTGAATGGTTTTCAACTACGTCTCAACCCTTGGAATCAATCTTCAAAATGTCCTTTCTTGGTTTAAGGTTTATATAGGGTTTATACTGTGAAAAACACTGGCAGGATCCAGTAGGTATAAGTGGGGAAAAATTAGGATTCCGTTTTCTCTTTTTCATTCACTTAAAATGATGCCCCAGCAGTGGGTCATTCAGAAATACCTTGACTGATGGTATTTCTAGACATCTCTGTTTGCAAGGATGCCAAAAGTTGTGATGGGGACGTCCATACCCAACTGCGTCCCCTTCTTTACCTGATGTACTGGCTACTTCTAGGATGTACTAGGGATGTCCACAGGCTCCCTGTTATGACATTTATGCAGGAAACATGTTCTGAAGGTCTTGGGATGTAATCAGTGTTGCGGAAATCACCTAAAACTTTTCCTCATGCTCTAGTCACTATTTTCACTTGGTTAGTTCATGTTTTGGTCTTAGTTGTTAGTGTCCTCTAGCATATTGGTGCATTTGCCTAATGTTTTCCGAAGTGTCATTAACATTTCATCCCATTTCCATCATTTTACCTAGGTAATTTGCATATATCATCTCATTCTCACCTTTTGTCCAAGTAAAATCCATATTCCACTTACGCTTTATCACTTTGCCTTTCCTAGAGGGCGCATGGCACATCTTTATTAAATATCTCTAAGTTTAATGTCATATTACTCCTTCGTTTTGTGGTATTTCCACTTTTCATTATTTACATAGTGAAACTGGTTTGGGAAATTTTCATTTAATGATTGATTAAACCCAAACCTTAGGCTGTGCACTGCAAAATTTTTCCTAAAGTTGTTATTAGGATTCTAAGCTTCATTTCCTAAGGTTTAATTCAATCAATCATCAGGGAATGCAACTCTATGTTATATTGCACACATTTGAGTGTAGCACCCCCTCTTTTTGGTACACAATGAGACAATGAGACAATGTGGGTTGCTCGTGAGGTCTCGATAAGTATTGCAATTGTCTCGTTTGGTTCCTTTTTAAAATGATTAAATGAGTGATTAAGGAATGGGTTTATCCTTGGTCGATTTTATTAGAGATATGGTAGTGATCTGATTATTAAAGGGAAAAGGGGATTCCTTATATAACCATGTTAGTTTTTGTACCTAGGCAGATGTTCCCTAGGTGACTTTATTCCCTAAGTCACTTAGAAGAGGGAAAAAGGTGACCCTCACATTAAATGTCACTTAATGAGACTTTATAAACTTCAAGTCACTTTTTGATAAATTTAAGTGGGTGAGTAATTTTATTTAAGTGATTTAAATAAAAGGGATTTTTACTCTCATTGAATCTCATCCATTGGATTGGATCTTTTTCCACCGTTGGATTAGATGCCCACTTAGGGTTTTGACAAAAAGGCTGAGGGAGGCAAAGAGACTTTACTTTTCATTTTTTTCATGAGAAGGAAGAGTGAGCTGAGAGAGCAAGAGGTCGAGCTAGGGATTGGCACGATTTCCAAGAAGAGGGAGAGCACAGAAATCGAGGTGCATTTATGGTTTGACACAGAACCCAAGGAGAGTACGGATTGCATTTAATACACAGTACGGGCTGCATTTAATACACAGTACGGATTGGATTTAATGCACAGAAATCGAGACAGTACGGCTGCATTAATTCCTGCACTGTTTTCGAGGGTACGAACTGCACAGGTTTCGAGGGTACGGACTGCACAGTTTTCAAGGGTACGGCTGCTGTAATTTCTGCATAGATTTCGAGGTGGTTTTAGGCACGGTTTTCAAGGAGTACGGCAGCATTTAATGCTGGTCGTACAGTACGATTTTTTTGCTGGGTTTTGGCACAAAAATCGAGGCTGAGTTGTTGCTGGTTTTGGCACTTTTTTCGAGAAGAAAACAGCACGGAAACCAAGACAGACTGCTGGGTCAAAAATTCTGGGTTGAGATAAGTTGGAATTTTTGATTGTAAATTTAATGTCTAATTTTTCCTGAAGCAAATAATATAAACTCTCTCTCCTCTCTCTGACTGGTTTTCCCCGTGGGGGTTTTTCCAGTGCTTATTTGGCCAAAAATCTCTGAGTTAAAAATTTATGGTGTGACTGTCCAAATGTGTTTTTCAGCCTGTTAGTATTTTTACTGTGTGTTTATATTGCTCAGTATATTTTCTTAAGTAACTTACAGCCTATGCCAAACCAGCTGTAAGTGAAAACCACAAAATGTTCATATAAACCAGCATGTAGTAAAACTCAGATTTTCTACAACCCAAGGGGTACAAGGAATGTGTCCAGATTTACTATGGAGTGGCTCTCACAGTGACATGTGGGCTAGATGGAGTCGTGGGGTTGTGTTCAACACTTCACCAACAAGGGTGTAGCCTAACAGTGCCCCACGATCACTTTCTAGTGGTTCCTACTTCACTTGCAGAATTTCCCCACAACTTGGTAAGATCGAAAAATGTCGGATTTTTACCTGCAGGGATTGATTGAAGTGTTCAACTAATTACTAGTCACTCCAATCTCTTTCTGATTGTCCCACCGATCTAGCCAATAGCTGCAGTGGTCATAAGAGCATACGAGAATTGAAGCCTTGTTAAGTTTAAGAGTTTTAGAACTAAATATGAGTTTTTTAAATCACAATGCCGATACTCTCGTTATCGAGAAGGATTGGTTAATTTTACTTAAGCAACTTAAAAGAAATTAAAAAAATGAAAAAATTGAAAAAATAAAAAAAAGTGTGAATCCCCCCAAGGGATGGGGTGTGGGTACTTGGATTCCCACTTGCTTCTCTTTTTTGAAATGATTTCGAAAAATAAATACTTGTGTTCCTTTGTAGAATAGGAAACACAAGTTTACAAGTTTAAGGCCTTAGAAAAATGGCCAAAGAAGAAGATGTAAGAAAGGGGATCTCTGGATGGCTTGAATCTTCAAAGTTTGGCCAAAGTGCCTCTCTCTTTATTTGAATTCTGCTGCAAAACAACGAGCAATGTTATGCTAAATATGATGAATCAATCAATAAAAATATAAAAAATTTGGCATAAAAATTTTAGTACTTTGAAAAGTAAATTTTTGCAATTTTTTGGAATAAGTACTTGCTTAAGTTTAGATCTATAAACATATGACTTTTAATATCAGATCTGAACGATTGAGTGCATGCAAATATCAGATTAATATGATATTCTTTAAAATACTGAAAAGATTTACTATGCACAAAGAACTAGTAACTAGAAAATTAATAATTTATGTGACGGAAAGAAGAGAGAAAGAGTGCCCCCAAAGCTCAAAAGCTTGGACAATGGAGTTTTCCAATGGAAGGAAGAGGCATATAGATCTTTTAATGATGGCACAAAGATGTGGGAGAGTCGAACAACATCCACCACCTCTTTGAAAGAGCTACCTGCACATCTTGAACGATTTGTTATTAACCGGTATCACTTACACAAAAGATTAGAAAAATATGCATACAAACAAGTAAAACATATAATTTCTTGATCTTTACATATAAGAAGACAAAGAACTAAGCAAGTAAACAAAATTTGATTAGACCTTCCTATTGATTAGCATTAATCCTACCAAGTACGGTTATAGCAATATACGAACAAAGCATTAAACTGATACAAGTATACCTCACATAAGCACAGAGATCATCTGCACATTGATACCCTACACAAATATGTTTCCAAAGCCTTCACTTTATTCAATAATGATCACAACAAATTACAAAATACAGGAGCAAAGGTTTAATGCCCAAATTCATCCGTCGTGAATGAGGCATGAATGCCTGCTTATATAGAAAAACAGAGCAAGAGAGGGGGGACGCACCTCTCAAGGATGTGCTGAGGATGAGATAGGTGGCAATGAGTTGGATCTGGGTTGAAAAAGGAGTTTAGGGGTGGCAACATCATACTCTGGAGATAGTAATTGCCCAAACTCCATCTTTTTGCCTATCTTGAAGCTTTTCCACATGTGCCTGCGCCCCCACTTGGAGAAATGCGCCTCTCTTGAAGAGGAAAAATCCAAACTCAATCATCTCATCAAAACGACAATGTTTGACTTGTCCAACTTGTTCGGGTACTTGCCACTTTGATTTTCCAAGTCATAGAATTCACTCTTGGCAATTTTCTTTTATTTTTTTAATTGCCCAATTTTTTAAATATTTCATTTTTTTGGTCTTTTTTTGGGTTTTTCGAGTAATTATTAATTTTGGGTTTAAATAGTTACTCGAAAACTTATGAAAGTGGGTCGAGGGGTTAAGTGGGTGCTCTGAGTTAGAAAATGAGCACCCCCATGGCAAAAACAACCTCCTAGCCACACTTTTATGACTTTTTACACTTTTACAATTAACTTCTTAAAAATAAGCCTGTAAAAATGGAAAAAATATTTTTTTGGTTTGGGTGAAAAACTCGGAAATTATTTATTCATTAAAAACAATAAATAATTAACAAGGAAAAAACAACCTGGAATAATGCATTAATGATTAAGTCCTAGGAAACCAAACCTTATACATAAAGTCATCATTCTAATTCATTTTATTACAATTTCCCATGGGGTATGAATATGTTTAAAAAAATTAAGAAAGGGCCTAAAAGGCTTGCATGGACCTCTGAACTTGAAAATTTGAACAAGTAAATGCTCATCTTTGGCGGCTCACTTAGAAATCAAACTCGGTGCAACTTAATTGGTAACAGGTGCACTTTTTTATGATTCCTCGAGACCAGGTAGCATTGTCTCAATACGTTGCAACAATGAAGAACTACTTGATGAAGTTACTCAGGTTGAGCCAGAATTTGACACTATTTGGGATGAAGAGCTTTCAGTCACCTTAAGCAGGGATGACAAAGACATGATTTATGAAGACCCTGTGGAACGAGATATGATTGTTCCTTCTCCTTATGAGGCTAATGATGAAGAATGGCTCAACCCTTTTGCCACTATAATTGAAGATAAAACATCGCCAGACCTTGCAGATAGTTGTCATATATAGATGGCCCATTATGATGAAAAGTTTGAAGATTGGGATCCCGTATCTCTGATGATTCTTCCATGACTTCTCCATCATATTTATCCAGCATCAAGGAAGCAGGTTAGACAAAGGATTTTTTCGCAGAAATTCATTCTGTGGTGAGCCCAGATTGTCAGTCTCTGTTGGGTTCCTCAAGAAGCATTGAAGAAGTTGTTCAACCTACTCTATTCTATATCAATAAGTCCTTAATGATACATCTCAACAAGATCGAGGAAGGTAGGTGGACAAGTATGATTTTCATCTCTCAGTTTCATAATATTTATTGTTTATCTTTTCGTTTGAAGCATGAAGGTATGAATTATATTGTTGACAATTTCAAAAGTTCAAGGATTATTGGGGTTACTAACATTATTGTGGAAAAGATAAGTAATATACTTGTATGTCGAAAGAAATGCTTGAGTAAATGCAGAGACAGGTTGCGGCTCACATATGAAGACTTTCGAGATTTGACTCTACCAATAACCTCCCAAGTTCAGGATTCATGGGAGAATTGAGGAAGAATTTTTTCTTAGAAGACATGTATGATGAAGGTATCCCATACATAAGTCCGCTAGAAGCATGGATCAACAAAGCTTGTCAAAGCGATGCTTCTCCCTAACACCAATTTCAAGTCTTCCAAGTTCTTAATAAGGTCTGGTTTCATGACCTCACCTAGATAAAGATCCTGGTACAAACTCAACATATCATCAATGAGGTATTGTCATGGATTACATTAAAGGACAAGGGTAATATATCAGGTATGAATTGCTTACTCA
Organism: Pseudotsuga menziesii; assembly: GCA_001517045.1. Classification (NCBI taxonomy): domain Eukaryota; kingdom Viridiplantae; phylum Streptophyta; class Pinopsida; order Pinales; family Pinaceae; genus Pseudotsuga; species Pseudotsuga menziesii. Next base: position 287,992 of record LPNX010252100.1, on the reverse strand, counting down.
GATGGTTACGTTGGTGGTATGATTTTACTTAACCTATTTTGGATACCATGTTTAGGTTAGGTAAGTTGCATTAGGCATATTTATGTGCATTGCATTTGATGTCTTTTCATCGTATAATTAGTTTTCATTGTTCTCAGTTTGTTTCCCTCATTTTGCGAACAAGGAAGGATGAAAGTGTCTGCCTTTAGATTCTTTTAATCCTCTCGGACATTTGATATGTGAGTAGGCCTATAGGTACCAGTAGATTCATAGGTTCTTGACCACTCTCGGGAAGAGCACTCGTCCCACAGTTGGAGCCAGTGTTACCCTGCAAAATTTTTCGACTAGTAGGGGTGTTATCAAGCAATGGTGGTCATGGCTGGGTCCTCCTTTAGGGGTACTATGGCTTAAAGGCATTGTTGACTGCTCTTTATTGGGGCTTTTAACCTCAGGGTTGGTGTTCGGGGTCCCTGAGGGTTCACCACTAGGTCACATGGCCCCATCTCTTGTTTACATGCTTAGGTGGCCTTTGCTTCAGTAGTGAGACCTTCGTCTATACTCACAACCACTTATGACACCCTCCTAGCTTCTCAGATTGCTAGCGCCTGCTCTCCTCGACCTTATCTCTTTAGAGGAAGTAATTGTCCCTGCCATGCCTTTTTCATGCTTTGAGGAGGACGTTGAAGGATTTTAAAACATTCTAGGGTTTCAATGGGGTATAACTCCCTCCCTCTAGCTCACTCCAGCCTTTCGTTTGGAGTGATTTGCTTATTTGAGCGTACTTTGGCACCTAGGGGTAGAAATACCCTAGGCCCCTAATTTTTTGTGCCCTAATTTTTGGGTCCTAAAATTCTGTGCCCTAAAATTTTGGACACTTAAATTTTGCGCTCTAGAATTTCAGGCCCTCCCTAATTTTTTGGCTGCTAAAATTCTGTGCCCTAAGTTTTCGGGCCCTAAAATTCAGCGTCCTAAAATTTCAGGCCCTCCCTAAAATCTTGGGTGTCCTAAAATCTTGGGCTTGAAATTTCGGGCTGTTGCTAGAAATTCGTCTTAGACTTTCTTGAATAGATGGGTTATACATACTGCTGGCCGAAATACTAATTTATGACTAATACATAGTAAAGTTCATACTTTATCTCTGATATACTACTCTTCATTAATAGTTCATGGTGTATGAACGCTCGTAATTTGGATAATATTTGTGTCACCCTTGTTATATGATACATGCATTATCTAGGGCTGAAATTGGTTATTTGAAGTAGATGTATAAATGCACTTGCATAATTCATATTCATGGTACATCTACTCCACTTTCTGATTGACTTCATTAGACACTGGTCACTAACTTCACACGTTGCAAGATATATTTGTGTGTTAAGTGTCTTTTGCAGAGTAGGGCTCTCCCCTAGGAGGTTTCGACTTTCGAAGAAGTTAGGAGAAGTGACTAAGGTGACAGTGGTCACTTTCTCTGCATATGCTTGCCGCTAGCTTGGATTGCCATTTCATCTTGTAACATGACCCGTTCTGTAGTCATTTGTTGTGACTTGATGAGGTCATGAAGTCACACACATGATAGCTTGATGGTCCATGCTACCACTTGATGACAATGGGATGATGTGCTTGAAGACCATGATGGAACCCTTTGTATTTTGATGATGTTCTTGTAGCCCATGAGTATGTGAGGAAGACCATTGGTGGCTTGTATGACATTGGAATTTGATGTGGAAAATATCTTGAAGAAATGCAAGTGAAGGACCACGAAGAAGCCCAAGTAGTACATGCTTGACGATGCTCTTGGTAGAGTTTGAAGCCTAATGCATTTGAATGATGACATGACAAACTCAACAGACATTAAATGATGACATGGCAAAGTCATTACACCCTTAAACAATTTAAATGATGACATGGCAAACATTGATTGCAAAGATATATAAAAAACATATTAAGTCGCCTTAGTCTAAAAAAAAATTAAAATAATTTTTTTTAGAGCAAGTTAGCTCAGTTTGAAATCATTTCTTTTATTTATATAAATACACCTTCATTCCATTCATTTTACACATGAATTTTTGAAGAATTTTGCTCTGATTTTCGGGTGGAAAAAGACACTGAGGTAGAAATAGTGGATCACTGAATTTCGGGTGAAAGTGGCAGCAAAGGACAACCGCAGTCAAGAAGCAATTTTATTTATTTTTTGTCTTTCTTTGATCTTGAGTTTAAGGAATGTACAGTGGCAGTAGCAATATTTAACCTCTCTTAAGGTTTGTTTAGGGGCTATATAATGCAACATAAATAAGGGCATCCTAAGGAAGTATGGTAACAAGTGATGATGGAGGCATCCAAGACCTTATTCTAATACTATTCTTGGTCACTTAAGAAGACAAGCCGATGTTGCATAAATACAAAGTCTAGGTCTGACCGTCCGAAGTTGCTTAGTCCGCATACATTTGAATTTGCACAAAAGTTTTAAAGGTTCCAAAGTTGCACAGCCAGTGAAGGCATTCGATCCTCAAGTAGAAGTTGGAAGAACTGAGGGGAGAAGAAAAATCAATCACTAATCTAAGGTAATAACAACACTTTGATCTCAGGCATATCTTTTAATAACATCTTGAGAGTGACAATATTGGTGACTATCTAAGGCAAAGCAGTAACTTGATTTGATACAATAGTGTTGTAACTAATGATGATTTGATTAACAAGGAGAAGTTTTGATTCTACATCAATTCCAAGAAGTGCTGCATACATCTTTGAGTTTGATACAATGAAGGTTAAATAAAGATTCAAGCCTTGGATGTTGATCAACTTCAATGACAGTCCTTATATAATAAGTGACAACCATTAACATTGGATAACAGTAACCATAGAAGAAAACATCGGCATCGGCAAAAAATCGGCAAGGGTCCAGAAAACATCGGCATCGGCAAAAAATCGGCAAGGGTCCAGAAAACATCTTCTCGGCAACATCGGCGGAAAAAATCGGCAAACCGCGGCAAATATTTAAAAAGACAAAATATATTCATTTTTTTCATAATTTTAAGCATATAAAGCAACAATGACATCAAATAAATACATTGACACATAAATATAGAAAAAACACTGATAGATATCATGTAGGCATGCCAAATATAATATGAGACATAAAAGTCGATACTGAAAGTCTGAATATAGTTGTCCAATAGTACTTAAGAGTCAAAAGTGGGAAATCAATGGTCCAATACATATATGATATTACAAAATGATATCACAAAACTAGTAGCTAACTATTTGTCTCTGAAATATAAATCAATGCCCTCTTCCCCTTTTACAGGAAAACATAATGGGCTGTTTGCCAGGCCTGCCCCTGACAGTAGAAGGTCCTGGCCCTGTACTACTAGGTGCCAATGAGGGACTAGGTGCCAGTGAGGGACTCGGTGCCAATAAGGGAGTAGATGCATCGACCACTGTAGAAGGTGGTGCTGATGAAGCCACATCATCCTCCATGAAGTCCTC
>LPNX010252100.1:270558-284147 GCA_001517045.1 Pseudotsuga menziesii | reverse complement strand
TCCACCAAACACCTACAATAAACAAGAAAGAAAGAGAATCGGATTAAATAATTCAAATTTCAAATAAAATGATAAATCATAAAACACAATTAAAATTTAAGCATTTGAAGTTCAAAATACAAATAAATTCTAATTTGCAATCACTTACTTGGAGTCAAATTGTTCCTTGCACGGACAGCATCGACGTAGCCAAATAGTCCAGTAGCCTCTTGATACATCTCCATCTCACGAGTAATACTCTCCCGAGTCTCAAAATTAGGCACCATCCTATTCATACATTCGATAAGCCCTTCCAAAACCTCTTCATCAAAATCAAACTTACACTTGTATGAAAAGGCAGGGTTGAGGAAAAGTGCAGCTGCATGAATAGGTTGATGGAGCATCCTAGTCCATCGTGTATCAATAAACTCCCATAGCATCATGTGTCTATTGTGTCTAGGGGTACCCTTCCCGACATAATAAGACTGAATAGACTCTTTGGCCCTATCCATGGCCTCGTACAAATAGCCCATAGCGGGCTTGTCACTGTCAACTAATCTCAAAACCTTTACCAAAGGTTCACTGATTGAGCACACTTCCTCCACTCCTTCCCAAAAGGAGTCAGTGTAAACCAATCTAGCGATGGCTTTCCAATCCTCTCTCCTGCTGTATGTGCAATCTCGCCACTCATCACAAACAAACATTTGCTTTAGCTCAAATTGAACTCGAAGCAAAGACTAAAGAGAAATGAAGTTGGTGGCAAATCGTGTGATTCCAGGGCGCAACAATTCCCTGTTTCTCGTGCATCTCCTCGTGAGGCTAAGAACCCAAGCATGGTTATATATGAATTTGGTGATACTCCTAGCCTGATCAACAACCTTCTTGATGAAGGGAATTTTCCCCACATCCTCCAGCATCAAATCAATACAATGTGCGGCGCATGGACTCCAAAATAGTGAGGGGTGCCTCTCCATAAGCAATCTACCAGTAGCCACATAATTGGCTACATTATCTGTTATGATCTGCACCACATTGTCCACACCAATCTCCTGAAGGACCCCATCCAACAACTCACACAACAATGCTGCTTCTTTTACCTGTGCTGATGCATCAACGGATTTGATAAACATGGTACCTTTAGGGCACTGTACCATGAAATTGATAAGGGTCCTACCCTTTGCATCTGACCAACCATCAGACATCAATGTGCATCCAGAAATCTTCCATGACTGTTTGAATTCCTCCAATCTAGTATTGATGTCTTTCTTCTCTGCTTGAAGAATTGGGCCTCGAATCTCCTCATATGTAGGGCACTTGTACCCTGGGCCAACAATAGCAATGGCATCACACATAGGTTGAAAAAAATGATTGTTTCTTGTTATTGTAAGAGGCAAGTCACTCCAGAAAAACATCCTCCCCATAATCCTATCTGCTTCTTCCTTCTCCCTTTTTTTAACCATGGACTTGATGCTATTCCGTGGAACAAAGAAAGATGACGCAGCAGCCCTCACGGAAGCTGAACCCATGGCCGTGGAGCCCCCAACACTACCCTCAGTGGGATCCGGATGATCATAATCATATGTCCCTGAAGTCCTAGCCACTCCACCTGTAGCAAGTTCAGCTCTATTTGCAGCTGACTCTTCCCTTTTTCTATCTTTGGAGTGAATTGCATCATGGGCCATTCTCATAATCTCGGGGGTAACTGCAGTACAAAGCCCCACATCATGGCCAGGGAGTTTTGCCAAATGATACTTCAACCTGCTAATGCCTCCTGTCATATGTTGTCCACACAATTTGCAATTCAATCGTTGTCGGTTTGTTCCATCTTCAGGTTCAGCATATTGCCAAAATGGGTCCAATGCCTTTGGCGTTTTGTCAAACCTGTGGCTGCAAAAAAAAACAAAAAAAAAAGACATTATGAATTTATGATTAAAATTTAAAAATTTAAACCCAAATAAACTTTAAAGACATTATATAAAATTTAAAAAATTTATAAATTTATAAATAAAGACATTAAAAATTTATAAATATTATTTAAAAATTTAAAAATTTATTAAATAAAGACATTAAAATTTAAAACTATACTATGTTATATATACTATATATAACATATATAGTATATAGTATATAGTATATAGTATATATATTATATAGTAATATACTATATGCTGTAATACTGTATAGTATACAGTATATAGTATATACTGTACACAGTATATACACAGTATATACTATATACTGTATACTATACAGTATTACAGTGTATAGTAGTATACTATATAGTATATTACTATATAATATATATAGTATATACTATATATAATATATATAGTATATAGTATATAATATATATACTATATAATATATTAAAAATTTTAAAAAATGAAATGCAAGTAGTCTATATAGTATATTACTATATAATATATGTAGTATATAGTATATACTATATATAATATATATAGTATATAGTATATAGTATATATACTATATAGTATATTAAAAATTTAAAAAAATGAAATGCGATAAGTCTGGTCGGGGTCGGGCTCTGTGGACAGTGGGATGTCCCGATATACTATATAGTATATCGGTGGACGGCTCTGTCCCGAATCCGATATACTATATAGTATATCAGTGGAGGCGCGGGTTCTGTCCCGGTTATAAACTGTAATTTCAAACATTAAAATCGTGAGTAACTCACCTGAACCCTCACCGTGACGCCGCCTGCTCCTTACCCTGTGGGCCTGTGCTCCCTACGCTGCTGATGCCAACGTCGGAACTTTAAAGTTTAAACCCTCTCTCTTGGTCCTCAAGCTAACAGCCGACGCGAATGATACATAATAAAACCGTAAACGTGTTGCCGGAATGAGTTTTAACCCTCGCCGGAAAGACTTAGTCAACTCGCCGATTTTTTCTATCGTGGCGCGATTTTTTCAAAACCGCGCGATGTCCGATTTTTTGGTAAAATCGTGATTTTTTCGTCGGAAAAAAATCGCCGGCTTGAAAATCTCGCGATTTTTCGGGACATAGGCGATTTTTCGGCGATGTTTTCTACTATGACAGTAACTGCTTGACTTGACTATATCTTGAACTTGACAGTGACTTATGACAATTTTTGAAGTAATTTGTGATCTGAAGTGACAACCTTGGTATAACATGACAGCTTCTTTAAGACAACCTCGTTGATAGACTGACTTGACAAGTGACTGAAGATTGGCTTGACTAAGACGGTTGCTTGAAGAGACACAGAGCATATTGATTTGGCTTCTTGAGCAATTGGATTGAGCAGATGGTTGATTGGTGATCAGTATGTGAAGGCAAGCTGGGTCTTGCACATCTTCTTAGTTGGAGCTAAGTAAACCAGGCTGGGCCTTGGAATAGGAGTTGGTGCTCTTCAGTCAGTTGGTGCTGATGTAATCACAAAGATTGAAGTCTTCATTGTAATTCATATCCAATTATAAATAAAGCTTACAATACTTGTCTCTTGATGTGTCTTTTATGATTTATGTTGATTGATGAATGTTGATATGAATGACGAACTCTGTTTAATATTTGAGAAGTAGAATTTGGTTAAGAGTGCTAGCACACTGATACACCCCTCCTCTCAGTGTGGCATTGTGTCCAATGGGTGTAACTACCTTGGCACATCTATCTAGGTTTCCCATCTCTTGAAGGATTCTTTTATTGATGGTGTCTCTATATCCAAGGGATTTCATTACTACTATTGGCACACTCTTCAAACTTCAAGGGTGCAACCTCCATGGACCTTTTTTTTATGTTCTTTTGGCTTGGTCAATGTGGTCCCATTGCCACCTTATTGCACAATTCTCAAGGGTGCATATATTATCATGGGTTGTTTTATATTATATGGCCAAGTCAAAGTGGCCCAAAGATTCCTTACACACATATCGATGGCACACGTCTTATGAGGGTAGTTTTGAAGGGCATCCCAAAGTAGAAGAGGACATGTGACATCTCTTAAAGGATTCTTTCAGAGATCCCTCCTTTTGACATGGTAAATCTTAAATTTTTGTTGGATTGGTTGTTGGAGGGTAGTTTTGAAGGGCATTCCAAAGGAGAAGAGGACATGTGACATCTTGCATGGAGCATTTATCTTGCAAAGAGGACAAGTGACTTTAGTCACTCATCAAAATTTTGCCATTTTAATTAATGGCCAATTTTCCTGATTTTTTGAACTGACTTAGGAAAACATGTCCAAAACCTTAGCAAAACTTGTTCAAATTACTTCAAACTTGCCCCAAATGTGTAGGGGGTCTCATGCCATTGATTTTGAGTACCCATACCTCTATTTATGGGCATTAGGAGCCACTTATCCCTCTTTACATTACAACTTTTTTATGCTGAGGGACATTTTTTAATCACAAAAAATTAAAAAATCCTAGGCAAATCTTGATGAAATTCTACAAGACTTTGGATTATGTCTAGCATGGTAATATACAACATTCCTAGACCTTAATCACCCCATGGACTCGATCATTAGAATGCCTGTCACCACTTTGGGCGAAATTTTGAGTGAAGAACTAAGATAATTAAAATCACCCAAAAATAGTTTTAATTATCCAAGGGAAAAACACTCGATAGGACTTCCCTAATGATAAAGTCCTAGGCAATCAAGTTCTACAAAAAACGACCCTCATGCTGACATATTATTACAAAATTCCCCCATAGGGGTGCGGAAATTTCATGGAGAAAAGATAAGAGGAGAAAGAAAAAAAACTCTCGCTTGAAAATTTTTGTCAAGTACATATTTCTCATCTTCAAGGTACATGGTTTCCCCGCAAGTTGGTTAGGTGGTCAACAGATAGAAACATAGAATTAACATTTATAGATGCCAAAACACCATGTCAGAAAAATACAAATGACCCTGTAATGTTTTGGTGGTGTTTCCCCTCCATTTCAGTAAATGAAACTGGGAATGATGTTTCAATGTAAGTTTAGTTTCTCAGAAATTGTAATGTAAAGGCTCATGAGAAGTGCATGAAGACGTTATCAAGTTTCAACAAAAATAATTCTAATAGTCTTTGATTGTAAATATTTTTGACTTTTCATTGGCTTTAATTGTAAATGTTATGAGAACATTAATGCTATAACTTATTAAATATAATTTTCTCTATAAATTACATGTAATGTTTGTTAAAGCCCTTCATATTGGGGTTTTTGTTTTTCTTTCCATATACTCGATTCTACATAATTGTTTACAACAAGTTTTCTTTTTGACTATGGGAAGTGATATTTATATCCTTATCTTGCAACTGAAATTATATGTTATTTGGCAGATAAATCGAACTTCAGAACTTGCACGAGTTTTTGGAATTGATTTTTTTTCTGTACACTCACGCGGCTCACAATATCGTGTGGAATCAATGATGTTGCGGCTAGCACATACACAAAACTTTCTTGTTATTTCTCCTAGCAGACAACAGGTTTGTTCTCCTAGCAGCAATGCATTCTTTCTAACTATTTTGGAGCGAATTCTATGTATATGTAGAGTTAGAAGAAAATACATGTAACCATTTGTTGACACTTATTTGCATTCCTGTGTCACTTGTCTTTGTGCTTTACATCTAGAAATTATGCTCCTTGTCTTTGTGCTCTCCATCTGGAAATTATGCTCCTTGTCTTTGTATTGTTATTTTTGTTTTTTATTTCATTGTTGGAGGGAAACTTATACATTTCTATAATTTGGCTTGCCATATCTCACTAGAGTGATTAACTAATCTAAAGTCGATATGATTTTTAAAACTTCACATATTGCCATTTTCATTTTATTTCATTAAAGAGAGGGAGAGAGCAGACGCTCATGGACATCCAGAAATATAGTGAGTGAGAGAAAGATCTTTGATCTAGTTTATCTAGCATGTAATAAAACTAAACATATGGCAAGAGGGATAGGTGTCGCACATCAAGGTCATGTTCATGTGATTGGTTGAAAAATGATAATTCCTTTAAGAAATATCTAACCCATCGTTCCATGGCTAAACATTTAATTCTGCTTCCTGGTTGTAAATTATCTCTTCAAATTTTTTTCCTCCCTTTGTGATTGATGACCCTTCGCTAATTATTTTTACACTTGTTTTTTAGATTCAATTTTTTTTTAAAATGTTAGAATTACCTTATTACTTTTGTTCATCTAACACATGGTTCAATGGATAAACATTCAATTCTGCTTCCTGGTTGTAAATTATCTCTTAAAATTATTTTTCTCCCTTCATGACTGATGGCCCTCGCTAATTATTTCTACACTTGTTTATTACCTTTAAGTTTCTTTTTTGTGTTAGAATTATCTTATTACTTGTGTTCGTCTATGATCTTGAAAATAGTCGAGTGTTTTGTAAATCCAACATTGGATGTATGTTTGACTCTCAACATGGCTCAGATAGCACTAGTGCAAGGTTCACTTTGGTGCCTGGATAAGTTAAGATGAAATAATTTTCTTAGTTTCTAGGAAATGACCACAAAAGTAGGTCAATGGGACTGTTGAGTACAATAGTGTCAATACAAAGTAGGAGCGTGAAAGTGACTCCTTTAAATGTAGAAATATCCGGAATATAAAATCTAAGCTAAAGACTTGATGATTGAACATTGGTTGCAAGGAGCAGATCTTTGCAAAGAATGTAGAGAGACAGAGCAGAACTAGAGTCCAAAATACAGTAATGGAAGTGTATTGGGGTCCACTAGAGATAACTTCCCTATCTTCCAAGGCTGTATGGAGGAGACTTTGGATAGAAAACAGTCTGGAAGAGGAACTTGGCTGCACATGTACTGTTGCTTGGAAGAGGCAGCTTGCCGTCGAGGAGTGGATAAGCTCCTCTTATTGATGGTGTGGGATTTGAAATGACAATGCTGCTAGGGTCTTGGGGGCACTAAGGTGCCCCCATGGGCCTCCAGTGATGTGGAATCAAAAGAATGGTTATTGTCGATTTGTCTCTTGGTACCCCTGGCAAATGTGGGCATCGTAAAAAGGAAATGATAGTCTAGGTGGAGGTAGGTATATAAATTCTGTAACACAACAATAATTAGTTAAGTTCGCTCATGTAAGGTTTGCCTCATGTAGAAATCCAAGACACCATAAAATGTCAAAAAGTGTACGTTTCCTAGGTTTATGTTTTTTCAAGGCACTTGTTGGTTGAATCAATAGAAACGAAATATTGAAGAGGTGGCCTACCTATGTACTCAACTACATTGATTGACAAAAGAAAACTTCATGGAGGCATAATAATTGTCCTTCATATAGCCTTAAGGTATTTTGGTAGTTGAGAACATAGAAATGAAGTGCCTCTTTTCCTCCAAAGGGACTTTTGGCATCCTACCTTACCCAAAGGCATTGTTTATCTCTCTAGTGCATAAGTAAAGATTATGGCTTCATTAATGAGCACATTTGGTATCATCATCAAGCTCTAAATCTTGAAGATTGTGGCTTCATTGACTTAGACCTTTGTCTTCTATTGGGATTGTAAGCCTTCCCCTTAAATGACTTTTGGAACTTGTAGAAGTTGGGGAATATTTTGCTAAACTTGCAAGTACATTAGCAAAGGCCATGCCATCATCAAGGAAAGGCCATGTCTTTGTCACATTGCTGTTTATTGTTGTTGACTTAGCCCTTGTAGCTCCTCTTTTGATGGTTTGCACATATAGTTGGATTCTCTATCCAAATTTTCTTCATCTTGAAAATAAAGGGATGCATTATCCAAACTTTTTTTTCTAGGGGAAATTATATATATATATATATATATATATATATATAATATATGATACATTTTTGGCAATCATACTTGCATACTTATCTTACTCATTTACTTGTGTGTGAGTACTTTACAATTATTGGTATTGTTTATATAATTTCCCCTAGGAAAAAAAGTTTGGATATATATATATATATATATATATATATGAGAGAGAGAGAGAGAGAGAGCAAAACTGTGGGGGGAGAAATCAAAGTTGACCAAAGTGTGTAACCATCTTGGACCAAGTCACCCAAATGGACAAAATATTAAATATAAGTATAAAATAGGTAAAGTACATATTAACACATCTTTACTACACTAAGTATAACCAATTCATCTTTGTAGAGAGTAAATCATCCCCTCTTTTTGTTGTAGTTGGGGTCTTTATATTATTCTGTGTACTTGATAAAAAAAGAGTTCTTGAACTATTGGCAGAATGCTCTATCAAAGAGGAGAGGTTTAAGAAAGAACGTTGGTGGAGGTTCTCCCTTTTGAAAAGAAAAACTTGAATAAGCATGTTGTAAAGCAAGAAAGGGGAAGCATTGGTGTAGTGGGAACACGAGGAACTACATAGGTGGTGTAGTGCACAAAATGACAGAATTCATTTTACTTCATAGTTGTAATGTGTAATGAATTTAACTAAGCCATCACATAAAAAAGGGATGAGAGTCCATAAATATAATGTCTAAAAAGGCATAAATAATATTTAATAAAAGTGAAATATAAATTGTTGATTGATAGGTAGTATGGACTTGGGGATACTCTAGGTACATGTATGCTAAGGGACACGACCCTTATGTCTTGATAAATATTATGACCAATAATCAATTTATATTCATTACATGCCACCATTCCTGGAAATGCATAGTCCTTGAAGTGGTTGAAGAAGTTGAATGAAAGGACCTTAGAAGTTCTGAATAGTACCTTCGCATTTAGATGGATTAGACCATCTTAGATTGATGTTCTTTGGCATTTGGTGATGATAGGGATCTTGGACATAACTTCTTGTACTACGATTCCAACGATGACTTTGGTTTTGAGATCAAGTTGCATAGGAATTAAGATTTTTCGGATTGGAGTATTGGCCTTTTTCATAATGATGTTGATACTTTCATCGGTGAATGTGATAAGTCTTATGATTAGAATGATGATAATGTGTCCTTAAACTTAATTTCTCTTAATCTCAGATTTAAAATTTTCTTGGTTTATTTTAGGTATTTTGTTTTCTTCATATACTTGAGTCATTTTGTCTATTGTAGATATTTTGTTAATAACATCACTTGGATTTTCTACGGTTTTTGTATCTATTGATACAGGTAAGCATATCGGGCGCACTTATGGCTTGTATTTATGTCTTCATTAATGGGTTGTTAGGGTATTTTTCTTTTATATTATTAATTTTTTGTATCTATTGATACAGGTAAGCATATCGGGCGCACTTATGGCTTGTATTTATGTCTTCATTAATGGGTTGTTAGGGGATTTTTCTTTTATATTATTAATAATAAGTTGCTAAGGTGTTGTCAAAGGAACAATCAACCTTAACCACTCTCCAAGTTTTGTAATGCATTATAAATACCAATAGAAATGAGCGCATAACATGTGTACATTTTTGGAAAAACTCTTTATTATTGGTTTTATTCTCTTGTCTTATTCATAGTACATAATTATCCCGTAGATGTATAAATTGGTATTAGAGCATGTTGTCTTAAGACTTGGATATTTTCTGTTTGTCTTGTGTATCCCAATAGGGATCCACTTCCTCCTCATTTTGCTTCTGCAGCATAACAGGGATTTATTCCTCTTACAGTATTCGACTTTTGTAGCCTAGTAGGGTTTCACTTCCTTTTCTCTTTGGCTTTGCAGCCTAACATGGATCCACTCTCTCTCCTATTTATCTTCCACAAACTAACTAGGATCCACTTCCTTCTTTATTTGGATTTAGAATCCTTGAAAGAATCTGGGATCTTTTCTACAAGCACAACTATAGTTACCGTGAGCTTTCCCAACACTACACACAACAATTCCTATAGACATCTCATTCATAGTAGCAACAAGCACACATATCACTAGTAAGTTTTGTAACACTTCTTTATGGTCCTGGTTACAACAAGATCTCTTTGACCCAACAGGTTGTTTCCTTGCACATTTGTGGTCTTAGCTACACAATCAACTTTCTTAGTGATCAACAATCCATAACTAAACATTCCCACCCAATGTTCATTCTCCACCTCCTTCACATCCATCCCTCATGCCTCAATCCTCCATGATTAACTACATCATGCCTTATACGATATACATATGTGTGTTTGTTATGGTTTTTCTCCCACTAGATCCTTTCTATCACTTGCTTCTGATCACGATCCCAATCTAGTCCTCCACCACCTCTTGTCTTTTCCTTCCCCACTGCTATTGCATCTGATCAACACACTCATTTGCAATTGATGGTCACCTACCTACACATCATCACACAATCTCTTTTTGCTTTCCTTGTCCTTCAGTTTCCTGCATAGTTAAAAAGATTGTTAATCATTAAGTTGGAATCCCTTAAAGATCTCATCATTGTTAGTGTGTATAGTCCAATGTTTAATCCCTAGCTCTGTGCTCAATACACAATGCTTTACCCATACATTGAACTCTTTTTATGGCACTAGCTCAACGATACTTCCCATGCTCACATCTTTAGCTTTTGAGATCCTTTCATAGACATCCTTAAAGATATCATTATTGCTAGCATGTATAGTCGAGCGTTTAACCCCTAGCTCTGTGCTCAATAGAGAATGATTTACCCATGTGTTGAACTCTTATTACAACACTTGCTTAGCACCACTGTCGATGGTCACATTTTTAAGGTTTTGATATCCCTTTATGAACATCTAAAGGACGTAGTCACCTATTCAGAACTAGAGACTGGAGCAACCGAATTCGGTTGTCCGTTAGTCGAATCCGACTATCATTTTAATAATGAATATGAATAATAATAATATATTGGATGATGAGATAATTACAAGGGAAGCTCTCCTTTATAGGCTTTGAGCATGTAAACTTAAGGGTTACACCCTTTCATAAGATAATTAACTAATTTAAATAATATTTTATTTATATTTGTTACATTGCCACTCCCTTTAAGGAAGCTTTGCCCTCAAAGCTTAAGTATTTTCCTAGTGTCGTTCTTCATTCTGACTTGGTGTCGGTATTAGAATTGGACGAGGTCTCTTGTGCAAAGACTTGCACTTCCTTTCCATTGATGATTTTGCACTGTATTGTCTCATTGTTCCTACATTTATGATCAGGTGTCCAATCATCACTGCATCGACGACATATGTTTTTCTTCTTTTTTCTATTATCAGCGTAACTGTTAGATGACTTCGATCTATTTTCCATTTCATAGGCATATGATTGAGGTTTGTGGCGTTGATGACCGGGTGACCAAGTATCTGCACAGTACCTACATTGTGTCTCTTTTTCTTGCCGATAATGGTTATCGCCTCTTGTTTTAATTCCTTCCAATTTACGTTCTGTGGCTTTTGCTTTATGTCTTGCTACTTCTACGTTAGGTATGTCATGCAACTTCAACTCTTTTTGGAGGTATGGTTTAAGACCTCCTAAATAGGTTTCGAGTCTTTGCTTGTCAGACAACCCAAATACTCGTGTCGATAAGGATTCCCACTGATGTGTGAATTCCTCAACGTTTCCGACTTGTTGTAGTTTGGTAAGTTTACTGAAAAATTCATTTTCTTTGATTCCTTGAAACCTATTAAAAAAATCATTTTTGAACAAGTTCTAGGTGTAGGTAAAATTATCTCTCTTCCACCATAAGTACCAATTATAGGTGTACCCTTCCATATGCATTGACGCATATTTCACCTTCTCCTTGTTAGATTGAATGTTGTAAATGTCGAAGTATTCTTTTGCTGAATAATTATTCGCTCACATAATGAATTCACCAAAAGACTTGGCAAATCAGATAAGCCATAAGGTAAGTATATATTAATGATAAGATAAGAGATGATATGTTACAAATGGTGGCCCTGCCTTAAATATGGCTTGGGCATTTAATGTTGAGGAGAGGCCTCATTTCATAACCTAACTTAGTTAACCTAATTATTAATTATTTAATTATTATCTTATTTTATGTTTGTTACATTGCCACTCTCTTAGAAAGGCTTTGTCCTCAAAGCCTTATAATGTTGTCGCGTCGTTCTTTGTGATGTCGTGTCTGATGACACATGTCTATACGAAGTGCTAAGTATAGAGCATAACTTTCGATATGTGGATGGGTCAATCCATCCTAAATTGATTTGTTGTTGACTGTTGGGATTCCCTACTGATCTGTCGTCAGGAGCTTTGATCATATTAGTATCATTATCTTTCGACATTTCCCACTTTTTAGAATTTCGGTTTTTATGGTTGGGGTGCCGTTAGGGAATTTTCACAATGTCATTTTCTTTTACAAATGTCGTCTTTTGAGCATTGATGTGAGTTGGAAGTTGTATCTTCGTTCCTTGAGGTTTTAAGGTTTCATTATGTATCTTTTCCAACTTGTTTTCCAATTGCACGTAATCATTTTGAAACTTCTTAATCACTTCTACTTGCGCTTTTCTGTCATCTTCAGACTTCTTAGGTTGTTCCTTAAGATCTTTGTTATGACTTTTGATGCAACTATTTTCTTCCTACTTGTCCTGAAGTTTTCCTTCAATGTCTTTTGTAGATTGTTCTGTCTTTTGACTATTTTTCAACTTCTTAATTTTCGTGACTAGTGTTTTGTTATGATTCCTTAATCTGAAAATTTCTTTGGAATTGTTGGATAGTGTTTGATTACTTTTTGCGATCTCTGACTTATGAGTCTTTTTAGAGTCGTAATTTTGTTGTTGAAGAACTTTTATCTGTTGTCGATATTGGTTGATCACTGATTCTTGATTTTTTAATTTATGTCGTATCTGTGTTAGTTCTTCATCTTTGTCGCTAATGATTTTGTTCAACCGTTTTATTTCCGCTTTGTAATCGTTTATTTCTTTCTTTATGTCTTGATTTTTCAATCTCTGATTAAAATCGTTTTCGTCTTTTAATTTCTCAATTTGGGTAGACAATTTTTCTATATGATTTTTTTGGTTGGAAATTTTTTGTTCCTTGAGCTCTTTTTGCATCTCATGTATTTTAATTATTACTTCCGAGTTCGTATTTGTGTCTTGTAATTCTTCATTGTCTCTTCGACAACGCTTTAACTTGGCTTCTAATTTCTCTATTTGTAGTCGCAAACTGGATTCCATGATCTATAACTTTTTTAATGATAGATGGCTATCGATTTCTTGACGAGTCTTCCTTGGATTTTGTTTCTTTGACGATATATAGTCTTGACTTCTTGTCTTCTTTTCTTTCACGTCTTCGATGATAGAAGATCTTCCTTTTCTTTTTTTGATAATATCCTTTTTTTTTAATAATAAATATTAATTATTTAATTAATATTATTATTGTTTTTTTATATAAATTATATAATATTTGTTTATAGTTTTTTTAATGTTTTAAAAATAAATATTATAATATAATAATAATATTTTATTATTATATATAATATTTGATTTTTATTAAAATTTGTTTCTTGTTTTGTTTTGCTTTGTTCTTGTAATTTAATAATTGTACTTAATACAATTATTAAGTAATAATAATAATAATAATAATAATATTTTTCTTTTTCTTTTTCTTTTTTTGAAGGTTGATAAATACTTCTTGTAGATTGGGTGGTTGGGAAGAATGATTCTTACCTTCCCCACCTAAGTTCAAACCTTACTTGCTTCTTAGTAGCAATTATTATGTACTTTTAGAATTTTTTTTCCTTAAGTTTTGTAAAATTCTAGTAGATTGGGTAGT
>LPNX010252100.1:250015-266747 GCA_001517045.1 Pseudotsuga menziesii | reverse complement strand
GTATCAGGTGACAGCACTTGGCTCGAGCTTGCCCCCAAGGTCGCACCCAGTGGCTTGAAGATTTCTGCCACGTTACCTGAGGTGCGAATTAGGCGGCAACACAACCATTATGGTTGACTCATTTTATTGAAATTCTATTGGTTCTTGAATTCTAACTAACAAAAATTATTGTTGGCGCGTTTTCTTATAAGGCCCATTTTAGACCCCAAATTTCCTCTAATGTCTATAAACATCATGAAAGTGAATTATGAAAGTGTTGATGGCGCCTTGAGTGCACACTCCTTTCTCATTTCTGTCGATGGAAGTGTTCCAATACCTGCTCATTGCATCTTTGTTAGAATAGCCCAAAAAACGTGTGCACACTAATGGGTGATGGTGTAGCATTAACAAGAAAACTCTCTTTTATTGACTTTTCTGCTTGCACTCCCAGGATCAATTAAGAAGGTCTTGAATCCAATATAGATCATTCACCAAATGATTCACTTTTCTAGAAGGTCGTATATGGTAGTGTAATGCCCCCAATTTTGCTAGCTTCGATCCTACAGGGTTGTGAGGCTTCTAAAGTTTCACTCGCATAGTGTCATATCCATTGATATGGTGTTTCCCATTTGGACCACATTGGATGTAGATTCAATGAATCTTCCTTCCTCTACCACCCTAATGAAAGAAACAAAATAGTTCGTTTATCCTGCACAACCCCCACATAAGCAACGCCACTATTTAGTATTTCAAAGGTGTCTTTCCTAGGGTGCCGATTATGCAAACTCCTTCAACGCACATGAATTGGTGCTCTACTTCATGTTGGCTTGCATGGACATAGTGGCTCCTCTCCATCACTATTGTATGTGATCTCCGATTGGTAATGTATACTCTTCTAATGTGGTTGCCAGAGCCAACAAACATGGCATTTTCGATTGATAGTGAAGTCACCCTCAGATTCTGGGTTGCCTCAATCTTTTTTGGCACTAACAAACCAATGCGTAACCATCAATTGGTGCAGTGCATGTTTTGTCATGAACATTAACCCAAATATATTGATAACATTGATTTTTGGGGAAAATTTATGTCCAAATATTTTGGTCCTCTACACACAAAGATGCAGTGGTGTGTGGCATTATGAGAGTTTTGTACAACACTTGGTATAGGATTTGAAACATTGTAAGAAGCTTTGTATGCCGACATGGCTCATGAATATCCTCCTCTTTTATGCTGTATTCTATTAAGAGTATGGAGAAGCAATAGAGGAAAGTGTATTTGAGCCACTTAATGTTGTATATGATAGTCAACTATGGATTGTTTTTCCTTGGCCCTTAATATTTATTCATGGGAATTGTGTGTTGGAGTCATAAGGAGCTCCTTCTGTGAAGGTTGGTGATATCACAAGTATCTCAATTGGGTGTAATTGCACAATAGTATCAAACTTCAATTCAAAATTGCACACCACATATTTCTCCAAGATTCACAATCGAAGTGTAAAATGTTTGTTGCACCTTTGCATCAATTGGTAAAAATATTAGAGATGCCTATGGTGAATTATCTAGGGTATACAACAAGATATATTTGTTCCTTTAGGTACTAGTGGTAGTCAACAACAACAAGGATCTCATTGATTTTAGCCAAGAGAATAACACTAGGTCCATTGAAAGCCTAAACAATTTTCCTCATTGAACTCCAAGGTTTGATGGGCTGCAAAAGTAAGTGGCACAACCACCAAAACTGAATGGTTCTTAGCCATTGAGCAATGAACAAAATGCAAATCTTGTCATTAATGAATTACTACACTATGCCACAAAACCAATGACTTTTGTAAGTGATTGAGTTCTTTCCCGGACAAATAACTAGTTCTATCGTAACTTATCGCTCTTCCTATATTACCTCTTCCTATACTATTTCATAAAAAAATTATATTGTTCATAAAGATCCTATATCGTTCCATTTCCATACAATAATATTGAAATATTTATTTATATTTATATGAAATACAATATTTCAGTTTCTTGGTTGGATATTAATTCATGTTCCTTGATTTGATCCATATTCAAATGTCTCGACATTTTCATGTATGTCAAGGATAAAGAACCCCCTTGTTCATTTCAAAACCCTTCAATGGATACACGCAAGAAACGGGCTGATTCAACAGCTTTCTGTTCGATCTCCCTTAGGTTCAAATTATCACCAGTACGAGTTAAAGGAATGTCTTGTCGGCCCTTTATTTCCATATAAAGAACAACTACGATGCTTCTTTTCACCCTAGACATATTTTTGGCATTACAAGTTGTTTCAAAATAAGGATAGAACAACCATGCAACATATTGCTAGTTTTGAGGATCTTTAGTTTATAATGAAGGCCCTACCATTAGATTTGTCTGCCCTACCATTAGATTTGTCTAGGTAGACCAAGACATATTGACTCTCTTCTATGGTGGCACACCCAAGGTTAAATTAAAATCTATGTTGTGCCTTTCCTAAATTGAGAGGACAATGATGATGCTGTCCAATTAATAATAATAGTAATAATAATAATAATCATCTAATTTTAAAGTCATGGCGAACCCAAACACCTAATTAGTGTATGAGACCCCCATGTTTGTGGTACAAGGGACCCCTCTGTGCAACAATTTGTTTGCTAAAGTTTGCAAAGGTGTACATGCCCCAACTCCTTTTGGATTTAAACCCGTGACTCATAGAAGGAGACACATGTTCTTAATTGTTAGGCCCACTCAAGCTATACCTATGGCTGCAAATAAACTAAGAGGAAATGATAAGGAATGCATATCAAGTGCACTTATGGCTTGTATTTATGTCATTATTAATAGGTTGTTAGGTTTTCTATGATTTATATTATTTGAAATAAGTTGTTAAGTTGATATCAAAGACACGATCACTTTTAACCACTCCCAATTTTGTAAATAAATACCAATAGAAATGATTGCATGGCATATGTACATTTTCGACAGAGCTCTTCCAAGGTTCATTTTATTCTCTATTCTTATTCTTACAAATCCTATATCTATTTTATCCCTAGTTTGCACACTAGCTTATGAAAATATCCTTGGTTAAGTTGATTTTCCTTTGTCAACAACTTGTACTTCCATTTTCATTTTTTCTATTGTTTTAAGTTTTTAACTATTGTTTTGTTTCAAAATTTTAAACTAAAGAAAGTTTTCTATCAAGATTCAAAACCTTGTGATTTTTCTCTTCTCGTCTTTTTATTGAGATTTTTGAGTGTATTACTGGAACACATCTAATACATCTTTAATATCTCTTGATGTAGAAAATTCACTTGCAATGCTTCATTTTGAAGTTGTGCAATTTTTTTTAAAACTATTTTGTATTTTCAAAATATTAAACCAGAGAGAGTTTTTTTTATCAAAACCTTGCAATTTTTCACTTCTCATCTTTTTTTGAGTGTATTCCTCGACCACATCTAATACTTATTTAATATATCTTGATGTAGAAAATTATTTTGCAAGGCTTCACTATGAAGTTGTGTAATATTATCTTCTTTCAATTATGAAAAATATCAAGTATCTCTTCTTTATGTTTAAGGCAAAGGTATGGCATCTAAGCTCCAAAGGTTAGCTCAACTGGTAAGACGTGCACATAGTTTCTTAGTTCGGGGGAGGTCACGAGTTCGAGACTTGAATCTTTCGTGGTTAGGCCTTCTACTAGGAAGGCTAACGGCTTACCACTTGTCCGTCGATTGCACACCAGTAGCAGAAATCTTCCAAAAGCTGTCTCCTCACTTGAGAAAGTGGGAGAGGTGTGACCTTGGGAGCAAGCACAGAGCTAGGTACTGTCACCTACTCCTAGCTCCTCCATTTAGGCCAACTCCTAACAAAGCCAAGGGGGGTAGTCCCTACAAAAGAGTTTTCTAAGGCTCTTAAGTTGTTAAAGTGTTTTACTTAGTTGCGGATGCGGATGGGTGTTTATTTAGGAGTTTATTATGATTTAAAGTGATTGTTTATCGAGAGAATCATGATTAATCAGAAGCAATCCACGTTGCTGACAAGAGATTACACAGATAAGCAAAGGTTCTAGACTTTTAACTAAGCATTCAAATATAACAATTAAAATGAACGATAGATAGTTGATCACGATAGAAAATTACTCAGATATAACAAAGGACTAGTGCCTTACGGAGTCAAATAAATGCATGAATAAAAGTCTAGGAATTAAGCTAGTGAGTATTAGATTTTGCGAGTGCTCTTGGTAGGTTTTAAAAGTTTTTAATGGTGGTCTTGCTTAAGGTAGCTGGATATCCTAACCAGAAAAACCTTCAGTGGCTCCGTTCGAAGACATGATGGACCTATCTGGGGTCACAACTAAGTGTTCAATAACTTAACTAACTGTGCTCAGATTGGGTTGCACGGCTCCCACACTTGGGATTTGCCCACATGCCTCGGTATTTAAACGAAACAATGCCAGTGCATTGGTTATGGGGTAAAAGTTTTAATTAAGTTACTCTTGTGCAAACTTA
The DNA here is from genome assembly GCA_001517045.1 of Pseudotsuga menziesii. Classification (NCBI taxonomy): domain Eukaryota; kingdom Viridiplantae; phylum Streptophyta; class Pinopsida; order Pinales; family Pinaceae; genus Pseudotsuga; species Pseudotsuga menziesii. The sequence goes on along the minus strand of LPNX010252100.1, from coordinate 262,267 downwards.
GCAAGTCCGTTCATCGTTCTGAGTACGAGCCCAACCCGAAAGTCGGCAGAGCATACTAGGTGAAGGATGATCAACGAGGTTAATTAATTACGGGGTGTGTGTGTTGAAAATTTTATTAAGTTAATTGATTAGACTCTTCGATAGAGAGCGCTCTTGACCTTGTTTTATGATGGAGGTTCAAGAGTCTTATCTAATCTAGATGAAACTAATGCAAGGATTATGCAAACTAAAGATGCTCTTCGATAGAGAGTGCTCTTGACTTGTGTTTCTGCAAGTTCAAGAGTCTTACTTAAGAATTAATTGATTAAACAATGTGAACATGAAACAAAGATGATTTATTAAACTCTCCGATAGAGAGCACTCTTGATCCACCTTATGGTGTGATTCAAGAGATTTAAGCAGTTGATTTACTTAAGAAAGATAAACAATTAAAGATAGAGTAATCATCTTAGCCAATGAATTAGATATGATGGATTAATAATTAGTATTCTCAGAATAAGATGTAAATAATGATGAAAACAAGCACATCTAACCTAAGCATACACAAGTAAACACAACACAAGCCTCCCCAAATGGGGGAGGGTGAGAGTGGGGACTTAAAAACTCCACTCAAACAAAAGTACTTTATTGAAATTACAATTTTAATCCTTGAAATGACTCTTCAAATGAAAGCATATTACTTTACAATCATTAACATTTGCGTAAAAAGGAGAGTGCTTTACTTTTACTTGAAGCTTTTCTTGAAACTTAGCAAAAAGGGAAGAGAAGAAGCTTGAATGAGAGCAGAAGAGCAAGACAAAGAAGGATGAAAATAAGAAGAAAAGGATAGGAAGAAGGAATGAGAACAAAGAGGAAGTCAAAAACGAGCAAAGGGAGGAATAGGGCAGCCAACTATGAGGCCAAAGGAGTATGATGAATGATGAAAATGGGGCAGCGATGAAGAAGGAAGATGGCTGTCATAAAAATAAAAAAGTAGGACAGTGAACAAAAAGGGGAAGAAAAGGGCCAAAACAAGGTAGAAGAAGGCTAAAGAACTAGGGCAAAAAGGGGTAAAAAAGGGGCATAAACTAGGGCACACTAGGGCTGTCCAAAATGAAGAAAAAGAGTGGTAAACAAGAGGAAAAACAGGGCAGCGAAGAAGAAAGAGTAAGAAAAGGCAAACAAAGCAATGAGGAAAGGGGCTAGCAAGCATGGAAACAAAAGAGGTTAAAGAGCAAAGAGAGAATTAGAAGAGGGAAGTTCGGTAACCAAGTGTGTTGTTTAAATTTTAATCTTTGTTGATGGAAGGAAGGAAATACCCTGATTGTTGTGTTTCTTTCTTGGATTGAGAAGTGCTTAGGAGAACCTGTAAAACGAAGGAATTAGATGAAAAAGAACCACCGGTTTATGAAGAAGAGCTTGATCCTTAAGCTTGTCCTTCACCCTTGATTGTCTCTGCAAAACCCTTACAAACAAAATTAAATCCGAACAAAATACTCATAAACTAGATTGTTAGCCCTTCAAGAGTATATATTGAATAATGATTTAATAATTGAAAGAGAGAAGGGTAAGAGAGATATCACCAAAGACGGTGTGAATCCACAATTCCAATAGCTCATGGATAGACCTCCAAAGTCATAACTTTATTCCAATCTTTAAACAAATATTACAATAATTTTGGCAGAGTGTTCATACCCAAAAGCTCCATCCCAATAGAGCTGAAAGAGCCTCTATTTATACAATGAGAGAGTGCTAAAACCCTAAAACCAAAAATCCAAACCTAACCGACCTGGCCACCTAATAGAGAAGCCGAACCTAAAATGAAGAACTGGGAGTGAGGGGAGGCCTCCACCTAGGCAAGGTGCCCCCACTCCAACCCTAAACACTGCAAACAACCCTGAATTGAGGCCATACGTGTGGAAGGTGCCTTCAGGAGAGAGAGAGGCGTGAATGGCTGAAGGAGGCGTCTGGATGTTGGTAAAGCCACTTCGTAGGTCTGGATGCAGAAGGTGCCTTCAGGAGAGAGAGAGGCGTGAATGGCTGAAGGAGGCGTCTGGATGTTGGTAAAGCCACTTCTTAGGTCTGGATGCAGCCTCTGCTAGGTTTGGAAAGGCCAATGATGGTGTAAGCCTCAGTCTTTACCTCGATCAAATCATCGGACCAATGAGTGCTCTCCATCTCATTCTTTAGCTGGAGATGACACAACGACTAACTGAATATAAATTAATTGCTCACTTAATGCTGACTGAAGCTGAGTTATGACAACTCCAAACATCATAAATGCCCGATGAGATGTCATTTAGACTTTTATTTCGCCGAATTTGGATTAATTTGGAGAGTTTTAATTTTCTCCAAAATAATCATTTTTTAATAAAAATTCAGTGTTTTCCTCAAAACTGACTTTTTTGAGAAAAAAGGCATTATGTGTCCGATTGATGATTCAAAAGCTGGCTTTGACTGGTTGGCCGATCAAGAATGATTTTTGGCAGCCTTCAATCACTGAATTCAGAGTCCGGATGACTGATTTATTACAAATGGGTTTTTTCCATTTAATTTATGGAAAAATTAACCCAAAAAACTTAGGAAAATAATTAAAAAATTTTAAAATTTTAAAAATAATCTTTTCCTCGTTCGAAAAAGATTTTTTCGAAATTTTTTTATATGTCCAGATGACTTAGGACATGACCATGGTCTACCTAAATAATGCTTAGTAGGTTTATAACACTCAGTTGGGCTCTAATAACCAATAACCCCCCAACGCCCATAATTCAACATCAGGCATTCCATCTTTGGAGGAAGCACGAGAAAACCTCGTCAATTATACTCGGCTATAGGCAAAACATAATTGTCAGGGGTAAAAAACTCTCTGGAATACCTTATTTGAGTTTCTATGCCTCAGAAGACCAAACCACTCAAAAAATACCCCACTAGCACATTTTATTACAAACCTCGCGGGGCCATGGTCAAAATTATTCAAATAAAAAATTGGCTAGCCAATATTGGCTAGACATGAAGACGGATCAACTGATACACTGGAATCAGACTTTGAACAAGTCTGTCAACCGACGGCTCCTCAGGTAACCCAACTATGGTACAAAAAGTTGGTAACACCACCCTTACCATCTGTGAAACATTGGGAAGTATTTGTGGGTTTCTCGATCACTTCCCATTGAAAAGAACAAGTGAAGCTATCTAATGTTTCCATGTAGATCGATCTTAAAATTAAGTTAACAATTTTTGCCACATAAATATAACGATGATATATTATTGATTGCAGATTATTTATTTATTTATTTGTTTAATTAATTGTCTATTTTCTAATATTAGTTTTCACTCAGGATCAATAAGTCGGCTGATTTAATTGTTAGGATTATTATTAATCCTTCCTTTGTCTCTTTTTACCACATAAAGTTTATTTGTTTAATTTCCCTAGCTTAGGAGGTCTCATCACTTCACCAGTGCATGGGGGACATGACTAGTGGACAACTGCCACTTACTGCACTTGTCTGCATGCATTTTGGAGCTCTAGGGATCAATCCCTATTTTATAGGAACCCACTCAGAGTGCAACTAGCAGTGTCCAACAGTTCACCTTAGCAGGTCATTAATTATCCTCAGTTGTGCTTCGATCCCCATCAGTTAGATCACTTCCAGTGTCTCTAGCATCGGTTTGCATGATTCATGGGAATATAGGTGCCTTTGCTCACCTACCCCTTCAGTTAACTAATTGTAACTGATTATTAACTGATTTAGTGATCTGTAGTTGCACTAGTTAGCTAATATGGTGATTTTCTCAATCCTAGTTAGCTCTAGAGTCAGTCTAGGTTGGTAGATTCAACTACCTGAGTAAGTATTCGAATTATTCATTGATGTTGTAATATATATTCACCCATAATGTGAATAATCAATTAATGGAAGATTTCTCATATTGTTCTTCAATTATTCTTCTCTTCTTTCTCTTGTGCAATCTATGTGAAGAGCATTTTTGTCCCAAGATCTGCCTGTCAGAATCTAATATGGTATCAGAGCCTGGTAAGGCTATTCAAATCTCCTTCAGATATTTCCATTGATGCACCAGAAGCAACTGTGTTTCCACATAAATCCTACAATATTTGCCTTGCTAACTCTGGTCTCTGTCGAGAGGAGTCTCTGCAGGTGTGACGGACACTGAAAATGTGCTCTTTGTCGAAATAGAGGTTGATTCATCTTACAAAAATTCTCTTTCTAGTTTTGTGCAGGTATTCAGTTCTCTCACTAAAAGCGCAACAACAGAGCATGGTTCTATCTAAGATAGTAACCTCGACTTCAGTCAATTATCATGAATGGAAAGCCAAGATTGAGATTCTATTGCGCAACAAAGGTCTCTACAGAGTTACTAAAGCCTTAGAAATCAAGCCTAATGCAGTTGCTGAGAAAGCAAGGTGGCATAACAGGAAGGATGAAGCTTATGGCTTGCTTTGTCTCTCTCTCTCTCTCTCTCTCTCTCCAGAACTTCCTTTCCATCTTGATGGCTTGGTAGGCCCTAATGAAGTGTGAATCAAACATGAATCCCTCTTCGGAAAGTAAGATGATCTTAGAGGACATCAATTGGAGAATAGGTTGATCTCATTGAGACCAAGTGAATCCGAAACCATTGAGGAATTCATCACCAAGTTTAAGTCATGAGTACTTTTGCTCAAGCAGCGTGGGATTGAGAAGGAAGAAGATGAGTTAATCCTCTCCATGCTATCAAAGTTGGGTCCGTAATACTCAGTTTTTGTGTCAACATTCTATGCTACTAAGCTTGCAGTACGAAATTGCAGGATGCCATCCTTGGATGCATTTGTAGATTCTCTCACTCAAGAGAAGATCATGCTGATTCAAATGGGGACTTTCAAAACCTCAAAGGATCATGCGCTTGCTGCTCTTGGAAGCAAGAATCTCAAGTCCAAAGGAAAGCTAAAAGTGAAGGAGAAAACGCCAAAGTCAGACTCCGAAGATGAAGGTTCTAACTCTACTAATGAAGGCTCGAATTTCAAGAAGGGAACCAAGAAAGGAAGATCATAGTGTACCTATTGCAACAAATCTTCTCACAACGAAAATTCTTACTTTAAGAAGAAAATGGACATCATGAGTCAGTTGCTCGAAAGAAACAACATTGATGTTCCATATTTTGCAAGAAGGGAAAAATCTGCTGATCCCCAGGGGCACTGTAACACTATGCAATTCAAAGATAATGATGCTTATGCTTTGGTTGCTAGAATAAAGTATGTTTCTGACGTCTTTGATTTTGATACTCATTCTGATATATCAAAATCAGAAATCTCTTTGCCTCCCCTTGAAAAAATACCTATCAATCTCCCAGAGCCATCTTCTCTGAATACTAGTTTTTGACCACTAGTTTTCAACTTGTCTTCATCCGAATCCTTCAAACTCCATTCAGATTCTTCTTTCTTTGATTTGGAAGATGATTTGCAGGTTATGACACCTCTGCCCCATCCATTTGATACTCAGAAGACCCTACAACTCCCAAACTCCTCAGTTGGTAAACTGGAAATTTCATGGTTTCCTATACTGTATCACTGGTGAAAGTTGTTATCATGTCTTTGTTTTTTTGTCATTGGTTGGTTTTCCTTATCATTAGCTATAAGTGGGATGCTGTTAAAAACATTTGGGTCTGATATAACCTTTCTTAGGTCGAATTTTAGATCCTTATGCTCACCAAATTTGCCCAATTGTCAATGTAGACTAGTTGCACCTAGTTTTCCTACTGTGACTCAACCCGATTTTGGAGCCACTATACCTTGGTTGCTTGCTGCTCCATATGACTTAATTTTTGATATATCAGTGCCTCATAAGCTCTATTATAGAATTAGAAAGTTTTTATTTCAGTTTGGGAAAAAGGTTCATGATCGGGTTCACCATTATGTTGCTACACTAGAAATTGAGCCTGCTAATTTCATTGATGTTCTTTGGTTAGGAGATGATTGCACAAATATCTTTTCCATGTCTGATTTTATGTCAGATCTGATATTTTATGTTGTCACATCAAGAAGCATTCATATGATGCTCCTTTATCACCAAAAGATGAGCTACAATGGGCTTCTCCTCATGCTTTTTGTCCACACAACATTGAAAAACTGATACATGATCAAGGCATCTACAACTACTCTACAAAGTTTTTCACCAAGAAGTAGTACATCCAACTTATTCAAGTTAAGAATAAATACAGAGTGAAGATATTCATTTAAATTCTGTGCCATGTCCATTTTTGAGGAAGGATTTTCCCCATGTGGTTTTTCTTTTTTCCTCATTTTTTCATGGACAAATAATTTTTGCATTTAGATTGTAATTGTGACCTTTGGTCTTAGTTACCAGGGCCCAGGTAGTCCAAGTTAGGATTAAAGGGGGGTGTTAGGATTATTATTAATCCTCCCTTTGTCTCCTTTTACCACAAAGTCTTTTTGTTTAATTTCCCTAGATTAGGAGGTCTCATCACTTCACCAGTGCATGGGGGACACGCGAGCACAATTTTTCATATTATTGACCAAAAACTTGGATCCATTTGCTTTAGGGATTCTATTAAGTATTTGTTGTCAGCAACCTTGTAGTTGCCTGTGTGAGGTGGATTCAGGATGAATGTTAGAGGGGCAAGCAACTAAGTGGAACCAAGACTGTCTAGACTCCCAAATGGATGGTTGTCATGCCAATCAAGGCAGTCTTCACTTTATGTTATCTAAGTCCAAGACAGCAACAGGAGAGACCCATATCTACACCCGATAGGAGAGATCAAACCTAGACACCAGATCAGATCAATTATGGCTTGAGGTACGTAAGGTGTAAGGTAATTAGAAACTCTAGGTCTATGGATGATAGTAGTAAGTGGACTAGGGTTTTTGGATGAGGGCTTTAGTCATACGAGGGTTGATCCAAAGTGACCTGTAGGTGTAATACTAGATCTAGGGTTAAGGTACTAGCAACTGATTAAGATAACCACTGTCTTGGGAAACGTAACTGAGACAAAGTGAGTAAGGACAGAGTTGGGACTGTCTAGTACCAAAGAGATAGACTCAGTGAGAGATATGAAAATGCCAGGTTACCTGAGTTATCAAGGAGCGGTCAAAATTCGAGGGACAGAGGTCAACAAGGGGCTAGCGCTATGCTTGGAGATCAGTGCCTTTTTTAGCCTTGGGTAATGGAGTCAGTATCAACACAACGTTTAAGTGAACCCACTTGGGATATGCCTTGATCTATGGACCCAGAAAAGGATTTGGCCTGGAAGATTCAAGTTACAGGGAAATCAGTAGAAGGAGGGATAGCGCTGGGGTTTGGAGAAGCAGATCTGCAGATCTAGAGCCACCAGGAGACTTCCAGCTCAACGTTGGAGTGGAAATGAGATCAGGATAGCTCGATATACAAACCCAGGTCAGAAAATCTTAGGAAAAATCAGATCTGGAAAAGTCAAAATCTGATGAGGGAGGCTAGGAGGCTGAAAGTCAGTTTTTCAGATCTAGGGCTACCTGGCAGGAAGTAGCTCATCATTGGGGGTGTTTTGGGATGAGGAAGACCTGATCTACAAACCCATGTAATTATTTTCCGGAAAAAGTCAAATTTTCAGTGGGGCATTGGGGTTTGAGCAGTCAGAAAGTCAGATCTAGGGCAAACCAGACACAATTAGGGTAGCGTTGAGGATGATTCAGTGAGGGGGAGGCCCAATCTACAAAACCCAAAAATGGTTTGGTCAAAGATCAAGCGGTTCCTCGATTAAATATTTTTTGGATTTTTATTATTTAGGAGTTTTTTCAGAAAAATTAAAGAAAACCAGGTACAATGGATTGAGATTTGAAGAGAAGAGACTTACCTATTAGATCTTACCTGGAGATTCTTGTAGATGCCTTGATGATGATGATCCCTGCCATCCCGATTAATTTGAGAAGATTGAAGCGAGTTCTATGTCCAGTATTTGCCCGAGGAAGTCAATGCGCCCTCTCTCCTGCACAACAAACGTCAGCCATATTAGATTTGCTGTGACATGAGAAAGAAACTATATGCTGCAGAAAAATAGCAAGAAGAAATCATAGGTCACCACAACACTAATGAAAACTCCCTAATAAAAAATGAAGACAATCCAAGCGAGTTGAGGTCCCCCTGCAAAAACGCCCAAGCTGAAGTCATCCTCCTGTAGACAAGACAATGATTCCCAAAAATATAGATCTCATAAAAATTTCCCGAATGCTCGGAAGCGAAAGACTTTCCAATCACCATCGAAGAACATCAGATGCAAAGCAGATCCAGAAAATATCCACAAAAAATATTTCTATTAATCAGATCCAAGAGCCAAAGACCCTTTACAAATGAGAATCTCTCTCCTTTAAATAGAAATGAGAGAACCAAAATCCTAACCACTTTCAAAACGAGTGGCTAAGATTAAAAGATAAAATATTCTAATCAATGGTTGAGATGAGCTCAACATACAATACATGGATCAATATAACCATAAAGTATCAAAGTGGACTAAATCATCCATAAAGAGGGTACCTTACTCAACAAGAAATAAATGAAGCACATGGTGGGTCCATGGAATGTTAACTAACTCCCTATGGGTGCCCCATGGCACAATAAAACAATATAATATTTTAATTCTTTGACTTTGTGCCTCCTTGAGGAAATCGCGAGCCTCCCAAAAGCTCCAGAAAATAATATAAAATGCCCAAAAAATAGGTGTGGGCCCAATCAGGTGCTGCAACTCCTGGAGAAGGTGTGGAGGACATCACTCTCATCATCATGACTCATCCCATGTCATTTCCTTGCCTCAGTAGCCCAAATTGATTTCTTCAATAGCCGTTTAATCATTTATTAATCTGCCTTGGGAAACGTGAACCTGCCAAAACAGCCTCCTAGGGTGCCTGCGTTGTCAAACTGAGCCCACCAGGCTCTTTGGGATGGGGTTACTATGGTACAATCAAGTGGCTGCACCCCCTATTCCCCTACAACGCCCTAGGAGATCCAAATGAAACATCTCCCTGCTTACACACATCATCATGTGAAGCAAAACTGCATCAGAAAGGTAAAATGAGCCTGATTATCACTGCAAGTGCCGAAACTGAAAATAAACTGTCTCATTAGATTCAGAGAGTCCAAATCCATCTAGGGTGTATACTCATACCCTTTCCAGGTCTCTACCTGATCATCAACAACATCTAATAGACAATATAATCTCTTGTAAATGACTAGATACCAATAATATAACTCAGGCTATCATCCATCTGCTGCAAGTGCTACAAGGCTAAGACATGCTCTACAAATCATTTAAGCTACAATCACCAAAAGTAGCAATCATTTCACTGGCGGTACATCAACCAAATACATATATAGGGCTTTATTTATTATTACTCAGACTAGACTTTCATGACTATACTCACTTCATTGTTTTAGTCAATTTGCTAGTGAAGGGTGAAGGATAAAATTGACAAGGCTAGGGAAAAGGATGACTTCGTACTTAACATCATGACACTTTGGATATGGAAGGGAAATACTCACTATAACCAATGCCAGACAAACAACAACACAGGGAATGGCAGTGCCTTAGAAATGGTTGAGTTGTTTAGAGAATGCTTATTCAACTTAGGCATCATGTCTACATCAAGTTTGATCCAATTTCATTAGGATCATCAATTTTATTTCCATGGCCTTTTGGCCTATATGTCCTTTTGGGGACTTCACCAGTGCTTAAAAGCACAGCTAATTGCAGCTTTTATCTAGGACATTTTCAAATTTACAAGGTCAGCAATATTTGGATATAGCATATATTTAACCATTGCCTTTTTGGACCTTTTTCTTATACCCTTCGAGGAGTATTTTAGCATTTCATTGCTCTTGCCCTTTTTCACATATGTTAAGAAACACAGTTTTAGCATTTTCATTTTCCATGGGTGCATATAAACATTTCCAATATAAGTAGTACATGAGCTTTCAGTTTTAGCCAACAACATCTCAAGTGACCAGGGGGAGTTCTGCACAGTGCCGAACATCGGGAAAACCGACCAGAATGATTTAGGCATACAATCCAACTTACCAAAGGTAAGTTCTGTCACCAACTCAGAGCTAAGACACACTATAAACAGGGAGGTTTGTCCAACAAAGGTTTTAGCGGGGAAAAGGTCCTCCATGCCATAAGTCAAGTAATGAGTCGGGTTAAAAACAAAACTGGAAGGAAATGGATGGGTGGAGACAGTGAAGGATGAAACCAACATTAGCAAGCCAAAACAATGGTGGGAATGACTACCTCTATTCTCCCTAAGGAGGGTAAAACCAATGAGTATAGATCAAGAACTTCCAAGTCTAAGTAGGGACATTAATATATAATACAAATACATCCAAGTCCATATAATTATGATCGCCAGATCATGACACTACTTGTTAATACATGTCACAAAGATGAGTATAAGAGCAATGATAACCATAACACAATATAATAAAAGCTGAGTCATAATCATGCATATAATCCATCTGAACCATCATCTGTCCAATGAGAAAGTGTTGATATAAAAGTGGGCGTCAATAACTGCTCTGTAATGACTAAATGGCTACATCGGTCCTCAAATCTGAGTGTCCTGAGACTCAGTCCTAACATGGGAGAGTACAATAGTCCACAAATAAAATAATGATCCATCAAAACTGCTCATCTCAGCATCTCATATGTAAGAGATCTGGCTGAAAAATGTACTGTGTCTAAAAAATAGAATATGGTAGCCCAGCTACTATATATGTGATAACCTATGTCACATGGTTCGAGTTCGAATTTGAGTTCGACGACCTTGAAATTCGATTCGAATTCGATTTTTTTTATGAAGTTCGGGATGAGGTTCGGCATTAGGTTCACTGATATAAAAAATTTCATATATATAATAATATATATAATAAAATATACAATAAAACAAATGAAGAAAATATATCAAATTTTATCATTATAATTTATGTTCAATGCTGCAACTTGCAAGTTGCAACCTCCATGTACATTTACACTATAAAATTTAAATAATGAAATAATTTGAAAGCAAGAAATAAGTAAGTAAATTTAGAGGATCTGAGCATTATAATCACTAATTAGTATGAGTAAGCAGTGCTGCAGTAGCACTAATCAGCAATAAAAATATTAAAATTTACAACATTAACATAATTCCAAGTTCTAAAGAGCCACATCCTGATTCCTAAATATACAAAACATGATAAATATGATGAATCATAAATTATAATGATTCAATAATAAGTAAACTATTAAACATGATGCTGTCCACTAAATTTAAAAGGCTGGCTGTCCACTAAATTTAAAAGGCTGTCAAAATTTAAAAGGCTGTCCACTAAATTTAAAAGGCTGTCAAAATTTAAAAGGCTGTCCACTAAATTCAAAATTTAAAAGGCTGTCCACTAAATTCAAAATATAGGCTCTTATCAATCAACTACATACAATCTTCAAAATATAAGCTGGCCGCTGTAATAGTCTTCAAAATATAGTTTGTTATAGTCTTCAAAATACAAATTTAAAGGCTGTCCATAATGTAAAACACATATAATCCTTGAAATTGTTTCACAAAAATTCAAACATGGTCAAATTCCTATTCTAGTGGCCTACTTGTAACATCATAAAGATCTAAATCATCAAGAGCACAAGGGGTAGTGAAGGCACTAGAGATGTTATTGTTAGATGCGTCACTAACTAAAACTCTGTCATCAGTAGTAGTAGGCTCATCGCTACTATCACCATCAATGCCAAGATCATTTTCTTTCGCACTTGAAGTAGGATCAGCCTCAAACCATGGGTGAGTGGAACTAGATGAATCTTTGGCCACACTGTTTAAAGCCAATTTCAAATTACTGCGAACATAAACAAGGTTTTCCAATCGTGTAGATAGTAATTTGTTTCTCTTCTTTGATTGGATATGGTTAAAACTACTCCAATTCCTTTCACAAGGAGAGGAACTTGATCCCTGGCTCAAAACATGAACTGCAAAACATTGTAATTGAGGTGACTCTGCTCCATAGTAACTCCACCATTCCCATGGAGGAATGCTTTTCCTATCCTCTATGGCACAAGCACTTCCAAACAACCCCTCTTCTGACTTGTATGCCCGAAGTTGCTCTCTAAGCCTCCTAGATTCTTCTAGATTTGGAGTCAACCGCTCAATAGCTGCATATAAGCCACTCATGACTTCTACATCATCATTTCTTTCTATCCCAAACAATCTAGGATCCAAATAACAAGCTGCTGCATGCAAAGGGCTATGCAACATATTCC
>LPNX010252100.1:221920-236817 GCA_001517045.1 Pseudotsuga menziesii | reverse complement strand
CTCTGTAACCAATCAAGGTCTTGTTCCATGACAGGTGCCTCGCTCTCCACCCTCCATGCAACAGTGGTGTCAATCCCATCCAATGAAATGGCATCCACATGTGGTGTTTTTTGAAGCTGCCTCACCCATAATCGAAGGTTGTAGTAGGCATAGACCATGCCATTGAGGCGGGAAGTTTCCAACCTGTATGGGGGGCATAAATTATAAATTATAATTCAAATTTTATAATATATAATTTAAACTTTAAAGGTTGACATGGCAATGCGCATAAATTTATAAATTTATAATTTAAAATAACTTCAAAAGTTTATTTGAAATTTTTTAACCTGTTGCGCTTCTTGGTGTGTATTTTCTCAAACACACTCCAATTGCGCTCGCATCTTGACGAGCTACATGTTTGGCTTAGCACCCAAATGGAAAGCTTTTGTAAATGTGGTACTCTTTGGCCATAGCTTGTCCACCAAGCATCTAGAACAAATAAGAGAAAGTAGAAAGTTAGAAACATAATTGAAGAATAATAACATTTGAAATTTTAAAGTTTGAACTTTGAAACAAATGGAGAAGAGACATTGAAATTTGCAATAAAAAGAACTTGAAGCTCACGTGGCATTTTGGCCTTCCTATCATGAACAAGCATGTCAAAGCCAAATGTCCCACTAGCCATCCTTATCTCCATTTCTTTAGAAATCTCCGCACATTCTTGCGGATCTAGCACCATCCTATGAACACATGTGAAGAACCAATCCATAACCTCAGCATCAAATCTAAAACCACAAAAGTAGGAGAATGCGGGGTTGAGGTAGATCTCTGCAACATGAATGGGGCAATGGAGTGTATTGTTCCATCCCTCATCAATGACCTTCCATATCAATAATCTTCTCTCATACCCCTCATCCCCCTCATCCCCCTTGCCCTCATAATATGCACGGATTGATTCTTTGGCCCTATCCATGGCCTCATACAAGTAGCCCATTGCAGGCTTGTTTCCATCAACGATTTGAAGAACCTTTACCAAAGGTTCACTAATGGCACACACCTCCTCCACTCCTGCCCAAAAGCTCTCCTAGAGTGACACTAGCCTATATATGGCTTGCCCCTCTGGTTTTGTGCTAAATGACAATGCATGCCAGTCATCGGAAAGGAACATTCTCTAAATCTCCCACCTACAAACCAAGCGAGATCGAAGTGAAATGAAGCTTGTGGAAAAACGTGTGATTGTCGGACACACCAACTCCCAGTTATTTGTGAATTGTCTCATCAAGCTGAGCATAGATGTATGATTATATATAAATTTTGTGATGCTCCTAGATGAATCAACAATATCTCTCATGAAAGGAATTTTGCCCATATCCTCTAGCATGAAATTGATGCAAGTGCAGCACAAGGAGTCCAAAACAAATCAGATGCCTCATCATAAGCAACCTGCCAGCAACCACATAATTAGCAATGTTATCCGTTATGACTTGGACAACGTTCTCTGGACCAATCTCTTGAATGAACCCATCCAACAACTCACATAACAACGCTGCATCTTTGATATGTGCAGATGCATCAACAGATTTAATAAACATGATCCCCCTGGGGTAGCTGACCAATAAATTAAGAAGGCTCCTACCCTTCTGATTGGTCCAACCATCCGACATAACCGTGCATCCTGTGAGTCCCCATGACTCCTTAAACTCCTCCAATCTCTGAGTGCAGTCAACCTTTTCAGCTTGAAGGATAGGCCCTCTCAAGTCATCAAAGGTGGGGGTCTTATACCCTGGGCCAACAACAGCAACAACATCAAACATAGGTTGGTAGAAGGGGTTGGTTTTGGCAATGCTGAAAGGAATGTCACTCCATAAAAAACACCTACCCACAAGCTTGTCTACTTCAATCTTTTTCTTTACTTTAACCATTGACCTAATAGAAGGTTGTGCACCAGGGGTGGTTCTTGGAACATAGTAAGTTGAGGCAAATGAGGGCATTCTGGAACTTGAGGTTGCAGCTGAGGTAAAGCTCTCACTTCCAATTCTACTTCTTCCAATCTTAGTCCTCACTGATGCCCTTACATCTCTCTTCATATTCATACCATGAAGTGATTTATTGGCAATTTGAACAATTTCTGGGGTTGCTTGTTCACAAATTCCCACTTCATGCCCAACAATTTGTGTAAGGTGGTATTTCGATCCACTGATCCCCCCTGTCATTTCCTTTCCACACAAATTGCAAGTCAATTTTTATTTATTAAACCCTTCCAAGGGCACACCATATACCCACATAGAATCCAAAGCTTTAGGCTTTTTGATTTTTCACACAACAATGATCCAACCTGGGAAAAAAAAAGAAAAAAAAATTTCAGATTCAAGCTTGAACAATGAAGATTGTAGATGGTAAGATTCATTGAAATTTGCCCCCCCAAAAAATAATGCTGCAAATAACAAAACAGTCCTAGATTTGGCATAAATGGTAGTAGATTTCTCTTTAAAATTTGGCAAGAAGAGGGAACATTTATAAGAACTCTAAACCTATAACAAATTTACAAAAAAAAAAAAACAAAAGATGAGCAAATGGTTACACAATGATATACATACCTGCAAATTGAGAAACCACTAATGGGAATCAATCCCCAATCCACAATAACCTGATGATTGTTGATGGAAACACAATGAATCTACTCCTTGGCTCCAAAGAAACTGATAGCAAGCTCCCTCGCTCTCCAAACCCCTCAACAAGCAAGCAAAATGAGAAAAAAAAACCAAAAACAGGCTTTATTCCTGGATTGTCTGCGGGGTCAACAACTTTTTTCGTCGAATCGCGATGTTTGAGGAAAAATAAGGTAAAAATCGGGATTTTAACCCATGCGGTATATCGCCGAGGTGTGGACATCGTGATAAATCATTGACGTTTTCCACACTGATTTTATCAGTATTCCACGGGGATGCGTCACCTAGGGTGGGGAACGTGCCCCCTCGCTCCCCCACACTTCCGGGACGGGGAAACTTTCGGGGAAACATTTCCCCACGTCCCCCTTTTGGGGAAAACTCGGGGAAACGCGTTTCCCCACGTTTCCCCAAGTGCATAACGCATTTCCCCCTAGGGGGGCTTCTAGGCGTCCCCTCGTCCCCCCAAATTTTCATCTTTCACAATAAACATAAATGCAAATTAAAATATTAAAAAAGTGTTTAAAAATTAAAACATAATTAAACAAAAATTAAATTAAATCCTAGACTAACCTAAGAGTCTAAGACCTTCCTAAACGCTATCCTCTCATGATTTCATTTCATAATCATATTGCAACTAAACTTGGAGCAGCCGTCACTATTCTAAGTTCTAACTTCTTTGTGTTCATTGTTCGGTATCTATTTGACTATTTCAGACTTAAGCATTTGTTGCATTATCTTTTACAAATTTGAAATTTGAATTTAGATATGCATTGCATAATGATAATTATGATATTTAGTTTTTAGTATTTACATGGGTATAGTATCGTAGTTCAGTATCATTTACAAATTTGAAATTTGATATGCTAATCATAGTTACATATATCGTGTCGGCGAATATATTGCAGAGGGTCCGGAATGTAACTTATCGACAACAACGACGAAAATATCGGAAAATATCTGCAAATGTCGTAAAGCATAAAAAAAAATACAAAAATAACTATTTTTTTCAATTTTTTTAACATCTAAAGCAACAAAAACATCAAATAAACACATTGCTACATAAATATGAAAATACAACTAATATATAAGATGCATAAGATGTCAAATGGTGGATCATGATGACATATCGACTATAAACTGAAAATACTGAAATATGTTCATGATGGAATGATAGAAAATCACATCAAATGATCAAAATAAATGTCTTTCAAGAGATGAATCATCATGACTCATTAGGCATCTAGATACGACATAGTACAATGATAAATAGTAGAAATCATTGATCCCCTCTACCCCTTTTATTTGTTAGGGGCACCACTCTTCCTCAGGAAGCAGTAGGGGGTCCTGTAGGTGCTTTGGATGAGTTAGGCGTCAAAGTGGAAGCTCCAACTACTTGGGCTATGGTGGAAG
The DNA here is from genome assembly GCA_001517045.1 of Pseudotsuga menziesii. Lineage (NCBI taxonomy): Eukaryota > Viridiplantae > Streptophyta > Pinopsida > Pinales > Pinaceae > Pseudotsuga > Pseudotsuga menziesii. The sequence goes on along the minus strand of LPNX010252100.1, from coordinate 232,759 downwards.
GGAATGGGGCTGAGGTGCAAACTAATGTGAGTTATCTCCTCCCATAACTACATATCATAAAAATTATTTCCTATATTGGGATCCTATTCATCAATAGCACTCTATGCCCCCCTCCTCTAGGCTCTAGCCCTTGCCTCTACCTTGAATCTTGAAGTTGATCTTCCAATGACATTAGTCAACACTCTACAATTTTGATGAAACTTCCCATGCTTAATGAGTGAAGGGTACATTTTTATTAAGGTCACGATAAAAGATTTCAACAGTCAATGCCACCAATATCAAGGTACATAGAGGGGTTGATGCACTTGATTAAATGCTAAATCCATACTCTCATACTTGATAAGATCTAGTGGAATTGTTGCAATCTTGAAATCCTGGAAACTACTAAGTCTGAATGGGATCTAAAATTCTAATTTTTGCATATGAAGTCCGACGAGGTTGGAACCACTCTCAAACATCCTGAAACAATTAATGGTAATGTTAAAAATTTAAGTAGAAGGATAAATTCATTTTCTATCCTTTTACTTTAAGAATTTAATATTACCATTTATTACTTTAAGAATTTAATATCTCTGGTTTTAAAAACACTACCAAAAACTTAACCCATGGATTTATTTCCCAAATTCTTGCAATTTTTTTTTAGCAGGGCAATATTTTCCAAAATATCGCTATATATTTCCAATATATTGCGACACATTCAATATATCGCGATATATTCAAAATGTCGTAAATGTCGTGATTTTTTAGTGGCGATATATCTCCAAGGGGAATGTCTTGCGATATATCGCGGTATGGGTGATATATCGCCAATATATGTAACTATGATGCTAATAACTAATAGATGTACACCCCATAATGATGAATTTAGTTTTTAGTTTTACTTTTTACATGGTAATAGTTATTGTTGGGATTTATCATTTTTATATTTTAAATTAATTTCTATGACTCCGATGTCCCCCTGTTTCTCCGAATTTTCCCTAAAATTTGGGGTAGCTTCCACATGTCCCCCTTGTGCGTTTCCCCACTCTCACGCGCCCCCACCATGGAAACTCCGTGGAACATTGGATTTTATCCCTTCGAAAAAGTTCATGTTCATACCCAGCGGACAAATCATTATGTTCATTATTTACAAGGTGAATGTTGCAACACAAATAACGTTAAGCTATGAACGGAAATGCATGAAATGTATGAGAGCATTCACCTTGCGTGATGATTTGCTTTAGATGAAGTTTGATAGATAGTGATCTGTGCACATTATTTTATGTGTGCTCTGTTCATGTTGTCCAGCAATACACCCATTCAGTATGTACTGTTTATGTAGCATTATATATTTCTTGTGAAAGAAGTTTTGGTATGCTTCTATATTATGATTTGTGGTTCAGAGAAGAAGGTAAATATTTTCAAGGATTGAATGAAAGGCCATAGATAGTGTGTCAATTAAGGTTTATTTCTTTGGGTTTCTAGTAAGAAACTTGAGATTTCGACTTTCTAATACCAGAATTAAAAATTGCAGGTTGCTTCACAACCTGCCATGGAATGTCTTCCACTTGTGATGGAACCAGAATCAAAGTTTTATGCTGATCCTGTGGTTGTTTTGGATTTTCAATCTCTCTATCCATCTATGATCATTGCTTACAATCTCTGTTTCTCTACTTCCTTGGGGAAGGTTGCGCCAGGAAAGACAAAGGTATTGGGGGTTACTTCATACACAGTCAGCACTAAGGTTTTGTCTGAGATGAAGGATCACTTATTCATCACTCCCAATGGAATTATGTTTGTTCCTCCAGAGGTATAAGTTCAACTCCTATAAACCATTGTTTCTAGAAAATCATCCAATATTAGTACTTTAGTAAATTATGTCTTACTATCTCAATGTTTTGATTAGTAAGCTAATAGCAGGGACTCACATACCTTTAAACTACCTACTGTTTGTTTCCCTATTGTGAAATGTTTTTTCTTTAATTGTTTGCTTCATCCCTCTTTAATATAATGACAATCAATCATAAATCTGTTGATTTGTAAAAATAAGATGGGAGTGTTCAAGTTGTCTCATTCATGGGTAGCACTTATACCATAATTTTATGAGTTTGTGTCCTCTACATCTTTATGTTAGAAATGAGGATTGAATGAATATTTAAAAGTTATCTTCACAACATTATTAATGACACAGAGATCTGAGTAAAGACAAGATATTCAAACAAATAGCATTGTCCACGCACGGTACATAATACAAAGGGCACAAGGCCCAATTTATACTACAATATGAAATGGGTTGTGACCTTCCGGTCACACTCAAATATGTTAATCTATATAATAGTATAGTCTATAATATATTAGTCCATATAATAATATTGGTCTATATAATTTTAGTGACCTAAGTAAATATTACACCAACAATCCCCTTTAAGGTTGACATGGCAGTGAGGAAGGGATGTTATGATAATTCCCCCGTTAATGATAAATTCATTCCATGTTGATTACATAGATTGGATCCTATGAAAGATTGTGGAAAGATATCTTAAACACGACAATTCTGCAACTGAATAGAATGAATTTTGAATTAACTGCTGAAACAACGATGAATGCTGAGTCTTGAGTCTTGACAACATCTTGATCATGATGAAGTGCTTAACAAGATCTCAATGGAGAATATATCTGCTGAATTATAGCCTCAAAAACCTTCACATGGACCTCTTGGGAACTGATGAAGCAGTGACAAGGAAACTCAAACCCAGGTGTAGAAGAGCACATACACAATTGGTTAGAGCAGGAACTCAAATCCTACAATGTTGTCAAATACCATTCTTCAAGATGACATAAATGGAAAATAAGTTTTAAAAGTACCTGCAAAAGTTTTCAAAGCAAATGGTCAAAGGTGAAACGTAGATCAAAATGAAGCCAAGGACACTGTGAATCCTTCCAAGGGGTTTCGTGGCCAGATCAGTGTCACTGCAAGTGAAAATATATGAGCTCTAGCAAATGGCTTAATTTTGTCTTTGGTATGTAAATTAAGCTTCAGCTATGTCAAAGCTGTGGAATTGGCTTTGTCGGTACCAAGAAGATGGTATAGCCAAGGAAGATTTGTAACAACAATTTGTGGGTATCAGAGATAACGCTGAAATAAGGAGGAAATTGTAATTCCCTTTATGGGAATGGTCTGTATGTATGCTATTATGATTCCCCATGCACCAACTGTTAATACTCATGTAACCATCATGTTAATGTCAACTATTCAAAAGGTGCAAAGAATCAAGATAGGTAATATATATAGCATCCAACCTCCTAGGCCTCTCCACCTTAATGAAGATCAATATATCATCATCATAATCAAACCTTAGGAAAATCATGACAAAGTACTCTTTAATCTTATCAGCACTTCAAAGAGAAATTATTACCATTTGGAAATTAGGGAAAGATAAGTTGATGGTTTCCTACTTCATCAAATGCACCAAGTGTTAACCAAATGTATCAATGCTAGGAAAAATCCCTCCAAACATGCCGACACTGTAGGAAGGGGAGCAAACTACATCATCAACAAGTAGGAACATAGGGGCATCTCATTCCAACACCAAAGCATCAACTCAACCAAAAGATAGCAGCATCTGTAAGCCAAAACATGTATATGCCTCCCCATTCCATCAAATGATCCAACAATACCATCATACAAGCCTGATCATTGTGATAAAATTCACCAGTGTTATGATGAAAATCATGTGCAAGTCTCATTCCTTATGAGGGGCAACACACTCCATTGTTGAAAATTAAACTTCCAGTTAGCATCTCTCTGTGTACTGGCAGCCAATTGTCCTATTCAAATTTGAAGACAGTTTTGGAATTGTGACAGAGGATTAGTTGAAGAGATCATAGTTATCTGATTTTAGAAAGTTGTAAGCTCACATATTGAATTAGGTGCAGACTCACCATCGAGCACTGAATTATTTTTTAGTCTGAAAATGAGCCTAATGTTGATATCTTGTTTGTTTTGGCCTTTGTGGGAGTGGAATAATTTAAGCTAAATGCTTCCCATGTGATCCAATGATTCAGAAGTTGATGTTTTTGTGAGAATTTGCTATCACATTTTTGAACATGAGCAGCTTCTCTTGATATGTGATATTTTTTCCAATGTCTGCCATCAGTGTATAAATTGTATTTTATTCCAGACATGACCAGGGATTAGTCTTTCATGCAGGCATCGTCTACTTCAATTGGAACTAGTGATTTCTAGTGTAGATGGTTTATTTTGCTGTGATTCATAATTTTCTGCTGATGAGACTCACATGCATTTACCTCTCCATTTGTAATAGCCTTCCAAATTTTCTTTGCAAGTTTGTAGTTACCAGTACCACCTATTTGAAGAACTCTTTTTGTATATGCCTTTATGATAACTCAAATATGTTTCTGAAATATGATCTCTGGAGTCTGTTGCTTTATTTTGCATTGTTTTGTATCTATCCTTCAATTTGTTATCTTCCTTTCGTTCAGAGTGAATAGTTGGAGGTTTTTCTGGGCAATTTTGTTTTATTATCTAATTGGTAACATGTTTTGGTCCATAGGTCTGTCCAGGTGTGTTACCGAGGTTGCTACAAGAGCTCTTGTCAACTCGGATTATGGTGAAGACTACTATGAAGAAATTAACACCGGATCAAAGAGTTTTGCAACGGGTAGGCTTTGCTGAATCCTTTAAACTTAGCAATAAATTTCACATGTAAAGTGGTACGCTTAAAAGTATCAAATGAAAATGGTCTAATCGGAATAATCTCTTGTTATTGATTATGATAGAGAATTCAAATCCTGTATGAGCAACACCATTTACAGTACTGCTTGACTACTAATTGTGTTAGTATTATAAGGAATCATTGCATTATGGGTTGCCCAATGTCGTTAGTTGTTGCAGGAAGAAGGGAAAACTACTTTTTAAGTCATGAATATCAGGATACAAGCAAATATTTTGACCGTATGGTTGTGCTTATTCTAGTAGATAATGTCCAATAAATGACCACCAAAGTAGGTTAATGGGACTGCTAAATACAAGAGCGTTGATACAATGTTGAAGTGCACAAACCACTCCTATATAAAGCAAAAGAGGGAAAATAGATCTGCACGGAAAGAGATCTGTAGGATATTAAAATTGGGCTTTTTAACAAATATAAAAGAAATTTAACTTTAATTTAAATCTAAATTAAATTAGTACAGAAATAAAATCACAATTTACACTGGGACAGCAACAGTAATAAAAATAAACCAATTAACAAAAGTAAAATAAGATCTGATAATTTACTTGGTCTGAAGAACCTTATACTCAGAAATAACTTCCAGATCAGATCTTGCCTCTCAGAGGCAAGTCAATAACAGGAAAAACACTGATCCTTACCTGAGGGTGTGAACATAAAAGAGAGAGAGAGAATCAAATGAAAACTTTCAAACCCCAAGCTGGTTTCAAGTTTAGTTTTGCTGCATGAAGTTTAATGTCCAAACCCCAACATGTAAAAACACATAACACATGGAATTTTTCAACATGAAACAACTCACAAATTTTTATGACAGCCTACTTTTTCTTACTCAGAAAATTTTAACAGCCAACACACACATGAAAAAAGACTCAGTACTTTTGACCAATAAGGTCCAGGAAAAACCCCGAACGGAAAACCAGATAGGAGAGAAATTTATTATTTTTCTGAGGCAAATTACAAACTTTTATAACAGCAGCACTCATCCCTTTTTTTCCTTGAAAAATGTGCCAGCATCCCACTGACACTGCTGTACAGCTGTCCCAAAAAATGTGTCAAATTCAGAACTGTATGGCCCCGTACGTGTGGACACTACAGAATGTTTCCTTTATTTTTGTGCTGCTGTTTTTCCTTGAGTTCAGAGCCTGTACGGTCTGCATTAAATTCTGTACCTGCTGCTTAGGAAACTGTGCTGGTATGGTCTCATTTGATGCTGTATGGTCTGCATTAATTACAGCAAAATATTGGAAATCGTGGCCAACATTTAATGTCTGAATTTTAACTTGAATTTTGTGCCCTATCTCCTCGGGATTTGTGCCACATTCAATCTTCTCGATTTTTGTGCAAAATCTCCTTTCTGTCAACAGTTAGACTTCTCTTCTCTCTCGTTTTTCCAAATCTCTTGGTCACAATAATGAATTCCACAATGCCTTTCCCTAGCTTTTTGTTTGAGTAACCACCCTCGTCAAAATCAATGGCCTATATTAAAACATAACTAGATGAGATCTAGGGCTCATATTAAATCTCACTTTTCTCATTAAATGATATTCGCTCACATTTAAATATTTAAATGAGACATTAATTACACTCCCATTTTTTAAATTCTCATAAAGTCATCTTTTAAAATATTAATAACTCAAATTCACTTTAGAAAGTGACTGTAATCCACTAAGTTGCACTTAGGTGGATTTCCAGTGAGTAGTCAAAGACTTAAACAATTCAATTGTTCATTACATGTGTTCAGAAGTCCATCAGGCCAATTAGTGGCCTTTATTTTTACATGTTCATACCCTACGGGGAAATTGTAATAAATGACTTAGCATGATGAAAAAATGTAAAAGGTTTCGGCTTTCCTAAGACTTAATCATCAATACTTTACTCTAGTGTGTTTTTTTCCTTGAGAATTATGTCATTTTTTAATGACTTATAATTTTTGAATTTTTCACCCACTCCTCCAAAGCTAACGTAAATGTCTTGATGGTTAGACCTTAGGAGGTTATTAAAACCTATGTGTCAATGTATATTACCATGCTAACCATTGTTTTTGAGTGATATGAACATGTACCAAGTCCCCCATAATTTTCTTTTAATTTTCGGAAATATAATTTTTTTTTTTTTTTTTAATTATCTGTATTTTCTAGGCTTATTTTTCATGAGTTTATTGTAATTTTTCTCTAAGGCATAAAAGTGTGTTCTAGGAGCGGAATTTTCCATGGGGGTGCTCATTTTCTAACTAAGAGCACCCACTTAACATATAAACCTACTTTCCTAAGTTTTCGAGTAATTATTTATCTCCAAAATTAATTATTACTCGAAAATCGTAAAAAAGACCCAAAAAATGGATAAAGTGAAAAATTCGGCAACTCATAAAATAAAACAAACATGGCGAAATTGAAATTTGTGAGTTGGTGAAGTAAAGTAGAAACATTTCGAACCTTTCTAAAACACTTTTGAGTGTTTTTCTCGGCAAGTGTCGACAAGTGAAAGTTTCCTTGTCCAAAGAGAGGGCGTATTCTCCAAAAAGTGGATGTATCCATTATGAGATGGCATGAGTTTTAGCAAGTGGCGCTTTTGCTGCTAGATGTTTCTATTGTACAAGCCTCAAATAACGCATTCCAACTCATTTGCAAGTCATGCCAAGGGAGCAAGTGCGCCTCCCCCTCTTTGGATATATCTTTCTATTTAAGCAAGGTCTCTTCACTCATTTTGAGCATGAAGCATTGAACCTCTGCTCTTGTAATTTTGCTTGATCATTTGGTCACATGTTAATGAAATATTTTTGAAAGGCTTTGGAGGCCAGATGCTGTGCAACCGTCTCCTTTGATGTGCTTTTGGTCGGTGTTTTGAGGTGATGTCTAGCTAGTCATTAATTACTTTGCAATAATTTTTGATTCATCTAGCTTAGAGGGTTATTCCAAAACACGTAGAATGAGCATTCATTGTCTTTGATTTGCTTATTAATGTTAGATTAATTAGAGATGATGAAGAAGCGGATGTATTTAGTTGTACTAATGCCCTTCTAATCTTTGATAATTACACATTCTGGATTTAATCTCTTTTGGCAAGTGTTTGTGACAGTGCAGGATAGGTAACTGAAGGAGGAAGTTGAGCTCAGTCGCTTCTTCATCCATCTTCAATTTTTCTTGTTTCATTTTGTTTAACTTTGTTGGGTTGCAGGCACATTCGGTCTTCTTCTCTTTCAAAACTAGAGCTGGTTCCTGCTTCTTCTACCTTCAAAAACTTAGATTTTTTTGGCTACCGGTCTTTTTAATTTTTCAGATTTCTCTTTATTCTTAAAGTTAAATCTTATTTCAGATGTGATATATATGTTTAGATTTCAATTTTAAAGCATATTTTTGTAGATCTAACATAGCTAGCTTCTCAATTTTCAAGTCATCTAATAGTGAATTTTAAAAATTTGAATAGAAGTTACTATGTTGATTTTTAATTGACTATCTAGAAGAATTTAAAGTGCTTTAATTGGCTGCCCCAACAGGAAAACCAAGATCCCAAGGAAAGCTTTTTTTCCTTGGTTCTTTTCCTTGTTTTTATCATAGTTTAACTTAGTCTAATTTTTGTAATTTTTTAAAGGATGCCCAAAGACACTTTTAAAGTGTTTTTGGGCATCTTTCATCACTAATAGTTTGCTGTGTTTGCACCATTGATGAACAAATAGGAGGAGACTCTGGCAAAATTTGAACTTTAGACCATCTGGAGCACCCTGGATGCTCCTACCTTCTAATAAATTGTAAGCTTAACAATTCTATTTTTCAAAGGATCATAAGTATTTCTGATCTTGTAATAATTAATAATAAAAACAACAAGTGGGCTACACAATGCCTGTTGTTGCCTAATTCGCACCTTGGGTCACGTGGAAGGAATCCTTAAGCCACTGGGTGCGACCTTGGGGGCAAGCAAGAGTCGAGTACTGCCACTTGATCTTGACTCTGTCTAGGCTCTCTCCTAGCGAAGCCAAGGGGGTGGGTCCCTAGTAAAATAAACTATAGTGTTTAATCTATAAAATAAAACAATAAGTCTAGGAGATGATAACAATAAATACCAAAACTGAGAGGGGTGGTAGGAGCGGAGGGGATCCTCCTGGATCCCAGAGGACATGTAGAACAAACCTTCGCGTGGGGACTAGGAACTAGAACTAATAATGAAGCTGAGTGGCTGGCACTTCTTCAGGGTCTACATCTCTTAAACACTAAAAAACTCCGGAAGGTAATGATATTCGGAGACTCTAAACATGTCATCTACAAACTGATCAACGGATACCCCTTTGGATCAGTCAATTGTCGCTGCCTGTTTGACAAAGCCAAGCTTCTCATGTCTAAATCCTATGAAACACTCCATATCCTTCGTCACAATAATTCTGCGGCGGACGCTCTGGCTAACATGGGAGCCTCTCTTCCACAAGGCCATTATAGACAGAACGGAAACCCTCCTATCTTCAAATTTATCCCTTAATGTTTTGTCGGAAGCTTCCCCTGCAATTTCAAATTATGCGGCTTATCTCATTGTTATTTCTATCCTTCCCTCACTTCAAAAGAAGCCCTAAAGGCACCCCTCCTCTACCTCCTTTTCTCTCCATCCCTCCCCCTTCCTTATCCCCTTTCCCTTATCCCTCCTTCCCCCTCTCTCTTCAACCCCTATTCATTCCTTTTCCCCTTACCCTTATCCCTCCACACTCCCCCTCTCCCTCCGCCTTGCGTCACCTCCCAATAGCTGGCCTCCATTCCATGCTTCTTCCCGACGGATCCTCCCATTTACTTCGCTGTCCTGCCTTCCCTCCTTCCCCCGCCGCGTGGTATAACCTCTGCCCACTCCCTGTCTCGGTTTTTGTAGGATTAATGGCTCATCGGTCTTGGGTTAAATGCCCCTCCTCCTTGCACGCTCCAAGTCCCTTCGACTATCACGGTATGTCTTCTCCCCACAGCAACATGCAAATTCATTCCGCTCCCTCTCTCGACTCTGCTTATCATGAGGTTGCGCGAGTTCTTCTGAATGTAATTGCAGGCGTTGGAGAAGGGTGGCTGCAGGATATCCCGTGGGAAGCATTCCCTCTCACCCGATCCTTTGTGAAGGAAAGGCTTGCTCTCGCAGCCTTCTCCACTTGCTCTTGCAAATCCCTCTTCGCGTTGTGGTATTCAAACCTCGACTTTGGTACAATTCTTACGCCTGAAGCACATTCTGGTAATTCGGAGAGAAGCACGGTCTTGGGTTGCCATTGCACGGGGTGGAAGGAAGGTGCTGTGGGCACCTTGGTCTGTAAAGAAAGGCAAGAAGGTTCCTCTCTGCAGCAGGAGCTCATACTGCTCAGTTACATTCTAGGTGGTCTCTCGGCCGAGAACCAGGCTTGTGTTCTCGCTGGCTCTGTTCATGCCTTGCACAGTAATTTTGCACGTATAGATATCTCTACAGGAGCGGGAAGAATGTCTCAGGCTGGTGAAAGTGTAGGAATAATGGATGTAAAAAAGAACCTTAGGCGTCTTTATGAAATGCTAGCGATTGGCATAATGGACAACAAAGAAATTGCGCGGGAGGTTAAGAGCATAGGGTAAACGGTGAGCTACACCTCTCTGCAAATCAGCAATCACGACGCAAGGATTGATGACAATGAAAGCAACCTTAGAGAGATAATGGGCAAAGTTGACAGGATTCAGGAAGATCTCCAGCGTCTGATTACAATGAACCAGGGTAGCAGGGTGAATGGAACCACTGCAGCAGCTGAGCATCCAATGGAGGAAGAGTCTGTAGTTCAGCCTAGGAATTTTAGAGGCAATCCCTAATCAGTTTTCTTTTAATTATGGTTAAATGTTTTACTGTCTTTTACTATGTAATCAGTTTATAAGGGTATACACTACCCATGGCGTTAGCTGTTTTGGAAACACTGTGTGTGTAATTTTTTGGAAAACTCCTTGGATAAGCTTTTTGTGCAGCAATTTTGATCTGCATGAACACTTTGTTATGCTACATCTGTACTGAATGGCTGTGCACAGCTTGTTTTATTAAAACCCTTTATAGTTTCTGTTAAAAAAAAAATTAAATACCGAAACTGAGATGACTTCCAAATAGTTTAAATAACTAGCATTTAAATATCATTCGAAAT
>LPNX010252100.1:58753-221808 GCA_001517045.1 Pseudotsuga menziesii | reverse complement strand
AACACATTGATTTAACTTAAGCATCAAACATAAAATAAAATGCCAAATAGACCAGTGCTAATGGAGTGCTTGTAAGGGGGTTGCTAGTGAAGTCTCGAGAAGTATTGCAGTTGTCTAGAGAAGGGGGTGGGTCCCTAGTAAAATAAACTATAGTGTTTAATCTATAAAATAAAACAATAAGTCTAGGAGATGATAACAATAAATACCGAAACTGAGATGACTTCCAAATAGTTTAAATAACTAGCATTTAAAATATCATTCCAAATAACACATTGATTTAACTTAAGCATCAAACATAAAATAAAATGCCAAATAGACCAGTGCTAATGGAGTGCTTGTAAGGGGGTTGCTAGTGAAGTCTCGAGAAGTATTGCAGTTGTCTAGAGAAGGGGGTGGGTCCCTAGTAAAATAAACTATAGTGTTTAATCTATAAAATAAAACAATAAGTCTAGGAGATGATAACAATAAATACCGAAACTGAGATGACTTCCAAATAGTTTAAATAACTAGCATTTAAAATATCATTCCAAATAACACATTGATTTAACTTAAGCATCAAACATAAAATAAAATGCCAAATAGACCAGTGCTAATGGAGTGCTTGTAAGGGGGTTGCTAGTGAAGTCTCGAGAAGTATTGCAGTTGTCTAGAGAAGGGGGTGGGTCCCTAGTAAAATAAACTATAGTGTTTAATCTATAAAATAAAACAATAAGTCTAGGAGATGATAACAATAAATACCGAAACTGAGATGACTTCCAAATAGTTTAAATAACTAGCATTTAAAATATCATTCCAAATAACACATTGATTTAACTTAAGCATCAAACATAAAATAATATACCAAATAGACCAGTGCTAATGGAGTGCTTGTAAGGGGGTTGCTAGTGAAGTCTCGAGAAGTATTGCAGTTGTCTCGGTAGGTCAGTTTTAAAATTATTAAATGAGTAGTTAGGGAGTGGGTAAATTCTTGGTAAATTGTTTTGAGAATGTGGTGATGATCTTATTATTATGAGGAAAATGGTATTCCAGATATACCGAGGGGGTACGAGGAATATGTCCGGATTTACCAAGGAGTGGCTCTCATAGTAACGTGTGGGCTAGATGGAGTCGTGGGGTTGTGTTCAACACTACACCAAACGGGGGTGTAGCCTAACGGTGTTGTTATCACATATACATTTTTTCAGCTAGGCTTCCATGATGCATCATGCAGATTTGTCTCTTTCTGTATTCCAGGCTACTTTTACATGGGGTATCAACATGGATCTCTACAGCTTCATTCCACTTCAGAGCCTTGTCTTTGATATTTTCCTTGCCAGGACTAAGACCCAGGAGTCCATTGAGATGATTTTGGTGATGATCTAGTTCATTTCAGCAGAGCAACAGATCGGGAGTTGGTACACATAGCCAGGGGCGTATCAGTTGGAGACAGGTATACATGGTGGGATTAGGTATATTTCCTTGGTCTAGTTATTGCTTTGTGATGTATCTTAGATACCTGTACTTGTCATGTTAGGACGATCATAGTGACCTATGTTGTATGTACTTTATTGCTCTGACCTTTGTTATGATTGATCAAGGAATCCAATGTGAAGATTGTTTCCTATGCCATGCTTAAACAAATGTAACCCTTAGTGATAGGTTGGTTCCATTACATTTCTATCCGTCCATCTAGTTCATCCACTTTTTTTTTCCACCCCATGACTATGACTGATAGAGACTGGTGAGATTGAAGACCCCTTCCCTATTTTGACCACTGTGTGTGACAGACTCCATGTTGTTATGTGTCTTAGGCTATGAAGTATGTGCCTTGGCCAGTGTGGCTAGGTGCACAGGGTTGTCATCCTTAGGTCCTCAAAACAAGTGCTCCATACTAAAGCATCATAAAGCATCATAAAAGCCATAGGTAAAGGATGCAAAAGTATTAAATGTTGAAAAAGGTAGAGAGTGGCCAAGAGATTGAACACCCATTCCTTGTATAATGTAAGGCTTAGTTTTCCCTCTACAGGGGCATCAGGGAGAGGTGAACCCATCGGGGCTATGGACTGCTCGTGGGCAGCGGGTAGCCTTAGTCATTTACTGGACCCCAGAAGGCTTTCCAGGGCACCTTCTCTTGTAGGCTGGCTACTATCTTGGGAAATTGTGAAAGTCATTGAAAGGTTAATGGTCAAAGGATGATCACTCACTCCTTGTATAGTGTTCGGCTCAATGGTCTCCATAGGGCCACGGGGTGAGACTAGTTAGAAAAGACTGGGTCTTTGTTAGTACTGGAGCCCAGAAGGCTTCCAAGGCACCTGCGTTTGAAGGTTGACCTATATTTGCAATAAAGTTGCAAAGGAAACTTGCTAGAGTTTGAAGGGAAGAGTACCCAAGTACTTCACCCATCTGTGAGACACCTCCATCCCCTATTTGCTATCTGTCATACATGTGTCACCTTGCTAGAGTTTATTAGTTATCAGTCGGAATGATTACTAAGTCAAAGTTGGTCAAAGTCATGTCCCTTGCCTTAACTTGGATCTTCCATCACCACCCATCTAGAGCATAATAGGTTACATCTTGTAAGTATGGCATGAGCAAGAAGATTTCCAAAAGACTCTAAGGTCTTTCAGAAGCAAAGGTATATTTTATTATTATTATTGTTGGTCACTATGATTATGAATAATTGATTTCAGTTGGGTTTTGATATACACGATTGGAACATGGCTTACCTAGGAATGTTGCAGGATCATACTGGAACAATATCTCACCTTGATTTTGTGTACTTTGACCTGGTCAACAAAGTTGACCGAGTCAATCACGTTTCCCAAGGTAGTGTCTCAAAAATACAACATGGTCTATCTTTGTTTGAAACATGCGCAGGACCAATACTGTAGTTTTAGTTTTCAGAGTTTGGCCCCGGTTCTCCAAAAAAGTGATTGTTATTGGCCAAATGACCTATTTTTTATTCAGATGGCAGTATGTTTGGTTCTCCTAGAGCAGAGCAGTGTTCCAGGGGTATGAGTAGTCACTTATACCATTCTTCTATGTCTCTAGATCATCCAAAGCAGTCCGTTTGCCCCAGTTTTCAACCAGGAGTGAGTTCTGATGGATTTATCAGTTTTCAGGGATTGTACCAGCAGAAAATGAACTAGAAATTCACTGAAAAAATCGATTTGGCCTCTCTGGTCAAGGAAATGGTGTGGGACTTTGACAGATGATGTTTCTCAGCATCTTGGACAGTCGTTCAGCAACTTTTAGTCAATAGATTTCCAGATTATTTAGTTATGGCTCAGCCAATGAGGAAAAACCCTCCAAGGGGCGCCCCCTCTAATTGGCTATTGATGTATTTCATGATTATATCTTATGATTTGAAGTTGTAAAGGGGCCTAGGGTGAATTAAACCTCTAAGTGACCCCCCTTAGTGTATTGATGTATCACACTTATGTTATATTTTGTGTTTGACTTAGGATAGGCGTCCTTGAGCAAAGTGCGCCCCCTTTGGTTGACTCAGTCACTTAATCCATGTGATAAGCTATGAATTGTTGATCTCCATCGTTGATGATCTTTTAATCTCGATCGTTGGATGATAAAGTTAGTTATGATTTGTGTCTCTCAAATTATTTAAGAGAGGTGACCCCCCATTGCAATTCATGAGCTTTGGCACCAGAATATCAATAAAGAGATTTTTGCTTGGGATTATTTGTCTGTGTATCTTGTGGATGTTCTGATTTGATGATTGGCATTGCTGTTCTTTCAGACTGAACTTCATTCGGGATAGATCTTGCACGATTTTATTTACCCATTTCATTTGCAGGAGAAGGAGGCGTGCTAGGAGAGAGAGGGCGACTTTGTGGGGCAACTCACCTTCGTTCCGGCGCCGGGGGTGTTTGGTTCAGGCAACTCACCTCAACAAGCAACTGCACCATCAAAAACAGTCCACATAGGCAACGACATCCTCAAGCAGTCCAAAATAAGCGATGGCAGTCGCAAGGAGACACGTCACCCTCAAACTATTCCACCCAGGCAATGACAGTCACAAGGAGACACACGACACCCTCAAACCAGTCAACACAGGCAACGGCAGTCAAAAGGAGACACATGGTACCCTCAAATTGGTCCACACAGGCAGTGACAATCAAAACAATCCTCAATCAGTAAACAACAACTACAGGACAGATCGGTTCACACGTATGTAAGATAGTAGGTGAGAACAACAGTTAGAACTCTTAAAAGGAGCAGCGTTGACGTGGAGAGACCAAAAACATGAGAGCACTGTAGCTAAAAGAGCTTCAAACCCTAAGACGCCAACAAAACATTTAAAGAGGGTGTTTGATCGGTGCAGGAGATTTGGTATATCTTTGAATCCCAAAAAATTCACTTTCGGAATTGATGAAGGTAAGTCATTGGGGCATATTGTGTCTAAAGAAGGGATTAGGATAGATCTTGAGCGTGCCCAAGCCATTAATACTATTGCTACACCCCATAATGTTGCATCTCTCCAATCCTTCTTTGGAAATATAAACTTCGTCCGAAGATTTATTCCGAACTTAGCAGAGTTAGCCAAGCCTCTAAGTGCTCTTCTTAAGAAAGATGCGAAATTCGTATGGGATAAAACTTGTGAAACATCATTCATTAAACTAAAGAAAGCCGTTTCAACTGCTCTTGTTTTAGCATGTCCTGATTACATCAAGGAATTTCTGATCTATTCATACGCTTTTGAAGGTACCATTGCTGGATTTCTGTTACAAAAGAACAATGAAAATCATGACCAATCTATAGCTTTTATGAGTAAAAACTTGAGAGATCTTGAATTAAAATACACTACTACAGAAAAGCAAGTCTAAGCTCTAGTTAAAGCCTTAAAACATTTCAGAACTTACATAGGGTACTCCAAGATTAAAGCTTTTGTACCATATCAAGCAGTTAAGGATGTCTTATCGTAAGCAGATGGTATAGGTGTTAGAGGAAATTGGATTTCACGGATCCAAGAATATGATTTAGAGATCAAACCCATTAAAATTGTGAAAGGTAAAGGTTTGGTCCAATTGTTAACGAAGAAAAGTAATAGTCATGCAGCTAATCTTGCTAGGGAGCATGAATCGCATATTTTGCATATTGATGAAGACCATGACTAGTATAAGGATATTATCTATTTTTTGAGAAGTTTGTCTTGCCCTGATTATTTGATAGATCACTAATGGAGAGCCTTAAGGTTGAAGGCAGAAAAGTATATACTAACTCAAGATGGTCTGGGTTGGAGGAACCTTAATGGAATAATTTTGAAATGTGTTAATGTGGAGGAATCCAAGACCATCATTAAGGAAATGCATGCGGCTGTTTGCGGTGGGCATTATGCACCTAGAACAACTTCTGCAAAGATTATGAGAGCAGGATATTATTGGCCAACCCTTTTCAAGGATGTGCACTCTTTTGTGAGAACGTGTCAAGAGTGTCAGTTTTTCTCAGGAAAACCCAGGTTGCGAGCTTTGCCTCTAAACCTAGTTGTAGCAGAAACTCCTTTTCAACAATGGGGTATGGATTTTATTGGGCCCTTTGATCATGATTCAAGTAATGGATATAAATACATCTTGACCTGCACAAATTACTTTATTCGATGGGTTGAAGCTATACCAACTAAGAAGTGTACAGCTGCGGTAGTCATCAAATTCCTGGAAGAAAACATTGTCTCATGGTATGGATGTCCTATAAAGATAACCACTGACAATGCTAAAGCTTTTAGCAAGCTACAGATGTTGACCTTTTGCATGAATCATGGAATTACATTATCCCATTCCTCTAATTATTATCCCCAACGTAATGGTCTCGCTGAATTTAGTAATAAGAATTTGATTAAGCTTTTGAAAAGAATGGTTGGGGAAAATAAGAGAAGTTGGGATAACAAACTAAAGTATGCACTGTGGGCCCGATAGAACGACAGTCAAAAGAATCACAGGCAAGGCTCCTTTCGAATTGGTTTATGGGCAAGATTGTAGGCTTCCAATTAATATGCAAATCGCAATATATGAATTGTTGCAACAATGCACTTCAGATCAGGAGGCATTTCAAGCAAGAATTGACAAGTTAGTGGAACTTGATGAAGTAAGAAGGATGGCATTTGACAAAATTGTTATTGAACAAGAGAGAGTTAAGGGCACTTTTGATCAAAGAACAAGAGATGTGAAATTCAGAATAGGAGACATAGTCTTGCTATGGGATAAATTAAAAGAGAAACCTGGAAAATATGGAAAGTTGGAAAAAATATGGATGGGTTCTTATCGAGTATCTAGTATAGCCAGAGAAGGATCAGTTTATTTAGAAACTCTGGACGAGGATGAATTTGAACTTCCTGTAAATGGGCTTTTGTTAAAGCATTACTTCCCGCCCATCGTGTGAATCTTATCTTGCTTAGTAGGGTAGAGTAGGTAGGACCTGAATAAGCCTTTCCGTGCAGTAGTGTAGCTTTTCAGTCTTGCACCTTTTTGTCTTTTCCTGAAGCTTGCTTTTCAAAGCTCTTAGTGTAGTCTTCAGTTTTTGCCACCTTTTTCCTGCACAATAAAATCAAACTTTTCTTAAAGTTATGGTTATAGATTAGATTTACTTTCTGCTTGTCAGTTTCATGCATTTCAGTTTTAGTACTTTATTTTATCCACACAGTGTTATGACGACCGGTCTATGAGTTTGGTATAGCTCTGGACATTTTGGTAGCGGCTGCAGAGCTGGAGTGATGGATCGAGGATGCGAGTAGCAGAGTGCGAGGACTAGAGATTCTGAGGTTCTCAAGTGCTCTATTCAGCAGAGCAATTGTCCCAGTTGGAGCCAGATGTTATCACATATATAGTAGCTGGGCTACCAAATTTTCTTTTTCAGATTTCAGTACACTTTTCAGCCAGTTCCCTTACATATGAGATGCTGAGATGAGCATCTATGATGGATCATTATTTGATGATGGACTATAGTACTCTCCCATGCCATGACTGAGTCTCAGGACACTCAGATTTGAGAACTGATGTAGTCATTTAGCCATTTGTAGAGCAGTCAGTAGTGCCCAGAGTTGCATTAGTAGTTCTTCATTGGACAAATGTTGGTTCATATTGATTGTTTACATGTATATGGCTCAACAGATATTATCTTGTGTTATGGTTATCATTGCTTTTATATTCATTCTTGTGACATGTCTTAGCATCTAGTGTCATGATCTGGCGGTCATATAAATATGTGGCCTTGGATGTATTGATATTATGTATGTATGTCCCTACTTAGACCTGAAAGTTCTTGACCCATACTCATTGGTTTTACCCTCCTTAGGGAGAATAGAGGTGATCATTCCCACCATACATTTGCTTGCTAGTGTTGGTTTCATTGTTCTCTATCTCCACCCATCCATTACCTTCCAGTTATGTTGTTAGCCTGACTTACTACTTGACTTGTGGCATGGAGGACCTTTCCCCATTAGAGCCTTTGTGTTGGACAAGCTTCCCTGTTTATTTGCATCTCGGCTCTGAGTTGCCTAGGTTGTGTTGGCTAAACCTAAAGCAAGTAGCGTTGCCATCAATACAATGTATTTGGAAATGAAATGAATATTTTATGAAAAAGCCTATTCATGAAAAGTAGTGTTTTTAAACATACATGAATGCAAGGCAAGCCTAATGAAATCGGCTTTGAAGTATATTGAAATGAATATCTTGTAAAAAAACCATTCATGAAAAGTAGTGTTTTTAAACATACATGAATGCATGAAGCTTCAATAATAAAAATTCGTGTAATAAATGCATGGACCAACGCTATGGAAATTCAAAGGCCCAAAAAAACAATGGTTCTTAAAAAGTTATATCTAAAGATTGCTGGCCTCATTTGTATTTGATTTAGATTGTGAGCCTTTGTCAAGGTGAATAAGCACTTCTGAACGTAACTTATCCATTTGTGAGACACTGCCATCCCCTGTGTTGTTGCTTGTCTGATATATGCTAGAGTGATTACCCCCTTTCCATATCCAAAGTTTCATAGTGTCGAGTTGGTAGTCACCCTTTTGCCTAGCCTTTTGATTTTAGCTTTCGCCCTTCACTAGCAAATTGATCACAACTATGAAGTGAGTATGGTCTTGAAAGTCTGGTCTAAGTTATAGTTAATTAATGAAACTCTATATTTGGTTGATAGATTGCCAGTGAAATGATTGCTACTTGTTATAATTATTATTTGAATGATTTGTAGAGCATGTCTTAACCTTTAAACACTTGGTGCATATGGATGTTAGCCTGGGTTATATTATTGATCATTTACAGATTATTATTTTATCTGTCTGGACATATTGGATATTATTTTTGATCATGCAGAGATCTGTAGGGTGTATGAGTATGCACCTTAGATGGATTTGGACTCCCTGAGTCCAATGAGACAACTTGTTTTTAGTTCTAGGAAGTTACAGTGATGATTTGCCTTAGTGTACCATTCTGGTGCAGTTTTGCCATGTTGAATGGCCTGTCGGAGCAGAGAGATGATTTGTTTTGTTCACCTAGGGCGTTGTATGAGGAGGGGGTGTTCCAACCACTTGTTTTTACCATATTACCTCCCTTCCAGAGAGCCCCGTGAGCTCAGTTTGACAACGCTGGCACTCTAGGAGGTAGTTTTGGCCATCTCATGTTTCCCAAGGCAGATTTAAAATAATAAAAATGGCTAATGAAGAATTCAATTTGGGCTATTGAGGCAAGGAAATGGCATGGGATGAGTTTTGATGATGAGTGTGATGTTTTCCACTCTTTCTCCAAGTAGGACGGGAATCTTTCACCCTCGGAATTGGCTAAGGCATGAACTAGTCATCCACTAGCTCTCTCTCTTCACAATAACAATTTTCACAAATGATCAAAAGGGCCTTCTCATGGTTGATCCCTGCATTTTATAAACATTATTGGTCTTTTAAGGTTCCAAATCCATCCATAAACCAAAGCCAAGTCGAATTGGTGTTGCTGCTCATGCTATGCCATGTGGCCTCTCTCTTCACCTTCCCTCTTCTCCCAAATTCGAGTAGGAGCCTCTTGGCCTTCTCCAACTCCCATGAGCTCCCTTTAAGATGCTCTATTCAGGCCTGAAATGTCAGATATGTCAGATGTCAACCTTCAGATTTGGCTTGTGTCATAACTGTGATAGAATCTCCATCATTGGTGTCATAGATGTCATAAATGTAAGGAGAATTTAGTCAAGCGTCCATGAAACTCCCATTTGGCTTTTCCTCTCCCCATGTAAGTTACAATTCATCCCAAATTCGACCTATGAAGTATATGGACGAGTATATTAACCTTATAATCCATCCAAAAACACTAGGCTTCCCATAGATTCGAGATTACAAGAGGAGGATGCCATTTAACATAGGAATTCTAGCTTGAGTGGGCTCCATAGTCTCCATAGCCATTTCATTTTTCACTTGCATTCATTTAATTAACTCCATTAAATAAATATGTATTCCTTCTAATGTCTAAACACCATTTATTAGCTCCCTTTTAACTTCCCAATGTTTTCACCCAACCTAGGGAACTAGTAGGATTGATGGAATTTTCCTGCTATGCAATTATTTGAATGTGGACATTACAGTTTGCACATCATAATTGATGATGAATGATGTACATGTGTGATTGATGGAATTTCTTATTGTTGTCATAACATCTGATCCATATTGATATTTTATCCATGCATGCATAAAAGTAAATGCTAACATATGTTAATGGTGATTGTTCCTCTTAATGTGATAACAAACATATTGCTACTATAAGCCTCACATGCAACTCACGTCATTCATGTCACTATACTGATAGCTCTCTCTCTTATTGCATATATTGCTGCATTTAAGTTCAGGACCGTGACAAATGCTTAGACTTGATCAATAATTGCTCTTATACAGTGGATATATTGGCTGTTGTTTGGCATTACTCCATACAAAGTAAATTGGCTATTAATGATACTTAGTGTGATGTTGTTAACTTACTTTTCATTGGATAAATTGAAGCATACCTCATACACACATTGCATGACACTTTCGCTCTCATATTCAGACTCCATTAGGCACTGATCATTAAGAGTTCTCGAAAGAAGATATTTTCGTGCTTTAGTGTCTATGCAGGGTCGAAATAGGGCTTTCCCCTAGGAGGTTTTGACTTCTGAAGAAGTTGGGGACTAGTGACTAAGGTGACGATGGTCATTTTTCCCTCGTATGATTACTGATGGCGTGCACTGCCATTTCAACCGGTAACATTTTGACGTCGTTGTCGGGGACCATTTCAAAATTTGAAGCGGTTGATCTCGAATCATTTATACCCTCGGCAAGAACGATATTCGGTAAGAAAATCGAGGTAAGTTTTTCTTGGTATTTTGAAAATATTATTGTCAAGGACTAATCTTGCAGATCTTACCTAGTGTCTCCACAAAGAAGCCCGACCAAGTTTAACATTTTGGCGTTGTTGCCGACAACCATTTCACA
Organism: Pseudotsuga menziesii; assembly: GCA_001517045.1. Taxonomy (NCBI): domain Eukaryota; kingdom Viridiplantae; phylum Streptophyta; class Pinopsida; order Pinales; family Pinaceae; genus Pseudotsuga; species Pseudotsuga menziesii. Next base: position 211,367 of record LPNX010252100.1, on the reverse strand, counting down.
ATTTGAAGCAGTTGATCTCGAGTCATTCACAACCTGGCAAGAACGACATTATTGATAAGTCTTCACGTACGTCCTCATGTTTTGAATTTGTATCTTTCACAGTGATTAACTTGACAGGTTTATCTGGTGACTCCACCAATTGCTCAGGTACTCTCCTTGTTTTGTAATTTGGTAAGACTTGCTTGAGCTAACTGTGCAGGTCTTTCCTGGCGACTCCGTTGGTGAATAATACTAAAAGATATCCAATAAGGCCAGGCTTTAAGGGTACACTTCTTCCCGACTGGAGTCATATATTGTTAAGAAGAAAAGATCGAATTCGGCAAAGGTTGTTAATTAGTCAGGTAGCTTTCGATACCTTACCTGATATACACAAATTTTTTGTCAATTCTAGTAATAAAGAGACATGGCTTCTTTCTATGCATTTGATTTCACTAATATTTCAGGATATCCTAACCAAATGCTAAAATTCAAAGATATTAAGGAATTTGCTCTGTTTTTTGTTCTGACGCAATTTCTACTGCATAACATTGGGATGGTATGGAAAGGTATTTTATGCTTACTAACACTTCTCATTTAGATGTTAAGTTCAAAGATTTCGCTTCTTTTCTGACCCATGATGCAGCTGAATGGTTCAAATCTCTACTTGCTGGTAGTATAGCCACCTATGTTGACTAAAAGAAGAAATTCTTTGATAGATGGCAAGAAAAGGAGGACCCAGTATAGCTGAACAATGCACTAATGGCTATAGAAAGAAGTGAAAATGAATCCATTGAAGAATTCGATCGCAGGTTTGACAGAATCGTTAAAGAGTTTCCTACAAATTGCAAACCCCCATACGTGATGGTTTTGTCATATTATTTGAAAGCCTTCTTGAGAGTTTTCATGTTCCACCTAAGTCTGGATAGACCTGCTCATCTCCCATCCGCAAAGAAAATGGTAAAGGTTCTGGATGACAGTTGGAAATTGATAGGGGGACCAGACACGTCAGGGTATTTTAAGGAAAAACCTGAGCCAACGATTAAAGGAAAAACTCCTACCTCTAGCGAAGGCCCGGATCTGATATATATCCTAATTGAACAAAATCGTCTAGTTAGAAAGGGCCCAACAACCTAGTCAACCTAGGTTTCCTCCGAAGAACTTCAACAAAGGTCCTCCGCGGCAGAGACCTCGCTCTTCTTTGGAGCCAACTAATGCGGTGAGCGAATTCCCATACTATTGCAGGACGTGTCGCAGTTTACACGACGAAAGAACTTATGCCCTCTATCTAGAATATACTAGAAACAACACTCTATTTGACGAGGACAATGCGGAGGTATGTATTTTATTTGAAAGAAGGCAGTTTGGGTTGTCTAATGATGATATGTAGGTAGTGAGGAGAAATTCAATTGATGGTGAAAAAGTGAACAAGATACTCGGTGAAAAGCCTAACCGAGAGCAAATCAAGAAATGGTATGAGAATAGGACCCCTAGAAATGTTTATCAAAGACAGGAGAATCACATCAAAGAATACGGATGGAGTAACAGGTCGTGATCTAGGATAAATGGAGCAGTGTTGCGAGTGTAAGGCATTGTGGAAAGGGAACACAACAGAGGATCTGTAGATCAGTTTGGCATCACATCATGGTCGCACTTAGCATTTTGTGATCTACATCAGCATTGTATGGTCCACAAAGAGTCCATTTCAGCCAACTGTACCCCACTTGAGGAGGGCGACTTGGCCACTTGTAAACTTAACATTTTAAGATCTAATATGAAGTTTGAACCATTCATTTGTAAAAAAAGCAACAATGAAGATCTCAACCATTGATCTCTTTAGATTAGGGATTTTGAGCCCCCTTTTGTTCTATAAAAGAGGTAGGGCAACTTCATTGTAAAGAGGTCGATTTCTAAACTGAGAATAGAGTTGTAACTTCTGCAGAAATTTCTTGTTATCTTGATCTTTGGTGTGTTTGTTTGATTCTTTTTCTCTCATGAAGATGTGATGGTAATGTCTATTCTTAGTTGAGGTAATATTTGTTGACTTTTGTAGCATCAGACAAGTACTTTACATACGCATAATGTTTGGCATGTAGGAGACATCCAAATTACCTCTTAGACTTGGGAGTTTCACTTTAATCAAGTGAACTATTAAAGTGAATGTACTTTTGTAATTACTCTATGTAAAGAGAAGGCCCATGGTATTTAGTGACCTATGGTATTGGCCCAAGGTATTTGGATATTGTAATAGTAAAAGAGGCAAGCTGAGTGAAGGGAGGAGACACAAGACACACAGAGTGGTTAGAGAAAGAATTTCAGCCACGTGTGCAACATAAAGGTTAGAGGAAACGTGCAAAGGGGCAGTAAGGGAGATAACAACGAACTAGCAAGATCGAAGGACTAATCTTGAGGTTTTAAAGGGTAAGATATTACTGTTTTGTATTTCCTCAGTGGGCCATTATCCTAGAATTTTATAGTTAATAAAATCGAACTGTTTGTTGGTTTTTTCCAAGTTGGGATTTTCCAAGTAAATCTGGGTCAAATGTATGTTATGTTTTCTCGAGTTTTATTTTTGTTGCGTTGTTTTATTGAGATCTTGTGTATTTTTCAGTAATAATTGCATAAATTATTAGAACTGTTAATTTGGGTTTGGATCTGTGAAAACCAACATGGTATTAGCGTCTGAGTAGGAGGTTAGTTTAACGAGAAGGTTTATGTGAAACACACAAAAAAGAGATTGCATGGCTGTTATACATGACGTATGGTCGTTGTACTGTCACCTTCACATTGTATGTTGTAGACGTGGAGATTGTGGGCTGAGAGGCTTGGGTGAGCTATCGGTTTGTGTTATAGTTCCCATAATGACTAAAGCTCGTAAAGCCAACACCAGCGTGGAAGCAGATTGAGCTAGAGCACGAGCTGTCGGGCGTGGAGTAACAGGTCATGATCTAGGATAAACGGAGCAGTGCTGCAAGCGTAAGGCGTTGTGGAAAGGGAACATGAGGGAGGAGTTGTAGATCAGCTTGCACTTAGCATTTTGTGAATTACATCAACATTGTATGGTCCACAAAGAGTCGATTTCATCCAAGTGTACCCTACTTGAGGAGGGCGACTTGGCCACTTGTAAACTCATCATTTTAAGATTTAATATGATGTTTAAACCATTCATTTGTAAAAAGGATACAAATGAAGATCTCAACCATTGATCTCTTTAGATTAGGGATTTTGAGCCTCCTTTTGTTTTATAAAAGAGGTAGGGAAACTTCATTGTAAAGAGGTAAATTTCTAGAATGAGAATAGAGCTGTAACTTTTGCAAAAAATTCTTTGTATCTTGATCTTTGGTGTGTTTGTTTGATTCCTTTTCTCTCACGAAGATGTAATGGTAATGTCTATTCTTAGTTAAGGTAATCTTTGTTGATTTTTGTAGCATTAGACAAGTACTTCTACATAGGCATAGTGTCTGGCATGTAGGAGACATCCAGATTACCTCTCAGACTTAAGAGTTTCACTTTAATTAAGTGAACTATTAAAGTGAATGTACTTTTGTAATTACTCTAAATTACTTTTGTAAAGAGAAGGCCCAAGGTATTTAGTGACCCATGGTATTGGCCTAAGGTATTTGGATATTGTAATAGTAAAAGAGGTAGCTTGAGTGATGTTATCACATATATAGTAGCTAGGCTACCATATTCTATTTTTCAGAGACAGTACTTTTTCAGCTAGATCTCTTACATATGAGATGCTGAGATGAGCAGTTTTGATGGATCATTATTTTATTAGTGGACTATTGTACTCTCCCATGTCAGGACTGAGTCTCAGGACACTCAGATTTGAGGACCGATGTAGCCATTTATGTCATTTTCAGAGCAGTCATTGATGCCTAGTTTTATGTTAGTTCTTTCTCATTGGATAGATGGTGTCTCGGATGGATTATATTGCATGGTTATGACTCAACATTTTATATTGTGTTATGGTTATTATTGCTCTTACATTACTTTTAAGCCATCTTTGATTTGTTGTATCATTAACGGTAATAAAAGCTCAGTAGATTTGTTTAGCAACTGGTTGCATTGGATTTATGATTTTACTAAACACTTGTTTAAATTGGTTAGAGTAGGGTAGGTAGGACCTGAATAAGCCTTTCCTGGCAGTAGTATAGAATCTTTCTTTGCTTGAAGATCGTCTTTGAAGCTCTTAGTGTAATTTTGTTATCCTGCAAAATAAAAAATCAAACTTTTATTGAAAGTTATGGTTATATATTAGATTTATTTTCTGCTTTTCAGTTTCATGCATCTTTACTTTCAGTATTTTTTATATTATCCACATATTGTTCTGACGATCGGTCTGTGAGTTTGGTATAGCTCTGGACATGCTGCAGGTAGTCAGGTACATTTTTGGTAGCGGTTGCAGAGCTGGATGGATTGATCAAGGATGCGAGAAGCAGAGTGCGAGGACCAGAGATTCAAAGGTTCTCAAGTGCTCTTTTCAACAATGCCCTTGTCCCAGCTGGAGCCAGATGTTATCACATATATAGTAGCTAGGATACCATATTCTATTTTTCAGACACAGTACTTTTTCAGCCAGATCTCTTACATATGAGATGCTGAGATGAGCAGTTTTGATGGATCATTATTTTATTAGTGGACTATTGTACTCTTCCATGTCAAGACTAAGTCTCAGGACACTCAGATTTGAGGATCGATGTAGCCATTTATGTCATTTTCAGAGCAGTCATTGATGCCTAGTTTTATGTCAGTTCTTTCTCATTGGACAGACGGTGTCTCACATGGATTATATTGCATGGTTATGACTCAACATATTATATTGTGTTATGGTTATTATTGCTCTTATACTGATTTTTGTGACATGTATTAACCTGTGGTATCATGATCTGGCGGTCATAATTATATGGACTTGGTTGTATCTTGTACTATGTATTGATGTCCTTACTTAGACTTGGAAGTTCTTGATCTATACTCATTGGTTTACCCTCCTTAGGGAGAATAGAGGTAGTCATTCCCACCATTGTTTTGGCTTGCTAGTGTTGGCTCCATCATTCATTGTCTTCACCCATCCATTACCTTCCATTTTAGTTTTCAACCCGACTGACTTCTTGACTTATGGCATGGAGGACCTTTTTCCCTTCTAGAACTTTTGTTGGACAAACCTCCCTATTTATATTGTGTCTTGGCTCTGAGTTGGTGACAGAACTTGCCTTTGGTCAGTTGGATTGTATGCTTAAATCATTCTGGTCGGTTGTCCCGATGTTTGGCATTGTGCAGAACTCCCCCTAGTCACTTGAGATGTTGTTGGCTAAAACTGAAAGCTCATGTACTGCTTATATTGGAAATATTGAATATGCGCCCATGGAAAATGAAAATTATAAAATTGTGTTTCTTAACATATGTAAAAAGGGCAAGAGCAATGAAATGCTAAAGTACTCCTTGAAGAGTATAAGAAAAGGTCCAAAAAAGCAATGGTTAAAAATATGCTATATCCATAAATTGCTGACCTTATTAAAATAAATATGTCCCAGATGAAAGCTGCGATTAGCTGTGCTTTTAAGCACTGGTGAAGCTGTAAAAGGGTCATATAGGCCAAAAAGGCCATGGAATAAAAATGATGATCCTAATGAACTTGGATCAAGCTTGATGTAGACATGATCTTAACAACTCACCCATTTGTGAGGCACTGCCATTCTTTGTGTTGTTGTTTGTCTGACATTGGTTATAGTGAGTATTCCTTTTCCTTGTCCAAAGTGTCATGATGTTGAGTAGGAAGTCATCCTTTGCCTTAGCCTTGTCATTTCCACCCTTCACCCTTCACTACAAATTGGCTACAGCTATGAAGTGAGTATAGTCTTGAAAGTCTTAAGTCTGAGTAATAATAAATAAAGCCTAATATATGTATTGGTTGATGTACCGCCAGTGAAATGAATGCTACTTGTTGTGATTGTTACTTGAATGAGTTGTAGAGCATGTCTTAACCTCTTAACACTTGCAGCGGATGGATATAGTCTGAGTTATCTATTAGTGTCTGATTATTCACAGATGGTTATATTGTTTATTGGATATGATTGATGATCAGATAGAGACCTATGAGGGGTATGAGTATACACCTTAGATGGATTTGGACTCTCTGAGTCTGATGAGACAGTTTATTTCCAGTTCCGAGCACTTACAGATGTGATCAGGATCATTCTGCCTTTTTGATGCAGTTTTTCTTCACAGATTGATATTTTTGAGTAGGGAGATGTTTCAGTTGGATCTCCTAGGGCGTTGTATGGGCATAGGGGGGTGCAACCACTTGTTTGTACCATAGTACCCCCATCCCAGAGAGCTTGGTGGGCTCAGTTTGACAACGCAGGCTCCCTAGGAGGCTGTTTTGGCAGGATCACGTTTCTCGAGGCAAATTAAAAAATGATTAAATGGCTATTGAAGAAATCGATTTGGGCTACTGAGGCAAGGAAATGACATGGGATGAGTCATGATGATGAGAGTGATGTCCTCCACACCTTCTCCAGCAGTTGTAGCTCCTGATTGGGTGCACATCTATTTTTGGGCATTTTTTATATTATTTTCTGGAGCTCTTTTGGGAGGCTCACGATTTCCTCAAGGAGGCACAAAAGTCAAAGAATTAAATTATTATATTATTTTATTGTGCCATGGGGACACCCAGAGGGAGTTAGTCAAACACTCGTTGGACCCACCATGTGCTTTCATTTATTTCTTGTTGAGTGGGTTACCTTTTTTGGGTGGGTTAGTCCACTTTGATAAATTATGGTTATATTGATCCATGTATTGTATGTTGAGCTCATCTCAACCATTGATTAGAACATTTCATCTTTCAATCTTAACCACTCGTTTTGAAAGTGGTTAGGATTCGGTTATGATTGAGGTTCTCTCATTTCTATTTAAAGGAGAGAGCTTCTCATTTGTAAGGGGTCTTTGGCTCTTGGATCTAAATAATAGAAAGATTTTTTTGTAGAAATTTTTTGGATCTGCTTTGCATCTGATGTTCTCAAATGGTGATTGGGAAATCTTCAGCTTCCTAGCATTGTGGAAATTCTTGTGAGATCTATATTTTTTGGCTATCATTGTTTTGTCTACAGGAGGGCGTTTTGGCTAGAGCGTTTTTGTAGGGGGGCCTCAACTCGCTCGGTTTTCTTCGTCTTGGATCAGGGGGTTTTCATTAGTTTCATTGTGATCTATGTTTACTTCGTTTTACTTTCTTGTAGCATTCAGTTTCTTTATCTTGTATTAGCAAATCTGATATGGTTGACGTTTGCTCATGCAGGGTAAGGGGTGCTTTGGTGGCTTGGAGCTTGCATATGCCATAGAAATCACGGGGATCTTCCAGAATTGATCGGGATAGCAAAGATCATCACTGTTAAAGACTTCTACAAGCTTTTCCAGGTAAGATCTAACAGGTAAGTCTCTTCTTTTCAGATCTTATTCCATTGTACCTTGCTTTACTTAAAACTTTTTTTGAAAACTCCTAAAACACTAAAAACCCTAAAAAGCAACAAATCTGGGAATCGTCCAATCTTTGGCCAAACCATTTCTGGGTTTCATAGATTGGGCCTCCCCTTCACCAAATCAACTGCAACACTGGTCAAACTCCTGCTGGTTTGACCTAGATTTGATTTTTTAGCAGAAAACTACAAAAACCCTCCACTGAAAATTTGACCTGCTAGGGTTTTGATTTTTTCTAATTTTGACTTCACAGACGGATAAATTGGGTCCCACACAGTCCAAATCAACCCCAACACTGTCCAAATCCTTGACAGTGTGACCTAGATCTGAAAAATTGACTGAAACAGCCCTAGCGCCCTCATTGAAAACTGGACTTTTCCGGGAGTGACTTTTTTGGAATCTGACAAGATAGGCTGATAGATCGGGGCTTAAGCACTCCAGAACACCCCCAATGCTGAGCTAGTTCTTTCCGGTTTGCCCTAGATCTGAAAAATTGGTTTTTAGCCTCTTAGCCCCCCTCATCAGATTTTGGCTTTTCTAGATCTGATTTTTCTGCTGATTTTCTGATTTGGGCTTGTAGATCAGGTCACCCTGACCTCATTTCTCCTTCAACACTGAGTTCTTAGCCTCCAGGTGACCCTAGAGCTGCAAATTTGTCTTTCCAAGCCCTATCGCTAGCCTTCCATTGAGCTGGTTTTCCTGTACCTTAGCTTTTCTGGACCAACTATTTCCTGGGTTCATAGATCAAGGTGTATCCCAGGTGGGTTCACTGAAACGTTGGGTTTTTGCTGACTCCATTGTCCAATACACACACAAGGCACTGATTTCCTTGCTAGCGCTAGCCCCATCCTTAAGCTCTCCTCCCATTCCCTTTGCCAACACTCATTAATAACTCAAGTCACCTATCTTTCACTGAGTCTATTTTCGTGGTACTAGATAGTCCCAACTTTGTTCTTACTCACCCTGTCACAATTACGTTTCCCAAGACAGTGGTCATCTTCACCAGTTGCTAGTACCTGAACCCTAGAGGTAGGGTTTCCATTCACCTTGCGCCTTAAGTACGTTGAAGCCTCATCTGATCTCCTTCTGGTGTCTAGGTCCGATCTCTCCTGTCGGGAGCAGATTTGGGTCTCCCCCATTGTTGTCTGGGACTAGGATAACATAAAGTGAAGGTTGCCTTGATTGGCGTGACAACCATTTATTTGGGAGTCTAGGCAGTCGTGGTTCCACCCCTTAGTTGCTTGCCCCTCTACCATCCATCCTGGATCCACCTCACACAGGCAACTACAAGATGGGTGACAACAAGTGAGAGGAGACACAAGTCACACAGAGTGTGTGAGATCTCATTGAGTGGTTAGATAAAGAATTTCAGCCATGTGTGCAAGGGCAAGGTTAGAGGAAAGGTGCAAAGGGGTAGTAAGGGAGATAACACCCAACCAACAGGATCTAAGGACTAATCTTGAGGTTTTATAGGCTAAGCTATTACTGTTTTGTATTTCCTTTGTGGGCCATTATCCTTGGATTTGTTAGTTAGTAAAATTAAATTGTTTGCTGGTTTTTTCCAAGTTGGGCTTTTCCATGGTAAATCTAGGTCAAATGTAATGTTTTCCCGAGTTTTTTTTGTTGTGTTGTTTTGTTGAGATCTAGTGTATTTTTGAGTAATAATTGCATAAATTATTAGAATTGTTAAATTGGGTTTGGATCTCTAAAAGCCAACATGGTATTAGAGCTCTATTTCTCTCTGAGAAGGAGATTAGTTTGGCGAGAAGGTTTACGTGAAACAAAAAAAAGAGATTGCACAACTCTTATAGATGGCGTATGGTCATTGTACAGTCGCCATCTCATTGTATGCTTTAGACGTCAAGATTGTGGGCTGAGAGGCTCAGGTGAGCTACTGGTTTGAGTGATAGGGCACATAACGGTTAAAGGTCGTAGAGCCAACACCAGTGTTGAAGCAAATTGAGTTGGAGCATGAGCTGTCGGGTGTGGAGTAACATGCCATTATCTAGGATAAATGAAGAAGTGCTGCGAGCGTAAGGCATTGTTGAAAGGGAACATGGCAAAGGAGTTATAGATTGCACGGGTTACAACATGTGTAGGAAGTAGTCTTGGTGAAAGAGCTACCGACAATAAGTGAACGTAGTTAGTGGCACGGGGAGCTAAATCGTGAGCAACAACCAACTGAGGAACAATAAATTGTGGGTTCATCTTTAGATGTGAGCTGCAGATTGGGGATGGATGAGCATTGCGTGGGCATTGTCATGGCATCAACGTGAGGCATTTGTCGACGTTGGAAAAACAAACGTTGGGACAACTACATGGGACGATATAGCAGATCCATGGCGGGAGGTAACCGAGAGACAACATTGGCAGCAGGAGTAGATGTGGGAGTGTGCCATGATAGGCAAATCTCGTAATAATGGTTTAACTCTTGGGCTACAAAGGTATCTCCGTCGTTGGATGTCAACACAGTGGAGTGCAACGTTAGGAGGCGACGGAGCGCTCAAGACGCTAATTGATGGGTAGTAACTGCTTGTAGGCCATCGACAATCCAACAACCAGAGCCATCGGTTGCTAAGAAGCCATCAGGGAAACCAACAAGGATGCCAAATGAGTAGGGTTTCCATCTCAAAAAATAGTTGTACAGACTTCGGCAAGGGCAAGAAACCACCATTGAAAGTCCAGCCAGCAATGTACAGGGTCGAAACATTGCCCAAAAGAACTTGAGCAGCCCAGACGACAACTGAGCAATGCCTAGGAAGGCTCGGTCAGCCTAGTATGTGGCTGGGAAGCGAGCATAAAAGTTCAGGAAGCAAGTAAAGGGGTCTAGGAAGGTCCTGAATGGAAATTGGGTAATCGTAAGCTGTAGATACAAGCAGTAGGTAGCTACAATAGTAAGTAAAAATGGTTGCTACAGGAGTATGATATGATGATAGGTTGGAGGGAACTTCCAACTATAGCACTTGGAAAGTGTGGGTCAAGATGGTTCTCATAGAGAACAGGATGTAGGAGTTGGCCAGCACAGTAGTGATTATGCCAATAGATCCTAATGAATAAACAGTTCACACGTTGAAGGATGTGAAGGCCAGGAGGATTATCTTGTATGTAATGAAGGATCATTTGAGGCCTCACATAGCTGAGAAGAAGTCATCCAAGGAAATGTGGGATGCTCTGTCATGTTTATATGAGAGTAGCAACCAAAACAGGAAGATGATGCTGAGGGAGGAGCTCGAAAGCACCACCAAGATGCCCAAGATTGATACTATAGCTTCTTACCTCACCAGGATTGCAGAAGTACATAATAAGTTGGCAACAGTTGGGGAAACTGTGTGGGATCTGGAGTTGGTGAGGATTGTCCTAAATGGCTTCACCTAGCCATAGGAAACCTTCGTCAAGGGGATTGTTGCATGGGAGAATCTTATTTGACTGGAAGAGGTCATGGGGTGACTTCATCCAAGCGGAGATTTGGGAGGAGTCTCTAGTTAGAGGGCAACAGGAGGATAAGGAGAATGTTTCTCTTGCTATTAAGACAAAGAGGAACAAGAACAGTACAGGGTCAACTTCTTAGGGGTGAAGAAGAAGGGCATGAACAAAGCAAGTGCTTCATGATGTCTAAAATGAAAGAAAGATAAGAACATGTCTCAACAAGTAGCAACAACTGTAGAAGCTCAAGAGGAGTTTGTCGAGAAGTTCGAGAAAGAGTTTTAGTTATTCTCTTGTATTTTTGGCATAGATAATGGGGCTTCTCGTGACATGATGGAGACACTGTTGGTGTAGTAGCTGCGTGAGGCATCCTCACACAGGTCGTCCCAAGTGATAATAATAATAAAATGTATTTTATTTTGACATAGGACAAGTTGGCCCTAGTGAATAAGACAAGTCGGTCCAGTTGGGAAATTAAAAGGCAACACCATAAAGTATAAATAACAGGGCACCTCCTCTCATTTTAACACACACAACAACAAGCAAGTTTTCTTAAGCTAAAAGAGGAGTTCGCTCTTGCAGCTAGGAAAAGTGCTTTTTGGGGTTCTCCACTTTGGAGAAATTTCTCTTTGTATTCTTGGGGTTTATGCTACTATCGTCTGGATGTAAATCGATTTCAATTGGAACATGTGAGTTTGGGGGAGACAATAGCTTTGTATTGTCTATAGTTGGGAGGTGAAAGATTATCACCGTGGTTAAATGAGTTCCACATTCACTTTTTTGTTTATGTGCTTTGTTGTTCTTTTAGTGATCCTAGTTACACTGCTATATATAACATGGTATTAGAGCAGTGCTAAAAGAAGCCATTGCCGGAAACTAGGAATCCATACTTTGGAATATTTTCAACCTCAGCTCATCTCGAAAGGAGCATTGAGCAACTCGCCCTTAGAGAGCACATTTTTCTGTGGAGGCCAAATTCGGATTGGTGAAGTTTCAATTTTTGACCTATTACTGTCGAGGTCAAGACCTAGGGATTCTTGGATCTAGCCCTTTTGTCCACAATTTTGGCTTGGTCTTATATTTTTCCAACTCCACTTGAATGAGTTTTACAAGTATCCACACTTCAAATTTGAACTAGCTCTTGCTAGTGTTTCTGGTCCAGTTTTGCAGTCAAGATGATTGGCATGAAGGTTGAAGATAAACTTGATGGGACTTCCAACTTCAGCTCTTGGAAGTCTAGGGTTCTTCTTATGTTAGAAGAAAATGATCTTTTGAAGTTTATGAATGAAAAGGTTCCAGAACCAGAAGAGGAAGTCGAGAAGGCTTAGTGGAGGAAGACTGATGCTAGAGCAAGAAGAATCTTGGTAGATTTAGTAAAAGACCATTTGGTGCCTCTAATGTCTCAGAAAAGACTGCTAGGAAGATGTTTGGAGCCTTGAGGAAACTATTTGAAAATAGCAATATCAACTGTGCCCTTGCTTTGAGAAATCAACTATCAAATCTCAAGATGTCAAGGTCAAAATCGGTTGTTTCTTACTTTATGAGGATCTTTGAGCTAAGAAATCAGCTAAGCACCATTGGAGATCCACTTAATGATAGAGAAATTGTCATGAACACTCTTAATGGTCTCCCTCCATCTTGGGAACCATTCATTCATATGACTAAAAAACAATGATTAACATGGTAATATACATTAACACCTAGGACTTAATAACCTCTTGAGGCTTACCCACCAAGTCACTTACTCAAGCTTTGGAGGAGCAGGTGAAAAACTCGAAAATTATAAGTCATTAAAAAACAACATATAATTCCCAGGGAGAAAACACCCTAGAGTAAAGTATTGATGATTGAGTCCGAGGAAAGCCAAACCTTTTACATAATTTCATTATGCTAAGTCATTTATTACAATATTCTTGTAGGGCATGAACATGTAAAAAATGCAAAAAAGGGGATCAACATTTGGTCTTGATAAATCCTTGGAAATCCTGAGCAACTGAGTAGGAACAATTGACTTGTTATGATCCTTGGTGGCTCATTGGAAATCCCGTAAGTGCAACTTAGTGGATAACAGGATGGAGAGGCCAAGGCATTCTCTCGATCGCTTCGAAAGAAGTGAGGAGATCTCTTGGACATCCTAAGATGGGATGGAGAGGCCAGCGCATGCTCTCAATCACTTCGAAAATAGTAAGCCATCTTGAGATGGGATAGAGAGATGTCATGCATTCTCCCAATCACTCCGAGAGGGAGTGAGGAGATCTCTCGCACATCTTGAAAAGGGTGGAGAGGCTAGCGCACATCGGTACTTCTGTATGGATTGGATGAGTTGGTGCATGTTCCCCGATGTATTGGGTTGAACTGAGGCACGTTGAGCACATGCATGTTCTTTGACGAACTAGGTTGAGCTAAGGCATGTTGATTTGGTGCATGTTCCCCGATTTACTGGGTTGAGCTGAGGCACGTTGAGCACATGCATGTTCGCTGATGAACTGGATTGAGCTAAGGCATGTTGATTTGGTGCATGCTCCCCGACGGACTGAGTTGAGCTAACATACAAGTGACTATCCGATGGATAGGGCAGAGTTTTGGAGCTAGTGCATGTTTTTTGATGGACTGGATTGAGTTGATGCATGATGACACTTCTTGATGGACTAAGTTTTGTCAGAGTCTCTAGGTCGGTGCACAACAGTCCTTGTGGCTGGGAATGACTCTTCACTAGGTTGGTGCCTAGCAACCCTTGTGGTTGGGAGCTTTATGGGTTGTATCCCATTGTCCCTTGAGGTTGTATCCCATGCGGACGTAATGAAAGTCTCACATGAGGTTGTAGCCCATGTGTGGTGATGTCTCACCATTGGTTGTTGCACTAGTGAGCTCTTTGGGTTGTAGCCCATGGAAGACGTCATGTTGGTTGTAGTCACATGGACATGAGAAGACCTTCCTTATATTATAGAGATGTTCGAGACAATTGAGATATACTGATGATATCCAAATTTGTTCCGACTTCCAGTATTATAATATTGATGATGCCTCCGTGGCTAAGAGGGAGTGTTGGTGTAGTAGCTGCGTGAGGCATCCTCACACAGATCGACCCAAGAGATAATAATAATAATAAAATGTATTTTATTCTGACATAGGACTAGTCAGCCCTAATAAATATGACAAGTCGGCCTAGTTGGGAAATTAAAAGCCAACACCATAAAGTATAAATAGAAGGGCGCCTCCTCTCATTTCAACACACACAACAACAAGCAAATTCGCTCAAGCTAAGAGAGGAGTTTGCTACTGCAGCTAGGAAAATTCCTTTTTGGGGTTCTCCACTTTGGAGAAGTTTCTCTTTGTATTCTTGGTGTTTCTGCTACTACCATCTGGATGTCCATCGATCTCTATTGGAAGGTGTGAGCTCGGGGGAGACAATAGCTTTGTATTTTCTATGGTTGGGAGGTGAATTATCATTGTGGTTAAACAAGCTCCACATTCACCGAATTATCACCGTGGTTAAACGAGCTCCACATTCACTTTTTCTTGTTTTTGTGCATTGTTATTCTTTTAGTGATCTTGTTTACACTGCTATATCTGATATACACATGAGTTGTTCACCAAGTTGATAGGGATATACCCCGATTTGCATGTGGATCTTGCCACTCATGCCAAGTTTGCTGTGAAGGGGATTGGAACAATTAAGTTTCGACTAGAGTCAAGAGGATACCTGGAGGCGTCAGACGTGTTGTATGTACCAGAGCTCAGGATGAACTTAGCTTCACTATCAGCATTGGAGGACAATGGGTATGCACTCTCATTCGATAGATGGGATCTATCGAAAAAGGACGAGTCCTTATTCGATAGATGGGATCTAACAAGCTGTACAAGCTATAGGGAAAGCCTGTTGTTGGATCTATGTCAGTAGCAAAGGTCAAGGTTCAAAAGACTTTGAAGGGTGAGCAAAGCTTGTATACTTTTAGTATGGGGAGTAGACCTTCAGAGGGTAAGAGAGAGTCAGCCCCTTCTAGTTCTGCCAGGAGACCTAGTTAGTATAAGATGACATTGATGGATGCTTAGGAGTAGGAAACAACTTTTAGGAGCACTTTGACTAAGAGCAGGTCTTCGATGAAGTTTGCAAACTTCATGGTACTAATGTGTAACTTATGTAGAGTCATCGATTTTGTGACTTCCAAGAAACATGTAGTAGCTAACCAGCAGGGTTGGAGGAATGCTAGTGTGTAGGATGATGTGAGCGATAATATGCTAGAGCCAAAGAGAGATCTAGTTACAGGTGGCTCTCGAAGAAGTGCCTTCCTCGATAAGAGGGAGTGTTGATTTTTGTAGCATCGGACAAGTACTTTTGCATAGGCCTAGTGTTTGGCACGCAGGAGTCGTCCAAATTACCTCTTAGACTTAAAAGTTTAACTTTAATAAAGTGAACTATTAAAGTGAATGCACTTTTTTAATTACTCTATGTAAAGAGAGAGCTCATGGTATTTGGTGGCCCATGGTATTGGCCCAAGGTATTTGCATATTGTAATAGTTTAAGAGGCAACCTAAGTGAGATAAGGAGACAAAAGTCACACAGAGTGAGTGATATCTCATTAAGTGGTTGGAGAAGGACTTTCATCCATGTGTAGGGGCAAGGTCAGAGGAAAGGAGCAAAAGGGTAGTAAGGGAGATAGTAACCATCCAGCAAGATTGAAGGACTAATCATGAGGTTTGATAGGCTAAGTTATTTCTATTTTGTATTTCCTCAATGGGCCATTATCCCAAGACAGGAGCCCAGGATTTTATAGTTAATAAAATCAAATTATTTGTTGTTTTTTCCCTAGTTGGGCTTTTCCAGGGTAAGTCTGTGTTAATATATGGGATGATTTCTTGAACTTTTTCCGTTGCGTTGTTTTGTTGAGATCTAGCGTATTTTTCAGTAATAATTGAATAAATTATTAGAACTATTAAATCGGGTTTGGGCTTGTAAAAACCAACAATATTGTTCATGTTTTTTTTCATATGTGGTCTTGAATCTTAGATTGTTAGTAACCTTTGAGATTTAGTAACAGAAGTAAGATTTAGATATAGATTGAGAAATCTTATGGGTGTTCCTTCCTTTGAAGAGTCTTTGACCATTGTGATATCTAGGTGACACATGCTAATCTTCATGAGGGGCGTTCTCTAGACGTTTCTTGGTTTCTTTGTAGATGATGCCTGAAGCCCACAAGAATGATGGGTCATGCCTCAATATATGTAGAAATGGCTTCATATATGTAACTTTTGCCTCAAAAACTATGAAGACACCCCAAAGGCACTTGCAATGGAGAAATATGCATGAAAAATTAAAATATGTAGATAAGTGCACCATAAAGTGAATGTATGCTACATGTGCATCCTTGCCTCCAAATATGTGAGCTGAACAACAAACATGCCTCCAAATATGTGAATATCCCTAAACATGTGGAACAAAAGGTAAACACATGAATCTAAATCAGCACCTCTCAAATGACTTGTACTATGCTCCAAAGTTCATCTATGCTTGTGCAATGCAGTTGTAAAGAATGCCTCTGAAAATGCAAAGTGAAATTGCATTTTCAAGTGGTAACATAGCTAGTGATGGATAGAGATGGAACTCCTATTGTTTGGAGTTGGCATTATTATGACAATTCTTTCTTTATTGAGAGATATTGACATGATATGCCATAAGTTGGTAGAGACATCAATTAGTAAGCCCAATTATGTATGGGTGTCAAAAGATGGTAAGCAGTGAATTAGGTTAGTTGCAACTACTTGGGAGGTTTGATGTTAGAGATTCTTGCTGTTAATATCTTAGGGTTTCAAGTATCTACTAAATTGTTGCTCAACCCTATACTCTGTGTGTGTATGCAATCATTTTTTCTCATTCTGAATGTTGTGTCTACGAGAGTTTGAGACTTCTTTATGATAATAGCAACCTTTTGGAATCGAGCCTTTGGAGCAACCTTCATCAATAGAGAAGTTATCTGACTCGATGTGTGTATGCAACATTTTTTTTTCATTTTGAAAGTTGTGGCTGCAAAAGTTTGAGACTTCTTTGTGAAAATAACAACCTTTTGGAATCAAGTCTGTTATCACATATACATTTGTGGCTGGGCTATCATGATGCAGCATACAAATCTATCTCTTATTCTGTTCCGAGCTATTTGTTCACATGGGGTTTTGGCATGGATCATTACAGCCTCAGCTATTTCGAAATCTTGTTCAGCAGAGTTTCCTTGCCAAGACTTAGATTCATTAGTCCATTGAGATGCTTTCAATGATGACCTAGTTCATTTGAGCAAAGTATCATTTCAGATATGGTACACGCAGTTACAGAGGGGCCTTATCAGATGGAGACAGTTATATATGGTGAGATCAGGTATATGTTTCCCTGGTTTGATTTTTTTCTATGATGTATGTCAAACACCTAGGCTTGTCTTGTTAAGATGATTATGGTGACCTATGCTTATATGTGTATACTAATGCTTGAACTTGTGCTGAGATTAATCAAAGTACTTGATGTTGAAGGCTGTTGTTCATGCCATGCTTTATACAGATATTAGACCTTAGTGCTATGTTGGTTTTGTGTGTCATTTGTCTCCATCTATCCAATTCATCGATGATTATCTTTAACCCATCACTTTAGCTTGATCAAGACTTATGAGATTGAAGATCACTTTCCCTATTTTGATCCCTATGCATGATGGATCCCATGTTTTCTGTGTCTTGGCTCTAAGTTATCTTGAAGAGTGTTAGCTAAAACTTGAAGCAATGTGTCTACCATCATTACATGCATTATGTGCAAAAAATGCTATCTGTTGAAATTCAAAGCCCTCAAACAAATGCAAAATGTGTCTTTAGACACAACTCAAAAAGGGCTGTAAAATAAAATTGTGAAAAGGCCTAAAGAAAAAGCAGTGGATAAACAAATGCTAAATCTAAAGACTGCTAGCCACTATTGAAATGCAATGATGAATTCCTCACGGAGCCTGGGGCAAGGGACTGCTAATTCACAGTGTCCCCTAGGATCTCCGCATTACAATTCTTGTATACTCAACACAAGGGTCTTAGTAAAGATCCTCACGGATCTTGTTCTTGGCTTGGATGTGAGCCGTATACATGTTAGAGTTGAATGGGCTCTTTTCAAGTTAGCTTATCCACTTGTGAGACACCACCATCCCCTATTGTTCATATGTCATGTATATGTCATTGTGGTCGTGTTTAATTGTCAGCATTCTGAAAGATCATATGGTCAAAGTCAGCTACAAGTCATCTCCCTTTGCTTTAGCCTTGTTTTCCATCCTCACCCAGCATTAGCACATCGTTTAGACTTTGTAAGTATGTCATGCACAAACAGTCTTCCAGAAAGTTCCAAGATTTTTCAAAGGCACAGGTATATCTTACTTACTATTATTATTAAAGTCACCATGATTATGAATAACATGATTTAAGTTTGGTTTTGATATACACCATTGGAGCATTTCTTACCTTGGATACATGCAAGATCATATTGGTACGGTATCTCACCTCCAGTTTGGGTACTTTGACCCGGTCAACCTAGTTGACCAAGTCAAACACGGTTCCCAAGGTAGTGACTCAGAAAACAACATTGCTTAGATTTGTTCTAGACATGCCCAAGACAAATACTGCGGTTTCAGTTTTGAGAGTTTGGTCTCAGATCTCCTGATCAATGATTATTATCACTTTATTATTGGCCAAATGATCAAATTTTATTACAAATGGCAGTGATTTTGGTTCTCCTAAAGCATTGCAGTGTTCTAGGGGGTATGAGTAGTCACTTATAGCATTATCCTACGTCTCCAGATCATCTAGTACAACCAGTTTGCCCCAGTTCTCAGCCTAGACAGAGTTATAATGATATTTATTAGTTTGAGAGGATGTACCACCAAAAAATGAACTAGGGAATTGACTAAAAAAATCGATTTGGCATGTTGGGTCAAGTAAATGGCTTCAAAATTTGTTAGATGATGTAGTTTGGCTCGGACAGTTCTTCAGTAGTTTCAATTAGCATTGTTGTCAGGATTATTTTATTTTTGGGTCAGTGAGTGAGGACGTCACCCAAGGGGTGCCCCTCACTTGGCTAATTGATACGTTATATTGTTATATCCTATGATTGGAGGCTGTAATGGGAGGGTGAATTGAGCCCCTAGTGACCCCCTTTGATGTATTATCATAATGTATCTTATGTTATATTGTGTTTTCCACCTTAGGGAGGCGTCCTTGAGCAAAAGTGCGCCCCCTTTGAAGTGGTCAACTTGATCCATGTGTTGATCTTCGTAGTTGTAATCTCCACCGTTGATGATGTCTTAATCTCAACCGTAGCATGATAGTTAAGTAAAATGTGGACACACTCTTTACCTATCTAATAGAGGTGATCCCCCCATTGTAAGCCATGAGCTCTGACATTGGAATATTGAATAAAGAGATTTTTTCTTGGGATCCATTACTTGTGTACCTATAGATGAATGATTTGATGATGATTGAAACTGTTTCTCTCTTCCACTTAGTTTGTTCCGGGATAGTATCTTGTATCATTTGTACCCATTTCAATTTTGTAGGCAAAGAAGGCGATTTGGAGAGGGGGTGCATTGGTGAAGCTTCACCTGGATGTTCGACTTCAGATCGGGTTTTGACAGGGAGTGATTATTTCTTTATGACTCTTTGCTTCTTGATTATGAGTTTCTACTTTGCAGATCTCGATTTATTTGTGATTACTTATTGGTTTTCCGTTCGTGTGACAGGTAGAGAGGACGCTAGGGTCACCGAGCAAAGCGTTTGCATCAAGATCTTCTCCGAACTTCTCATTTGATCTATGAGGAAGCAATCCTCATCATCTCTGAAGGTATCTACAGATTCCAGGTAAGTTTGCCATCTTCTTTCTCTGTATTTTATTTTTTCATGCATTGCCCATCAACTATTCTTACTGAAAATCCCCTTGTTAGAAGTAGGAAAATTCGCCAGACCAATTTGCATTGGGGATCTGCAAATTTGGTGATGTGGGTTTTGTCGGCCATCCTGAAAAGATCCCTCTCCCTTTTAGGCGTCAACTTTGGACTCCATTTGCCCATCTTCAGGCACTGATCCTTGGTAGAAAGTCTTCAACTTGGCAGTCAGTGTCCCTTGCTTCTTTTTCTGGTTTCGCTTGGTCTTTGTCATATTGTCAAATCTCTCATCTAGGCGAGTGTGTTGAAAGCCATAATTTTCTAATTCAACCTCACCTTGGGGAATTTCCATTTTTTTGATTAAATCCCCCAGGGTCCCGGGCTGGATCTAGTGAACGAACACACTAATCCTAGATCTGATTGTAATTACATAAGTCATTGATCAATTTCACTTGAGTAACATTTCTACCATCCTTAAACACCTGTACTTGAGTATTCTTTAATTTGTGGCTTATCCCTTAAATCTAGGGTTTCTAGCTCTGACCTTATGTATTCCATGTTTGTTGGTTTGATTTTGGTGATTAGCTATAGGTATGTCCTTCTAGGATAGGTATGGGTGCCCCCCTTTGTCACTTGGGCATTCAGTGGCATAAAGCGAACGGCGCGACAACCATCCATCTTTTCGGGGTTAGGGTTTTTGTGGTTCACGGCTTTAGTTGCCCGTCCCCTCTGCCATCCTGTATAGGATCATTCTATGGGGCAAGTACAAGAACCGTGATAACAAATCCTTTGGACCAACCTTCACCAATAGAGAAGCTATCTGATTTTTTTTGGAGGCCCTGCCTCCTGATTTTACCAAAGATGCTTCCTTTGCTTCTCCCCGGTATATGACACCTACCTCATCAAGCTCTAGTGGTTTGACATCAATTCAGGTGCCTCATCATTCAACACATTTTCTTTTCTGCAAAATCTCTAGCTAGTTCATAAGATTGCTACTCCCACTCTAGAAGAAAACTAGGCACTGGAGAACTTCGTATAATCTTTGACTAAATATTTTGTCTTTAAAGGGCCTTGTAAGGTTACTGTAACACAAATTGTCATCAATTAAAGTATAATAATTGATATCGTTAGCATCAGTATTCAGGTAATAACATTGTTCATGTCCTAGGGTCAAGGTCATTTGTCAAGTAATAACATTGTTCATGTCCTAGTGTCAATAATCTACTTTAGTCCTACAGTTAGCAAGTCTGATGCCCCCATGACATTTATGATTGTTAGAAGAAAATTTAGCTTTCCTAAAGATTGGTGTCCTTCTCTAAAAAGTCTATCACACCTGCCTATCATTTAAGCATATGAGGTTTTGCCTGATTAAAGCCTCTTCTCTCGTATTGGTATGTATATGCCACTTCGTGTTTAATAGGTCTATTTCCTTTTATCTACATTCAGTTTTCTGCTTCATTCTCATTTCTCTTTGGCTTCTTTATTGCTAATTAGTATCTCAGTGAATTCTCATTTCTGTTATTTTTCTATTTAAATATATAATATAAAATTTTGCTTCTGGATTTGAAATTAGAGGGTCGCCATTTGAAGGTTTGAGCTGGCAATAGAGCTTTTCTTTATGGTGGGGCTTTGTCCACAACAAAGAAAGTATCTGGTGTAGTCATCGGATTTATTTAGTTGCAAGAGTAGGTTGTTCCTTCTTTGTACATATATTTCAGGTGTTGAGAGCTGAACTATAACACTGATTTTTTAAAGTTACTTCTATCCAGAGGTGAAGAATGGATCTTAATTGGTAGCTGAGGTTGTTCCTTCTTTGTACATATATTTCAGGTGTTGAGAGCTGAACTATAACACTGATTTTTTAAAGTTACTTCTATCCAGAGGTGAAGAATGGATCTTAATTGGTAGCTGAGAATATAAATATCTAGCAAGTGTACTGCAATTTAGAAGCTCTAAAGCAAAAGCACATTTATATAATTCCTTCAATTCATATAGTAACTAGATTTATGGATCACCAAAGTTCTGCCTTTGGAAAGGTTGCTTGTGATTGTTTAAATAAAAAACTTGAATATTCTGATTGCCCCTCCATGTAATAATCTACCAAATAAGCACACATTCATTTTATTGAAATTGTTAACCTTGAGAAGAAAATGTATAATGATGAAGCAGTAAATTATTAAAACGTTGGAATTGAAAAAGTAATTTTGAAAAATGCTTTTCTCATTGATTGTATGGTTACAAAATGGCATTCTCAAAAGATTTCATTATTTACTCTTCTGACATTTATGTTTCCATTTATGACATTATCTTTCCAGGTGTTCAATGCTAGGCAACTTGCACTCAAGCTGATAGCAAATGTAACATATGGTTACACTGCTGCTGGATTTAGTGGTCGCATGCCTTGTGCAGAGCTTGCTGATAGCATTGTCCAGTGTGGCCGACGAACACTTGAAGATTCAATTAATTTTGTTAATTCAAAAAGTGTCTGGAATGCCAGAGTTGTCTATGGAGACACAGATAGGTATATGGTATACCTTTTTTATAGTCTATCGAATGTTTGTTGTAAATTCATTAGACAAGAAAATAATTGGACTGAATGCTTGTAGTGTAATCCTTTATGCAGCATGTTTGTCCTACTTAAAGGACGTACTCGTGAAGAGGCATTCAGAATTGGTCAAGAGATTGCATCTGCAATAACAGCAAGAAATCCACATCCTGTAACTCTGAAAATGGAGAAAGTGTATAATCCATGTGTTTTGCTTACGAAGAAGAGATATGTTGGTTATAGTTATGAGAGCCCTACCCAATGCAAGCCTATATTTGATGCTAAAGGCATTGAAACTGTGCGCCGAGATAGCTGTCCTGCTGTTGCGAAGATCCTAGAGCAATCCCTAAGAATTCTTTTTGAATCCCGTGATCTTTCTGGGGTAAGTAATACATTTTGGCAATCGATATGCAAGCATAATAATGCAAAAGTGATGAATAGGAGGAGAAATATTGATCTTTTGACAAAATTAAGCTGTCACATTGTTTTTCTTTTCTTAGTTTCTTTTTATAATCTTTTGAATATCCAAGCTAGAAATGGATACATTTGAATGCTGCATTTTACAGGTTAAGACATACTTGTATCGACAGTGGAAAAAAATCATAAGTGGAAGGGTGTCACTTCAGGATTTTATCTTCGCAAAGGAAGTGCGACTAGGCACCTATAGCATGAAAGCGTCATCCCTTCCTCCAGCAGCCATTGTTGCTACAAAATCCATGAGAGTTGATCCTCGAGCAGAGCCTCATTATGGTGAGCGTATACGATATGTGGTAGTTCATGGGGAGCCTGGAGCACGTCTTGTGGATATGGTCGTTGATCCATTAGAGCTTCTGGATATAAATACTCCACATAGGCTGCATGACATTTATTACATTACCAAACAAATAATTCCTGCGCTGCAAAGAGTATTTAGCCTTGTTGATGTGGACTTAAAATTGTGGTATGCAGAAATGCCACGGCCAGCACGTTCAGTGTTAGCTAAACGCCATCCTATCATGGCACAAATAAAAGGTAGACTTGGTACAGAGGGTTATGATGCCAAGAAGTATCAGAAGGGGCCTGCAAACAGATCGACAATTGATCGTTATTACCTTTCCCAGCATTGTGTAGTGTGTGGGGAGCTAATTCGGGCTTCCACATTTGTATGTGATCTCTGCTCTATGAATCAATGTACTGTTGCTATGACTATAACTGGAAGAACATCAAAGCTGGAGAAAGAAAGTCAGCATCTTGATGCAGTAAGGCTTTTCCATGAGATCTGTTCATGTCTTTGAAAATAAGTATAATAAAATAAATATAGTCTTCATGTATCTAAATATAGTTCATATGCATGTAAAGAAAACTCTTTACTTGTATTATTCTGTTAATTCATTGTATTTGGTATCTTGTGTTTCATGTATGGTATGTGAGATAAGTTTACTGCCAATCCTTGCTACTACATGTACATAGCTTGAAGTGGAGAATTTTCTTTTCATTTTGTCTTGAGCGTATAGTGAACTAGATATTGTGGCAGTTATTATTCAGTTTTCAGTTCCTGATTATTTGATTTACTTATTTTTATCAAATATAGGTCATAACTATTAGTACCTCGCCTATTTGTTCACTTTTTGTATTGTCTCTGAATAGGGCTAATGAAAGAGGTTGTCCTTTATAACATACTTCAAACTTGTTCCTTTAGAATGAAAGGTAAAGAAAACAAAAAAGAAAAATGCAATTCCTTTAACAAGCAATTTTTTCAACATTGGCACAATGACAGGTGATCCAAACCTTGAGAATTGTCTTAAATTCCAAAGGTCCTATTTGGTTGCCATAGAGGTTCATTATATATTTGCATACACAATCCCCATCCACTAGTCATGTGGCATGCCTAGCCCTTTTACTGTATTTCATTCCATTTGATTAACCATTGCTTATGGAAGGGAACCCTCTACAATGTAAATATATATGAGCCTGAAGAGAAGTTCATCAACCTGTTTAACTGCAAGGAAATCTCAGCACAATAGGCTTTCAAGATCTCTACTCTTCCTGCATGGCAGTAGAGAAACCAGATGAATGATCTCGAAGTTAGCCATGGCGTAATCAGTAAGACTGCATCAATGCTGCTATGCAAGTGTTCTAGCCAAGGTAATTTGTCTATGCTCTAAACCATCAACATTGATTATGCATTGGAAAGTGCACTAACTGCATACAACAATTAGTTACCTTCTTAGTTCTTACTCTAGGCAGAGTTATAAGTTAACTGAAACTTGGAAATGGTTTCTTCTTCATCTTTTCATGGATCTGAGGGACAGTCTCATTGCTCGGCCCCATTACACACACTGCCATTGGACACATGCTCGTCATATTTCCTTTAGGCCAGTTCAGAGTGGGTTCTTGCCGTCTTAGAGTGGAGACAGATCATCATATTGATCGATGATATAGGATCTGCTAGGTGTGTCATCTTTGTGCAGTTGAAACTCGAGACCAAGGATCACTTCATCTTTCGGTGTCATCTACTATGAGATTTACAGGCGGTTCCATTGTCTCTTTAGGGACCTTCTTCTCACAAAGCTTCAGATTCTGACTAGCTTCCTCAAATATCTCAACTAGAGATGTTTGGGATTATACTTGCAGGAGGCCCTCTGGCTTAGGTCCCTCATCCTCCAACAACATCTGCAGTTGGGACCTGCCTCTACTCAACATATCACTTTCTTCTTCTTGGTGCTCCCTTCCTCGAGGAGCAGCAAGAGGCCAATAGAGGATGACACTATTCCTGACCACAGATCAGTTGGGACATGGAGGACCACCTCCATTTCAGGTTGACACCAGTGGCATGGCCAGTTGTGGCCCCGTCAGAACAGTCAGACGACCTCATCTAGATCACAACACCAGGCTCTCCACTTCATGTAGTGGCCCACTATCCATTATAGCTCCTCTTCTAGTTCTTCCTCTAGTCAAAGTATGATTTTAAGATTTTTTTATTTGGCTTCAGATGTTAGGAGAGATGCTTCCAGTGCATTATGACATACTCACCATTTTTGTACCATAGATTCCAGATCCATTCCCCTTGTACATTTTTCTTTTGTATAGGATCTCTCTATACATCTCTCCTCTGTATCAGCTCTCAATCTTTGGAGTTAGCTCTTCCTGGGTTTTTGGTTTTTAGGTTAGAGACTTACCTCATATTTTTTATAGGAGCCACGTTAGCGCTACCACTTTGTATTGACAGCATGGTACATCACAGTCCCATTGACCTACTTTTGTGGTCGTTTAATGGGCATGAAGAAAATTATCTTATCTTATCTAATCTTCCTGTATGGCAATAGAGAAACCAAATGACTGATCTCGAAGTTAGCCATTGTGTAATCAGTAAGTATGCATCAATGTTGCTATGGAAGTGTTCTAGCCATGGTAATGTGTCTATGCTCTAAACCATCAACATTGATTCTGCATTGGAAACTTGAAAGTACACTAAATGCATACAACAATCAGTTGCCTTCTTAGTGTTTACTCTAGGCAGAGTTCTAAGTTAACTGAAACTTGGAAATGGTTTCCTTTTCGAAAAACAGGGTATTGTTTTTCAAACTTCAGCTTCAAAATTGTCCAAAACAGGGAAATATCATTTATGCTTTAAAAACCCTAAATCAATGTATTAAAAATCCCATATGGAGCAACTTTATATATAAACTTCTGAACGTTATTATTCTGTGCTAAATTTTGTTTCATTTTATATTTTTTGTGCTTTTATAAGGTTCTTCTGTTTTGGTTTAGGTAATCTTTCTCGGTGGGTCTCAAAATATTTGAGACCTGCAAACCTGTATTTAAAAAATATACTAAGTAAATGCTGAAAACAATATTGTTTTTGTGGGAAACATCTGAAAAATGTTTCCGGGAAGTTTCTGTTTTGGGAAACAGCTCAAACTTTTTTGGGGACTTTCTTGGGTATTTCATACCAGTTTCTTTAAAAGAAATGGGAGTTTGGAGGGAGTTTCAGCTAACATAGGTACCGTTGTATATTAATTAGGTTTCTAACAATGGCCAAATTGTTCTACATTACACATATTTGTGGCTTGTCAATGTAGATTTTCAGAGATCTCCTCTGAAATATTAGATCCCAACTTGACCTCAAGTCTCAATAAGACACATGCATGTACTAAATCCCAATTTCTCAATCCTAGAGAAAGCATCAACATATACAATAACTTATAACTTGAAGCACATGAGATCTATCTACAACTTAACATAATTTAGCAATCACACATGAAACTGAACACAATGTTTTTGGTCAATTGACTCTGGAAAAACCCTTGCAGAAAAACCAATGAAAGAGTATAGAACAACTTTTATAATCTTAAGCTGTTTACAATAGATACACAATGGTACTCCAACATAGAGTTATCTTTGAGCCACACAGGCTATGAAAATCAAGTCTGAACTCTTATGGAAATTTGGGTTATGCGCTCCTCTGGCTGACTGCGGTCTTCACTCTGAATGAATGCGTCCCTTACTCCGACTGTATCTGTCTTTGAACTGTTATCTGACTAGGGCCTCCAAAGTGTTCTCCCTCTGCCACAAATGGAGTTTACTCGATCTATCTCAGATTTGAACCCTTTCTCTGCCAGACTAAGCCTTCTCCTCTCAAGAATGCGTCCTCTTGCATGCATTGATTCTTCTTTGATCACCTGAGTCTCACAAGCAATAATTAACTTTCGCCCCCTTAATTCCTTTTTCTAATCTGCCGGAGAGATTAGGGTTCCAAAACCCTAATTCAAAGTTCATGCAAAAAACAAAGATCACTACACATCTCGCATCCAAGTGTAGGAAGTCATTGAAACCTTTGCATGTCTACATTACTGAATCCATGACTACTGGTAGAGTGTTTCTCACACACTACAACCTTGCCTATAACGATAATGTACCTTCATGCTAGGCCAAACCACATGAAGGACATCTAGAGATGCACATATCTCCAACAGTCAAGAGTTCATAATTCATCCTAGGATTTTAGGGCCAAAAATTAGGATTGAGCTTAATCATATAATAAAGAAAACATACTCCAAATAGTTTTATACTCCAATATTTTGTTAGGGTCGTACTTAAACCCCCCTTAGGAGTTAGTCAAGTAATGCATGCAACCATTTCCTTTGAACCAGGGCGAGTAGTTAGTAATGGATAAGTAATGTAAAAAGGGTCTTTGTGTTAATTAAGGCCCACTAAGTAGTTAGGGTTTATGTTCACTAATTAACTAGGGTTTTGGCTATTGAAATCCTATTTAAGGAGTTTGGAGGCTATGGATTGTTTTGTGAAGAATTTTTGTACTGGAGCTCTACTCAAGTGAAAGGTTGGCCAACCTTAAGAGGCAAGTGAACATTGTGTCCTGAATTGATTTTCATAATACAAGAGTTTATTCTGCGTCATCTTTCCTATCTATTTCTTTTGATTAAGTTAATCTGCATTTATTTTTTGGTATTTTGCATCATTTAGTTATGTACATCTTGTGAATTGTTCAAGTTTTAGGGTTAAGAACACCATAATTGGTATCATTAGAGCACTTTCCTGAGCCATCAAGGGTATAGAATTTTTGCAGTTTTTTTTAGTCTAGAGATGTGTTCCAATGTCTTTAAAAAACACGAAGATCTATCCTTTAGTAGTTGAACCTTTGGTTGGGGAAGCATACATGCAGAGAATACAATTTGTACTAAGTCACATTTGTTGGACATTGTTGTAACCTCTATGGGTACCCCTTTGAGTAGTACCGCATCAAACAACACCTGTTAAGATATAAGGCTACACATGTAATAGAGTCACTTAAGTGACTTACGTCAAAAATTAGGGTTTTAGTTGTCTTAGGGTTTTTTATGTATTAGGGTTAGAGTTTTGGTCACTTAGAGTTTCTTTATAAGAGCGAGGACCCTCAATGTATTGTTGCACCGGATCGTCTCATACTAATATCATCATTCATTGTGTTGTGTGATATTGAGCTCTCATGGGTTCTGTGAAGTAACCCTATTTAGGGTTTCTTGTTCATTGGTTTTTGTAATATGGTATCAGAGCGGAAGATTAGAGGCATGAAGATGAGAGAGAATCGATGAGGGATAAGAGACATTCACCCTTATAAGAGATTCATCATTTCAAAGCCCATGTTTAGAATCGTGGTCGTAAGGAATTGGGTCACCTTTTACCATGGAAGAACAACAATCAAAGCCATGATTTAATAAGCCTCACAATCAATGAGCCATTGAAATTTGATTGCAGGTACCAAAATAATTACACCTGCCTACACGTGTTTCCTTAGCCGTCGTTTCAAGTTCGCCCACGATTTTTTGCACTCGCTACTGAGAACATTGTCCACAATTATTTTTTTCCATGCAGCGGCCAACATAGTTTAGTTCATGGAGGTCACTGCTACCATTGATAAGACTGTTGTCGAGAAGCCATTGAGAAGACTACTATTGTCAAAACTAGTCGCCTTCCCATTTTTGAGCCATCACTACCACTTGTCGGCATGTCGCACGATTTTTATTATTATTATGAAGTCATTGAATTAACCTAAACCAAGTCCTTTGAAATTTAAATAGTTAGGACAGGTTCTTTGTGTCTCTTCATTTCTAGAAGACACACAAAGTGATGTTACAAAATTATAATATACATCAAGTAGGCTTTTAAACAAAATGGTGATGAACTCTTTATCTTTAATGTCTGTGTCAATCATTGATAATTCATTCATGACCTCTTTATCCTTGAACTCTTTATGAACTCTTGACTATTGGAGATATGTGTATCTCTTGACTGATGAATCTGATGCTACCATCTTCAAATTGGTTAATTTATTTCTCAACAATAAAATTTGAGGTTCATTGGAAGTTTTGTACAAATTCTTTAACTTTTTCCAAACATCAATAACATTACTAAGACAACAAATGTGGGGAAGAATATCATCTTCCAGATCTAATATAAGAAGTAATGCATTTTTATTTATTTGCTTATAATGATTCGTCATGGGATCAGGTTTTGGAGTTGTTCCAGTTACTAGTTCCCCAAGATCATGATAAGACAAAATTTGTTCTATTTTTTGTTGCCAAGCGGGATATTTTTGCTATTTAATTTATGAGACTTGGGCTTGATGAAGTTATTAATATTGGCCATTTTTTTTTATAACTACGAAAAAAATGTTTTTAACTCCAAAAAGTCAAAAACTCTTATAACTCCTAATTAAAAAAACTTTATACGTCCTTTAAAAAACCTTATAACTCCTTTAAAAGACAGATGTAATAATTCTGAAAATTGTTTGAAAAAATAATTAATACATAGTACCTTTTCTACTTTGCTTTCTGTTGTTGTTTTATTCTAATTGTTGTACACTATGTTACCGAATTCAGCCCTAGGCCTAATCGCACCTGAATCAGATTCTTCATAATCGAATTCTCGGATTCTTCATCAGATTCTTCCACCTTGTTTTGACTAATCTAAAGCTGTTTACGTAGGATAAATGTGGATAATTAGGGTGAATTAGGGTTAGGGTTCTGAATCCCTGATTCCTAATTTTGATGTTGGTGATGGTTTATTGCTGTAGCATCATTCTACCCTTCTCTTCCAATCAGATTATTTACCATGTGTTTAATTCTTGTGTAGGAGTTTCATAGTGGTTTCATCACTCATTAATTGGCATCAATAAACATTATTCCAACACCATTAAACTATCCAATGCAAGTAACATTCATAAACTCGGGGAAAGTAATGTAGATATATTATTTGTAGACAACGATGAATATGAACAATATTAAGGTCCAATAAAACATGAATTTATGACCTAATTTTTGTGGTTACATATAGCCTGCTCTTTGCCTAGATGCACAGTGAAATGACTCCCTTTTCTCTAGTGTTGAGCCCTCTTCTATGACTGGTTTGACCACCTTTACAACAACAGTGACAATACCAATCGACCCAAGAGTAAATTCTGTAGCAGCAATATGGGTAGTGTTATCACCAACCTTGTAGTTGCCTATGTGAGATGGATCCAGGATGGATGGTAGAGGGACAAGCAACTAAGGAGGTGGAACCAAGATTGCCTCGACTCCCAAATGGATGGTTGTCACACCAATCGAGGCAATCTTCACTTTACGCTATCTTAGCCCAAGACAACAATGGGGGAGACCCAGATCTACTCCTGACAGGAGAGATCAGACCTAGACACCAGATTAGATCAAAAGGAGTTGAGGTACCTAAGGTGTAAGGTGATGGAAACCCTAGATCTATGGATGACGTCACTAGGTGAACCAAGGCTTTGGATTAGGGTTTTAGGAGGTATGAGATTTGATCCAAGTTGGGACACAGGTGACCTATGAGGCAAATACTAGATCTGGGGTAAGGTACTAGCAAAAAGGTGAAGATATCCACTGCCTTGGGAAACATAACCAATGCAAGGAGGGAAAGAATAGGAGTGGGGCTATCTAGTACCAATGGATAGACTCGTAGGAAGATATGACAATGTCAAAGCACCCGAGCCACTAGGAAAAGGTCACAACACAAGAGAAAGAGGCAAAAGAGGGGGTAGCACTAGGGTTGGAGATCAGTTCCTTTCAGATCTAGGGCAATGGAGTCAGTTTCTGCCTAGCGTTGAAGGAGACCAACTGGGTATAGACCCGATCTACAAACCCAAAAAGTGGTTTTGCAAGAAAAGTAAAATCACAGGGAAAAATGGTAGCATGGAGGATAGCGCTAGGGTTTGAGAATCGGTTTTTTAGATCTAGGGCAACAGAGTTGCTTCTAGCTCAGCATTGGGGAAGACCCACTTAGGGCATGACCTGATCTACAAAACCTAGAAATGGTTTGCCGAGAACTCAAGCGGATTGAGCCATAATATTTTTTGGTTTTTTATTATTGAGGGCTTTTAAGGTAAAAATAGAAATATAGATGCCAATGGATTGAGATCTGGAAGAGAAGCACTAACTTGTAGATCTTACCTCGAAAACCTTGTAGATGCCTTGATGATGATGATCCTTGCTATCCCGATCAATTTGAGAAGATTTGAGTGAGTTCTAAGTCCAATGTTTTGCCCCAAGGAGCTAATGCGCCCTCTCTCCTACACAACAAACGTCAACAATATCAGATTTGTTGCATCATGAGAAAAAAACAAATGCTACAGAAAATAGCAAGATGAAATCATAGATCGCATTGATGCTAATGAAAACCCTTTGATACAAAACGCATCCAAGCCAAGCGAGTTGAGGAAGCCTTGCAAAAACGCTCAAGTTGAAGTCGCCCTCCTGTAGACAAGACAATGTTTCCCGAAAAAATATATAGATCTCACAACAAATACCCGAATTCTAGGAAGCAAAAGATTTTCCAATCACCATCGAAGAACACCAGATGCAAAGGAGATCCAAAAATGTCCACAAGAAAAGTTTTTCTATAATCCAGATCCAAGAGCCAAAAGCCCCATACAAATGAGAAACTCTCTCCTTTAAATTAGAATGAGAGAACCAAAATCCTAACCACT
The DNA here is from genome assembly GCA_001517045.1 of Pseudotsuga menziesii. Lineage (NCBI taxonomy): Eukaryota > Viridiplantae > Streptophyta > Pinopsida > Pinales > Pinaceae > Pseudotsuga > Pseudotsuga menziesii. The sequence continues at coordinate 179,578 of LPNX010252100.1, read as the reverse complement.
TTTCAAATGGGTGGGTAAAATTAAAAGATACAAATGTCTAATCAACGGTTGAGATGAGCTCAACATACAATACATAGATCAATACCATAATATAATATAATAGTGGACTAAATCACCCTAGGAGAGGGGATCCCACTCAACAAAAAATAAATGAAGCACATGGTGGGTCCATGGAGTGTTAACTAACTCCCTTTGGATGTCCCCATGGCACAATAAAAATATTATAATTTTTTAACTGTGAAATTGTCCCTCGAGGAAATCGTGAGCCTCCAAAAGCTCCAGAAAAAATATAATATGCTCGAAAAATAGATGTGGGCCCATCCAAGTGCTGCAACTGCTGGAGAAGAAGTGGAAGACATCACCCTTGTCATCAGAACTCATCTGCCATTTGCTTGCCTCAGTAGCCCAAATCGAATTCTTCAGTAGCCATTTTAATTATTTTTTATCTGCCTTGGGAAACGTGATATGTCAGAAGCTGCCTCCTAGGGTGCCTGCGTTATCCAACTGAGCCCACTAGGCTCTCTGGGAGGGGGGTAATATGTTACAAACAAGTGGTTGGACCCCCCATGCCTCATACAACGCCCTAGAAGATCCAAGAAAAATATCTCCCTTCTTAGACAGGCCATCCAGTATAGTAAAATTGCACCAGAAGGGTAAACTAAGCCCAATCATCTCTGCAAATGCCCGTAACTGAAAACAAGTTGTCTCACTGGACTCAAAGAGCCCAAATCCATCTAAGGTGTATACTCATACCCCCTCTAGGTCTCTACAAGATCATCTACAATATCCAGATAGAAAAAATAATAATATGTAAATGACCATATAACCAACAATATAACTCAGGCTAGCATCCATCTGCTACAAGTGTCCATAGGTCAAGACATGCTCTACAAATCATTCAAAATAACACTTATAACAAGTAGTAATCATTTCACTAGCGATCTATCAACCAAATATAAAGGATTTCATTTATTAACTATAACCCAGACCAAACTTTCAAGACCATACTCACTTCATGGTTGTAATCAATTTGCTAGTGAAGGGTGAGGGCTAAAATTCACAAGGCTAGGCCAAAGGGTGACTACCAACTTGACATTGTGACACTTCGGATATGGAAAGGGGATACTCTAGCATATGACAGACAAGCAACAAGAAAGGGGATGGCAGTGTCTCACAAATGGGTGACTTACTTCAGAGGTGCTTATTCACCTTGACAAATGCTCACAATCCAACTCAATACAAGTAAGGCCAGCAATCCTTAGATATAACTTTTAGGAACCATTGCTTTTTTTGGGCCTTTGATTTCCATAGCCTTGGTCCATGTTTTTATTACATGGATTTTTATTATTTAGGCTTGATGCATTCATGTATGTTGAAAAACACTACTTTTCATGAATGTTTTAAGATATTTTTTTCATTGTACTTCAAAGCCAATTTCATTAGGCTAGCCTTGCATTCACGTATGTTTAAAAACACTACTTTTCATGAATGGGCTTTTTCATCAGATATTCATTTCATTTCCAAACACATTGTATTGATGGCAGTGCTACTTGTTTCAGGTTAGCCAACACAACTTAGGCAACTCAGAGCTGAGACACAAATAAATAGGGAAGCTTATCCAATTAGAGAGGCTCTAGTGGGGAAAGGTCCTCCATGCCGCAAGTCAAGTAGTAAGTCGGGTCAAAAACATAATTGGAAGGTAATGGATGGGTGGAGACAGTGAGTGGTGAAACCAACACTAGCAAGCCAAAGTATGGTGGGAATGACTACCTCTATCCTCCCTAAGGAAGGTAAAACCAATGAGTATAGATCAAGAACTTCTAGGTCTGAGTAAGGACATCAATACATAATATTAATACATCCAAGTCCACATATTTATATGATCGCCGGATCATGACATTAAATGCTAATACATGTCACATGAATGAGTATAAGAGCAATGATAACCATAACACAAGATAATATAAGCGGAGTCATAAACATGTAAATAATCCATCTGAACCAACATTTGTCCAATGAAAAAACATTGATACAACTTTGGGCACTACTAACTGCTCTGCAAATGGCTAAAATGACTACATCAGTCCTCAAATTTGAGTGTCCTGAGACTCTGTCATGGCATGGGAGAGTTATAATCTATCAATCAAATCATGATCCATCATAGATGCTCATCTCAGCATCTCATATGTAGGGGAACTGGCTGAAAAGTGTATTGAAATCTGAAAAATAGAATATGGTAGCCCGACTACTATATATGTGATAATAGGTAGACCTGGTATATTTCCTTTAAGTGGCTGATCTCTGAGGTACAAAGTTTTCCTTCTTCTGAACCCACAGTTTAGTGAAGGAATCAGTCCCGGAGTTTGGCAAATACAACCAGCAAGGTAGAGGATCTTCTCATTAACTAATAAACACAATATTTGAACCAACAGAAGGAGAGGAATGACGCCCACAATTTTCCCTTGTGACTGTCTTCAACAATGCATCCTCTCTTCACCCAACAACTGTATATCTCCTGGCAAATATTTTACTTTATATGCTATGATATCAAGGTGCTACTTTTCTAGAGATGACAGGGGATGCTTTAGATGACCACGACCTTCAACATGGAGAAACATGGCTTAGGTATGAAGTACAAAATCTGTGCGGAATAGTACAGTAGAGTACTATTTGGTATGGAACTGTCCTCTACAGCCCGCCATGAGTTTGTTTACTTGCCCTTTCACTGTCCAACACTAAAAGTGATGATATTCTTCTCAAACTAGCATGAAATCTCTGTCAACAATAATCCTTAATGAAGATGATTCACCTAGCTATGAAATAAATTGATTCGCTTCCCTCACACTCCACAAACTTTTTCTGATTGAAGCACAAATGATAGATCCGGGTAATCTATCCTTGAACTTAGCTAGGATGGATAGATTTCAGCATCGAAACCAAGATTTGTCAAGGGTTTACGTCCTCAACACCAATAAGCTCACCGAGCTCTCAAACTTGTCTCCAAAAGATGAATAATAACAATGGATGCTTTTTGGTTCGACTTTATTTTCTTATATAGCTTTTAGGGTTTGCATGACTTTACTTTTGCATGCATGCAATTCTAATTGCTCGTTGACTTATGCAAGATGAAAAACAAGGCCTGCATGTTCTGCATGCATGCTAATATCTGCTACAATGGCCTTCTACAATCTATTGATGATCTAATAATGTTGTATTAATGTATTGTTAGCTCCGTGTATCATTACTCCTTAGTCAATGTAATTTCCCAAATACTGATATTTTCTATTTCTATGCAAAGTTATTGAAGTAGTTGGGCATGTAAACTGCCATGCAAAAATTCCATATTTTATAGCTGAAATTAGGGTTAGGGTTTGCAGGATAGAATGTAACACTTACCATTGATAAGCTGGCTGAAATGCTCCTGAGAGAATATGCATGCATCAAGAGCCGATTTGGAGATGAACTGGTACCTTCTGCCTCCGGTGATACCTCAGTAGCACGAACCCAAAATCAGCTAAGGGTGACGTTTTCAGTGAAGGAGGTGTCCGTTGAAGTTGAGAATTTGTAGGAGTGGTAGTCTTCCCATGTCGGAGAGGATGCTTGACACATGCGAAAGTTTTGAGGTCTCTAGGCAGGCTAGCGAATTGATCTGGAGGTTTAGCTGCTCATGCCCCCCTGATCCCAAAATTGCTGATAACTGCTCTGGATGAGCAAGACCGGACTTGATGATCACCGGGTACTGGAGTATGATACCGATGATGAGAATAGTGCTTGGGTTTTGAAGGTAAACAGAGATCTGAGGACCCAGTGAATGATTTGGGTTTTTCCAGCTAAAAACCCCCTTACGGGCTGCACACGTGCCCCTGCAAACAATCTCTGCTGGATACTGGATAACTGTAAAGGACTAAATAAATTGAAGAGCGGATGGTGAACCTGGATGGTTTACCCTGGATGAGACTAGGGAAGATATCTCACTGTCGAAACCTCGTTAGCTGAAGACACCGTCTTCAACCCCAACTGCTGCGGCCGCACGCTGTGCTGCTGCTCAAGAGCTCCAAAATCATATAATAATCAAAAGTAAGTCTCCATTCACTTTATCTTTCTTTTATAACTCTCAACTGCGAAAACCATAACTTTTGACCTAATTAGGTCACTTTAACTTCTAATTTGCAGTTGACTTGCATGCATGCACATGGAGACTTAATCGGGTGCATGCATCATTAAATAATGCTTAGATGTTATGCATGCCGGTGGCCTTTGGCTCCGGTGGCCCTCTTCGACCCAATGGTGATATAATATTGATGCCTTAGATTTTCTGTAGATGGCACCAGTCTTCAGTTGATTCCCTAATTGTCAATACCCACTCGAACCCACATGAATCACATAGGTTAGTGGGATGGTCCTCAATGCCTAAGCAGAAGAGGACATTATAGTCAATCCCCTATTTATTAGTAATGGACCATTATATATTTCACCTAACTCCATAATTACATTAACATAAGTGTTCTTTATTGCATATGACTTATTTCCACTTTATGACATTCTTACTTTAGTACATAAATTAAATATCCTTAGGTAAAGTGAACATTACAATATCTAACAAAACATGTATGTTAAATTCATTACAAGCGACTCCCTACAAAATTTTTATTACAAACCCTAAAATCAGAATGTACATTTTTCAATGAATAGTCAATCCTTTGATTCATATTTGTCTTTATACATACTGTTGACCACCTAACCAACTAGGTGGCCAACCATATACCATGAAGATGTACCATGTGCTTTGAAGATGAGAAGTATCTAATAAAGTTTTTTCAAGCGCAACTCTTATATTTTCTCCTTGAAATTTTCGCGCCCCTATGGGGGATTTTTGTAATGATATGTCAGCATGAGGGTCGTTTTTTTGTAAAACTTGATTGCCTAGGAATTTATCATTAGGGAAGTCCTTTCATCTAGTGTTTTTTTCCCTTGAATAATTAAAATTCATTTTCAGTGATTTTAATTATCCAGGTTTTTCACTCAAAATTTCCCCCGAAGTGGCGAAAGGGGTTCTAATGATCAAGTCAATGGGGTGATTAAAGGAATGTTGTATATTACCATGCTAGACATTATCCAGAGTCTTGTGGAATTTCATTAAGTGTTTCTTAGGATTTTTTAATATTTGGTGATTAAAAAATGTCCCTCAACATAAAAAAAAGTTGTAATGTAAAGAGGGATAAGTGGCTCTTAATGCCCATAGATAGGGGTATGGGTACTCAAAATCATTGGCATGAGACCCTCTACACCCTTGGGCGAAGTTTGAAGTAATTTGGACAAGTTTTGCTAAGGTTTTGGACATGTTTTCCCAAGTCAGTCCAAAAAATAAGGAAAATTGGCCATTAATTATAATGACACAATTTTGTAAGGTGACTAAAGTCACTTGGGGAGGAGAAATTAAGTTTCCAAATGTTATATTATGTTCCTAAGGTGGCATTAGAGGCAAAAAGGCCCCCCCCATGCAAGTGTTGCATAAGTTTGAAGTTTCCCTCTCTAGGAAGTGTGCCCACCTCTCCATGGGCCTTACCCTCTTTCATTTGACAAGTGGAAAGCATGCACATAGGGTCCTCTCTCACTCTTTTCTTATTTAAGGAGGCTTCCCCTCCTCATTTGGGTCACAATCCCTCTTCTTTCTCAAGCTATTGCTATTCTTGCTCTCTCTTGCTCTCATTTTGAGAACCATTTTGTAATTTTCAGCTATTGTGATAAATAAAGAAAATTCTTTGGGGGAGATTGGGTGTCTTTCTGATTGTGGATAGAGTGGTCCTATTTTCCATTGCTATCATATGGCATTTGAGGCCAAAGAAGCAAACTGATTTGCTTGGTGAGATCTATTGCATTTTTGTAGTAGATTTTATGAGTTTTTCTTCGTTGTATTTGAAAATTTCATGCATTTCTCGGTTGAATAGTATGATTTTTCAAGTCATTGTTAGGAACTCACCTCTCTTGTTTGTATGAAGCAAAATCTTTCAAGTTGCAAGTTATCTGGAGTGGAGAGTGAGATTCTTTGGTTAGATGCCCCACTTCTTAAAGTTGAAAAGCAAAGAGCACTCTTTTCTCACCCATTTTCCCATAAAATTTTCCATTTTATTTTACCTCTTTAAAGTACCATTATATCTTGTTAAAACTTTTATTTGTACAAGTTATTTGAAGTTACACTCTGTAAATTTTTGTAAAATTTTGTACGAATTTTCATGCTTGTATGCAAAGTGTCCCAAAGTGATTTTGGGCATCTTTTACTATTTATATGCTTGTTGTTTTTTGCAGGTTTTTTAGCAGCACGGGGGGAATCTCTGCCAAAATTTGGGTAGAAAATTGTGCAAAGGACTCCCAAAGGCCACCACTTCAAAATCCATAGCCCAAAGGGGTCAAATCTTTTTTCTTTCTCTTATTTCCCCAAATTCTAAAGTGCTGAAATTTCATCATTTGTAACAAGTTCAAGAGAGTCTCTTGAAGTTGATTTTTATTTTATTTTAAGAGCATTCAAGTTTCTTTCCATTTTGAGCCATCCCTTGCATGTAAAGGAAGTTGGGCTTTCCCACCCTTCATTGCAAGCAAATAGAGGCTAGATTTAGGTGCTTAGCTTTATTTCATTGTTTCATTTACTTTCATTGCTTGCCCCATTTCTTCGCTAGGAAGGAAGTTGTGTGGTTAGGTTGAAATTTCAATTTCTGAAGCTTTTCCATCCATTGTTTGCAAAGAAGTTGGGTTCTCCCACCCTTGCTAACAAAAGAGGAAGGGCTAGGTTAATTTGCTTGCCCCACCCTTTCCATTCAGAATGTGAGTGGTGAGGCTTGTAATTTTGCTTCAAGTTATTCTTTTGTGCCCACACCTTGCAAGTGAGTTGGCTTTTCCATCCTTGCAATACCGCGTTGATCAATATAGTTAAATCTTTTTAAAGTTATTTTATTCTTTATTTCAAAGCAAATAACCATTGCCTCAATCTTCGCCTCGTATTCACTCCCTTTGCCGGTTGGTCCAAACCTGGGTGGCAAGAAAGAGAGTAGATTTGAGTTGGCTAGATTAATAGGCACCCAACTTTTATCTTGATAAGAAATTGAGAAAATAAAGGTAGACTTGTGGAGCTAGAGGTTGTTGGGAGTCTCATGGCACTTAGTGTCCTCTTATTGAGTGCCCAACAATCTTTGGGATTGACTTGTGGAACTAGAAGGGAATCTTGTGTTCACTTGTTGAGCATCCAATAATCTCTCTCAAATCGAAAGAGATAAGTGTTCGGGGTAGACAAATTAGCTAGGTTGTGTGTTTCATGTTTCAAATATTAATCCCCTAAGCTAAAGTGAGACTTTAATTAACCTAAAATTTGCAGGACCACTTGCAAAACATCGCAACCTTTTACTTTACTTTCTTAGTTCTCTTTATTATTTGGTTCAATCTCTTGCAAGCATATTTCGCACATATTGGTCCGTTTGCTTAAAGCATTTTACATGTGTTAAATGTGGTTACTTGATTATTGTGGTGAATGAATAGTTTAGTGTAATTTTTATATTCTGGCAAATTGTGTTGTATCTTTTATTAAGTTTGTGACTCCATAACCCAAACTAAGTAGGAATTGGTTTTCTTTCTATTGCAATTGTTTTTGGTTCATGTACAAAGAAGGATTTGCTTGTCATTATATTATTGCACACTTTCATGGTTGCTTTCCATTTAACCAGTGGAACATTAATAATTTTTAACTCCTGACTAAAACCTTTAAGAAACATAGTAAGTAGGGACTATCCCCCTTGACCTTTGGGATTTGGGTCTAAACGAAGGAATTAGGAATCAAGGTAATAGTGAGTTTTAAACTCATAGTTTCCCTGAAGAACACACCTAGCGGTTGGGAGACTTTTCTGCAGTGAAGTGTGTTTTAGGCGACAACACATACCTTAATAGGTCAGTTGTTACAAATCAAATGTGTTGATAAGACATTTTTCAATTAAAATTTCCATGAAGATAATAATGGTCAAGTTTTTTTGCCTTGCACAAGGAAACAGTTCAAACCCGTTTTGAAATCATGCATAAGTAGAAAATTAGCATATTTTTCCATAGATAACTTCAAATAGGCTACAAATCCCATCTTTAAAGTTTTGGTGTTCTCTTTTAGTTTTAGAACTCTTCCAAATCCAAACTCTTGGGATCCTTCAAGTAGTAATGCATCATTATAATTCTATACTATATATATATATATATATATATATATATATATACCATCGAAGAAAACAACATATTCATGCCATAACCTTTGTTAAATACTTTCCATGATGTTAATCTTTGTAACATGCATAGAATATTTTTTTTTCCATTTCTGAATGAAAAAAGCTAACATAATTCAGTTGTCAAACTGGCAGTGAGGATAGCCATCATTAGCTGCGATCTACAAATGCGAGTTGACTCATCACTATTGCTCAAAGAAAACAATGCAACCTGAAATAACTCGTTGGTGGTCTGTATGTTGATTTTTCTTATCAGTTAGATGTTATTAACTTATTTATCACATAAATATAAACTGCATAAATATAAAGGATCACTGAAAGAACCACATTCACAGTAGACACAAATTTACCTTGGGAAAACTCTCTCATGGGAAAACCCCAGTAAACTTCTCTATATAAGATTCTTGAACAAGAATAGTGCTTGACACTAGTTACAGAATAATAATACAAGAAAGATATTGAATAACTTCTAAGCCCAAGAAGAGAGAGAGACCCCAAAAATTGTCTTCTCGATGCCTTCTTGACCTCCTAGCTAGTCTTCCCTTGGATCTACGCACTTTCTTCTTGCTTGAGCGAAGTTTTGTGTCGCAAATGAGCCAAGTTCACTTCTACTTATACTGGAAAAGTCAGTTTTTCGTACTAGGCCAACTTGTCTTCTAGAGTGGCTCATTTTCCCCCTTAAACTGGGTCATTTACCCCATTAACTGGGCTGACTTGGCCATTTGACTGGATCAATTTAACTGGGTCGACTTGTTCTTGGTTTTGTTATTATTCTTTCTTGTGGAATATCTTCTGAAGCTACTCCAAACATCAACACTCTCTCTTAGTGAGGAAGGTGTTCTTTTGGTCACGATCTTCAGTCCTGATTTTCTACTTGTTGACTTCTGGATTCTTTTATGGTCTAGAGAAGTTCTTTGTGAGCTTTCCTTTCTCCATGATGTTCTCCACAGTTTGACCACTTTCAAGGTGGTTTCATTTTTATTTTCTAACCCACGGTATCCCACTAGCCAACTATATAGTTATTTGAACTCTCCAAGAGGTTGACTTTTCCCTGATAGTATTGACTATAACTTCTCGAATATTTGATAGTCCTGGACACTGTTGCCACCTAATTCGCACCTTAGGTCGCATGGCAGAAATATTGAAGCCACTGGGTGCGACCTTGCAGTCAAGCAAGAGTCAAGTGTTGTCACTTGATCTTGACTCCTCCGTCTAGGCTTTCTCCTAGCGAAGCCAAGGGGGGTGGTCCCTATAAAAATAATCTAAGGTTGTTAATCTATGAAAGGAAAAACAACTTTTCTAGGAGTTAAGATGAAATGAATTAAAATAATACCCACCAATCACTGCCAATAAATTACTTTAGCAACTTAGCAAATATACAAACCATTCAAGACACTTGTAAAATTGATTTATGTAAAAATATAAAGTAGACTAGTGCCAATGAAAAGATTGCTCGTGTATAAGTGTTGCTAGTGTGATCTTGGTGAAAGTATTGCAGTGTCTCAGTTGGTAAATTTTAGATTATTAAATGAGTGGATTAAGGAATGGGTTAATTGTTGATCAATTTTATTAATGTCGTAATGATCTAATTATCAAAGGGAGAAGGTATTCTAGATATACCCGAGGGGTACGAGGAATGTGTCTGGATTTTCTTAGAAGTAGTTATCATAGTGACATGTGGGCTAGATGGAGTCGTGGGGTTGTGTTCAACACTACACCAACAAGGATGTAGCCTAATGAGGCCCCACGGTCACATTCTAGTTGTTCTCGCTTCACTTGAACAATTTTCCCACGTGTAAGGTCCTCTTCTACTACTTAAACACCAAAACACCCGCTAACCTACTTAATTCCCATAGGTTCAAGCGGGTACTGTATAAAAAGGGAATTGACTTAGGACCTAGGATACTTGGACCAGAACAGAGCATTCATCCAGTATTAAGTCATCAGTATGGTACATAAAGCCTTATTTATTCAGGCTTAAAGTCATCAAGAAATTAGAATTGCATGCATGCAAAAAGTAAAGTGCAAACCCTAAAAGTAACATGCAAACCCTAAAAGTATATGATAAGCTATATAAGAAGGGTTATTAAGCCAAAAGGGTTATCTATGGTTATTATTGTTGAGTTTGGTTTCTAGAGCAGCAGCAGCAGCAGCAGCAATAGTTGGGATTGGAGACGAAGGTCTTCAGCTAACAAGGGGTTTCGGCAGTGAAATCTATCTTCCCTAATCACTTTAGGGTAGATCATCCAGGTCTATCATTAGTATTCACCATATTCATTTGCCTTCAGTGATCCAACACACCAAGGGAGATATATTGCAGGTTCACGTTTGCAGCTGGGGAGTAGTTGGAAATCCTAAGAAGAATTCGCTAGGACTCAGAATCTTAGTCTTTCCTCTGCATGTCGACACCATCTTTCTCGTTAGACTCACCACATTGCATTGGGTGATTATCAGTGCCTTGTTTGCATATCCGGATAAATTAGCAACAAAAAAGTGAGAGTATATACACCAAGGAGCAGGAATTTGAAGATATTCAGTTAGAGGACATCAATTTAGACATGGACCCAACAGGTATACACTCTGACAGAAGAAAGGGAATAGGAGAAGAGGAAGACAAGTTGGAATTTCATAACTTGGTTAGTGCATTGATTCTTGAATGATCTAGCTAAAGGGAAGAAGGAAGTATTGCATGCCATAAACAGGTAGGCTCTTAAGCCAGAACCGGGTCATAGTAGTATACCTCTTTCATCGGTGGACAGAGGATCTACCAGTAGTAGTGGCAAACATGCATACACTAATATGCAAAACACTCCCCACATATACAACAAACCATCAATACCTAATATGCCTCACTTTCTGTAGAATGTAGTGGTAGGACCAATCATGCTAGCAGAACCTAGTGAACCATTTGGGGCTTATTTATAGGAATACACGGATTTGGGAGATGAGTTCCATTCAGCTATGCATTTAACCAATAAGATATACTTGTGTCTTTGAAGAATCATTGAATCTTTTAGAAGTCTTTTGTATATGCCATACTTACGAAGTTTAAACAATTTGCTAGTGCTGGGTGAGGATAAAAAACAAGGCTAAAGTAAAGGGTGATGACCTCTAGTTGGTTTTGACCATGTGATCCCTTCGAATGATGACAAATACACACAACCATAATGACATTTGCATGACAGATAGCAATAGGGGATGGTGGTGTCTCACAAATGGATAAAGTACCTGGGCTTGCTTCCTTCAGGCTCTAGCAAGTCTCCATTTAAACAAAGATTTAGCAATTTGGAACACTAATCAACCTCCAAAGGCAGGTTCCCTGGAAAACCTTCTGATCTTCCATAAAATGACAAAGGCATAACCTTGATAGGTCATCCCCACCTTGTTGCTCTGTAGGGACAAATGAGCCAAACATTATACAATGAATGGGTGCTCATCCTTTGACCATTGGCTTTTAAATAACATTTATCTTTAACATAAGATAATAGCCATCCTCCAAAAGTAGGTGCCCTGGAAAGCCTTCTGGGCTCCAGAAAATGATTGAGGCCTAGCCCCACTACCAGCGAGCATCCATAGCAACGTTCCTCGCCCTGTTTCCCTTGCGGGGGAAAATGAGCCTTACATCATACAATGGAAGAGTGCTCATCCTTTCTCCACTGAATAATTTATAACATTTACACTTGGCATCATTTAGTTATAACATTTATGCATTTCGATGCTTTAGTGTCTAAAGACATTGTTGGGTGGAGCACTTGTTTTGAAGACTAAAGGAAAACCATCCGGTGAACTTGGTCACACTTGCCAAGCCACATACTTCATAGTCAAAGACACATAAAAACATGGAATCTATCATGCATAGGAGTCAAGATGGGGAAAAAGATCTTCAATCTCATGGGTCTCAATCAATCATAGATCATGGGAGGAAATCAATCATGGGTGAACTGGATGAATGGGGACAAATGATACATGGAACCAGCATAGCACTAAGGTTTAAAAGTTGTGTAAAGCATGGCATAAGCAATAGTCTTCAATATCATATTCTTTAATCATTCTCAACACAAATTTAAGCATCAATATACATGTAATATAAGCATAGGTCACCACAATCATCATAACATAACAAGTTTAGGTGTTAAAACTTAATATACATCAGAGAGCAAAATCCAACCAAGGAGCCATATACCTGATCGCACCATATGCCTGTCTATATCTGATAGTCACCACTAAAGTCATCTCAATGGATAAGGAGATCTCAGTCATGGCAAGGAAATAATCTGCAACTGCTACTGAACAAAGGCTTTGAAAGGCTCAGGCCATAATGATCCATGTTGTAACCCCATCTGAATGTGTAGCTCGAAAAAATAAAGAGATCAATCTATATGCTGCATCATGGTAACCTAGCTGCAATATATATGTGATAACAGCCCCCAAGTCCCCAGGGCGTGGGGAGCGCGGGTGGACACAATCCACAGACACAATGTTTATCCTGGGAAAAACCCTCTCACGAGAAAAACCCAACAACTTCTCTTGATAATATTTTTCAACAAGATACAATGTCAAATCTAGTGCGCACCACTAGTTACAAAAACATAATAATGATATACAAGAAAGATACAGAATGACCTCTAAGTAGGTGCGCCCAAAGAGAGGGAGAGATAGTAAGATAGCCCCAGAGATTATGCTACTTGTGTTCTGTGACTTGTCCTCCTAAAGAAGTGCGCACCACTTGAGAGAGAAAGATGTGCTTGCTTGATGATAAAATAAAGCGTGGAAATGCTTCATTTATATTATGTTTTTCACTAGTGAAATTTTTTGATAACCCCAACCCGATTTCAGTTTTAGCATTGCATATGGTTTAATGCCCAAACCTCTCCATGCATATACATTTAAAAATTAAAATTTTACTGAAAACTTGAAACACATGAGATTTATTTTCAACTTTTTCAATTCTGAAAATTTATGACAGCCCTAAATTCTTACTGAGAAAATTAAATCAGGCAACACATGAAAATTAAACACTCAAATTTCTTACCAAATTGGTCCTGGGAAAAACCCGAAGGGACAACCTGTTCTTCAGAGAGATTTTATTATTTCTTCGGAGACAATTTCATTCAACAAAATACAATAGTACTTATCTCTTTTCCATCTCAAAAAATGTGCCATAGAAACACACTGACAAACTGCAGTACAAAATCCTCAAATTCTGCCACACTTGTGATTGTACGGACACCTTGATTTATGTGTTGTACGCTACCTTGAAATCTATGTTGTACGAATTGTTGTACAAAAAGCAATAAATGTTGTACTTTGCCTTGAAAATCATGTTGTACATAAATATAAACCTGCCTTGAAAACCGTTTTCTTTTCTCCTCGATTTCAGTGTTGTATGGACATGTATGGCTTGCATTAAATGTTGTACGATTGCATTGGGATTTGTGCCATTTTGCTGGTATTAATGTCTTGAAATTCGTGTCTTCCTTTCCCTTCCTGGTTTTGGAATTCGTGCAAGGGTTTTGTCTTTGGTTCTTCTCTTCTTTCTTGCTCCTCCTCTCTCCAAAAATTCTCTCTTTGGAATGTGAACAATGAATTGGGTTTGCCTTTCCCAAGCCTTTTTGTTCAAGTAACTTCCACCTCCAAATCAATGGATTAGATTAAAAGCCAACTAAATGAGATCTAGGGCCCATCTCATTTCCTCATTAAAATTCACTTTTTAAATAATAAATGAGAATTTAATGCACACCCACATTTAAATCTCATAAAGTCACTTTAAAATCATAATAACTCAAACTCACATTAAAAAGGTCATTTTATAAAATAAAGTCATTTCTCACCTTTTTAAATAAGCTAGGGACCACTTATGTCCTTGTCTACCCCAAGGCATGAATGGACAAACACTTCCTAGGTAAATTTTCAACACTACCTCTTACCGAGGAAAGTGTTTTTCACCACTCCCATCTTTTGTCTGAAATAAATATGCTTCCCTCTTCCCAAAGAGTTCGTGAGAATATCTGCTACCTACTCATCAGTAGAAATGTACTGCAACTCTATAGCTCCTCTCTGGACATAATCTCTAATGAAAGTGGTATCTGATCTCAATGTGCTTTGACCTGTCATGAAACACTGAAATAGGGGTTAGAGACAATATCACCTCAACCATTTAGAAAGCTACCACATGCAAGAGCTCATTGACCTCCAAAGTCGAATCTTTATTAACAATTCAAAGCAAATGCTTGATACAATTTTCTCAGAGTAACTCTGCTACGAAAGTCCATGGTTTCCGTTTCAGATTTCTTCATACTAGTCAAAGCTGCAAGAGAGCAAGCAAGAAGTGCAAAAAGAACAAAAAGACTTTTCCCCTCTTCTTCCATCCCTTTTTTTCCTTGTTCTTCCAAGAAAAGGCAAAGAACAAGTCATCAGAAAATTGTAAATTAATAAAAAGCGACTGGGATTACGGCTCCCACGCCCTTCTTTCCCGATTTGGGGGAAGCCTGTATCGTCTCCCTTTCATGCTTTCCATTTTTTATTGCTAATGGTAGAATAGTGTAGTATAATCATCTAATCTTAGTCAAGTAGTGCATGTTTGATTAATCTGTTGTTCATAAAAAGATAGTTAAAAAGTATTGTTTTGATTATTCAAATTGAATGTGACCTCTTTCTTTTAGTATACTTACCCCCTTGCTTTCCCGATTAGGGCCCTAAGAAGCCTGAAAGAGACTCTTGGGTAGATCTTTGTTATTTTTCCATTAAGTGCTTAGTCAATTAATCAATAAGTAAGACTCTTGAACTTGCAGAAACACAAGTCAAGAGCACTCTCTATCGGAGAGCATCATTAGTTTTACATAATCCTTGCATTAGGCATCTAGACTAGGTAAGACTCTTGAACCTTTGTCATAAGACAAGGTCAAGAGCGCTCTCTGTTGGAGAGTTTAATTAATTAACTTAATAAAACTTTCAACACACACCCCTCTAATTAACTTACTTCATTGATATTTTTCACCTAGTATGCTCTGCCGACTTTCGAGTTGGGCTCATACACAGAATGGTGAACGGACTTGCTAAGACTACAATAACAATTTAATTAAAATTTTACCGCATAACCAACGCACCGACGTTGTCTCAATAAAATACTCAGGTAGTGGGCAAATTCCAAGTGTGGGCACCGGGAAACCCAATTTGGACACAGTTGGTTAAGTTATTGAACACCTAGCTGTGATTCCAGACAAGTCCGTCATGTCTTCGAACGGAGCCACTGAAGGTATTTTCGGTTAGGATTTCCAGACACCTTAAGCAAGATCACTTAAAATCCTTAAAAATATACCAAGAGCACTTGCACAACCTAATATTCAATAGTTTTATTTCAAGACTTGATGTTAATTCCTTTACGCATTTTTAGTATTTTGACTCCATAAGGCACTGGTCTTTAATCTGCATAATTATTATATTGGGATCAATTGTCTTTGGCATCTTTAATTTCTATCTGTGAATGCACAATTATGAAGTCTTGATTTATTTCTTATCTTTTAAATCTCTTGCTAGCAACATGGATTGCTTTGTTTTATGTGTCGCACTCATAATAAATAAACACTTATAATTACAATAACTCCTAAGCAACACCCATCCGCATCCGTAACCTTAAAACACCTTAACAACCTTAAGATCCTTAGAAAACTCTTTTGTAGGGACTACCCCCCTTGGCTTCGTTAGGAGTTAGCCTAAATGGAGGAGCTAGGAGTAGGTGATAGTACCTAGCTTTGTGCTTGCCCCCAAGGTCACACCTCTCCCACTTTCTCAAGTGAGGAGACAGCTTTCATTAGATTTCTGCTGCTGGTGTGCAATCAACGGACAACAGACTTGTCATGAAACACTGAATTCTATCTCTAATGAAGTGGTATCTGATCTCAATGTGCTTTGACATGTCATGAAACACTGGATTCTCATAGAGCCTGATGCAAATCTGATTGTCACAATGAATAATAGTAGGCCTCAACTCCTGACCAATTAAGTCTACCATCAACTTGTGAAACCACAATGCTTCGCAACTAGCTTGACTGGCTTCCATGTACTTAGCCTCTGCAAAACTCAATGCAACAGACTTTTTCTTTCGACTAAACCACAACACAACTGCAAAGCCCAAACTGAAACAACAACCAGAAGTGCTCTTTCGTATCGAAGCACTGCCTTCCTGATCTGAATCCGTGAAACCAATCAAGCCCACTCCACTTGACCTCCTATAGTCCAGACCATAGTCTATAGTCCCAGCAAGGTATCTCAAAATATGTTTTGCGGCTGTCTAGTGCACTCTCCTGGGCTTCACCATGAACTGACTGAGAGTGTTCACGGAAAAACTCAGATCTGGTCTAGTGTTGACCAAATACATCAACGAACCAATTAGCCGACGATACAAAGTAGGATCCACCAACTCTCCCTCAGAAACAGGAAGCTTCTTTCAGTTGGTGATCATGGATTGTGGACATGGGTCTGAATCCTCCATCCAAAATCTCCTCAGAACATATGCCGCATATATTCCTTTCCCCAGGAAAACATGTCCATCCTCCTGCCACAGCTCCATGCCTAAATAGTAATGCATCAACCCAAGGTCGATCATCTCAAACTCTGAAGCAAGTTCTTTCTTGCATGCCTCAATTAGGTGCTCTCCTCTTGTAATCAATAAGTCATCAACATATAGCAGAAGAATGAGCAGAGCACCTCCAACCACAATGTAGTATAGGTTGGGATCCACTTCACTCTTCTGAAACCCAATCGAGATCAAATAAGAATCAATCCTTGAGTACCAAGCCCGAGGGGCTTGCTTCAGACCATACAAGGTATTTTCCAGCCTGCATACATTTCACCAACTCTCCCTCAGAAGCATGAAGCTTCTTTCAGTTGGTGATCATGGGTGTGGACATGGGTTTGAATCCTCCATCTGAAATCTCCTCAGAACATCTACCGCATATATTCCTTTCCCCAGGAAAACATGTCCATCCTCCTGCCACACCTCCATGCCTAAATAGTAATGCATCAACCCAAGGTCGATCATCTCAAACTCTGAAGCAAGCTCTTTCTTGCATGCCTCAATCAGGTGCTCTCCTCTTGTAATCAATAAGTCATCAACATATAGCAGAAGAATGAATAGAGCACCTCCAACCACAATGTAGTATAGGTTGGGACCCACTTCACTCTTTTGAAACCCAATCAAGATCAAATAAGAATCAATCCTTGAGTACCAAGCCTGAGGGGCTTGCTTCAGACTATACAAGGTCTTTTTCAGCCTGCATACATGAGAATCTCTCTCATAAATCTCAAAAACCTGTGGCTGCTCTAGATATACCTCCTCCTATAGAAGACTGTTGAGGAAAGCGATCTTCACATCCATTAGATCAATCCTCCAACCCATCTTTGCCACAGTGGAGATCATTGCTCTGATCGAAGAAAATCTAGCAGCCGATGCAAAGGTCTCATCATAATCAACTCCCTCTATATGTGATAAACCTCATGCTACAAACCGAGCTTTGTTCTTCTCGATGCTACCATCCACAACATGCTTGATTTTATAGAACCACTTGGAAGTCACAACTAACTTCCCTTCTGGTCTCGAAACCACCTCCCACACACCATTCTTCATGATGGAATTGTACTCTTTTGTCATGGCATCTCTCCAAACCTGATGTCCGGATGCCTCCTCATAAGTAGTAGGCTCAGACTTACTCAAGCTGGTCACCTGTGCCATATAATTGGAAAATCTATCTGGTTCTCTGCTCTCTCTGACCTCTCTCTTGGGTGGCCCCACATACTTTGCTTCCTTCACAAGCTCCCTAAGCTAACTTGGCTTTCTATTTTTCAAAGTAGCATCCTGTGGAAGACCCTCCCGTACATCCTCATCAGACAAATGTCTCCTTGAAGAAGTACCTGTGGTTTGAGATCTCGTACCTGGTGAACTTGAACCTAAACCATGTGTACCTGAATCACATGAAGGTGAAACCTGTGAACCTGTGATCCATGAACCTGTCCCAGTACCAGAAGTCACTATAGACTGTCTCTAAAACTGATGAACTTGTAACCTGTGACCCAGTCACCCCTGAGACCTATGACCTTGTGCCTTGACTCTCTGGACTCTGTGATGCTATCACCTATGGAGTATTCATCTGTTGTTGCTCCTCCTCTGACTCCCAACACTTTCAAAAGGCTTGTTCCTCCTCAAATCTCACCTCCCTCCTCACCAGAAATTTCCTTTGTGCAGGAAGGTATATGTGAAAAGCCTTCGAAGTCTCATCATAGCCAACAAAAATGCCTCTTTCTCCAGTAGCCTCCAACTTTGTCCTCTTCTCAGAAGGGACATGGGAATATGTAAGGCATCCAAAAATGTGGAAGTGGCCTATCTCAAGCTTCTTCTCGGTGAACATCTCCTCAGGAATTTTGCACCCCAAGGCACAGTGTCGACTCCTGTTCTGTACAAAAATAGTTGTACTACAAGCCTCTGCCCATAGGAAGAAAGGAAGGCTCTGATCATGCAGCATGGCTCTAGCTGCACCCACTATCGAATGGTTCTTTCTTTCATCCACTCCATTCTACTGTGGAGTGTAGGGAACTGTCAACTGCCTCCTGATACCCTCTTGTCTACAAAACTCATTGAATGCATGGGAAGTGTACTCACCCCCATTTCCTAATCTGAGCTCCTTGATCTTCTTTCCTGTCTAGTTCTCCTCAAGAGCTTTGAACTCTTGGAACCGAAGCAAGACCTCCTCTGACTTCTTGCTTCTCAGAAAGTAGATCTAGGTCTTCTTGGAAAAGTCATCGATGAAAGTAATGTAATACTCAAGCCTTGTCAATGAGGCAGAAGACATGGGTCCACACAAGTCTGAATGAATAAAATCCAGCACTCTCTTTGATTTGTTGTCATTGCTCGTAAAAACAATTTTGGTGTACTTTCCCAAAGCACACCCTCTGCATATACCACTCTGCTCTGTACTGAAATTTGTCAAACATGTGGTCATGCCTCTTAGCATCCTCAAAGTTGAATGATGAATGTGGGCCAGGCCATCTTCCTGTGCCATAACTCACACAACTCACTGTTGCTTTGAGTGTGTGCCAGTGCATGATGTGGCTAGAAGAGGAGCTTGTACAGATTCCCGCATCTAACTCCAATCGCATATGAAGCAAATGGACCCTTTGCTTTGGGAAAGATGTAAACTTTCCCATCTAGGACATATACCCAAAGGTCTCTGTCCTCAATCGTAGAAACTGACACAAGATTCCTCTTCAACCTAAGGACGTACAAGACATCCCTCAGTAACATGGGCTCCATGGACTCCCTGTCAAAGTGGACTATCCCACACCCAACTGTTCTCACCAATGTATCGTCACCCAATACAACCTCCAACTCCAAGCCTGTCTCTGAAATATCGGTGAACATGTCTCGAACACTTGTCATGTGACTTGAAGCTCCACTATCAATGTACCATGTGGAGGAAGTAGTGGAAGCACTCAGTGAATGCCCAACGATCATGGAACGCTCCATTTGGTTCTCAAAACCCCTATTGGTGATGGATGATGCTCTCTCTATACAACCACCAACAAAGAGAGAAAACTCTCTATCGAATCTAGCAAAATATTTATCAATCTCTGCTAAAGCTGTTGTCTGTTGTTTCTTCTTCTTTTTGTTTGGGCATAGTCCAACATAATGCCCAAACTTCTGACAAGCAAAGCATTTCACTTTTCTCATGTCCCGCTTCTCCCCATCCTGCTACTTGGTTCCACCCTTGGAACCCTTTTTGGACTTCTTCTTCTTCTCCTCCTTTGCTGCTAAAGCCGCATTCTCCTAATCTTCCTTGCTTTGAGATATACTGCTCTGTACATATCCCTTGCAGGTCTCCTCCTGTATGAAATCATCCTAAAGACGATCCCATGTAGGCATGTGTTCGCAAGCAACAACGGACTCAACAAAAATAGACCATGGCTTTGTCACGCCATTCAGTGTTGTACGAACCAACTCTGCATCCAACACTCTCTCTCCCATTGCTCCAAGCTCATATGAACCTGTGTAATCCTGGTAAGGTAGGAGACCATGTTCTCGTCCTTGGTCATCCTAATGCTGTTTAGTTTCTCGCTTAACACCATTTTTCGATTCTCATTGGAACTTTGGTAAAGGTTAGTCAATGCAATCCACATCTGATGAGCATAGTCTTTCCTAGAAATGGCATCAAGTAAGATTATTTTTGCTGTAATTTCCAGTTTATCAAAAGCGGCTTTATCAGCTGCAACTGTAGGAATAGTGACAGGATGAGCAATAATATTATTCACTATTTCCCATAGTTCATTCCCTTGCAATATCAGTACAATTCTAGCCTTCTATGGACTAAAATTCACTGCCCCATCCAACCTGTCATCTAGCCTAAATCCGGTAACCATCACTGCAAACAAGTCCAAGTAATTGTTTCTTCACAAAACCCTGTTTTCCCATATTTCTCCAAATCTGAAATTTATTTCTGTGTAATTTTCAACACTCAACATTGCTCTGATACCATGAGATCTGTTTATAACCCCAACCCGTTTCAATTTCAGCATTGCATATGGTTTAATGCCCGAACCTTTCCATGCATGTACATTTAAAAATTAAAATTTTACTGAAAACTTGAAACACATGAGATATATTTTCAACTTTTTCAATTCTGAAAATTTATGACAACCCTAAATTCTTACTCGGAAAATTAAATCAGGCAACACACATGAAAATTAAACTATTAGATTTTTTTACCAAATTGGTCCATGAAAAACCCCAAAGGGAAAACCTCTGCTTCAGAGAGATTTTATTATTTCTTCAGAAACAATTTCATTCAACAAAATACAACAGTACTTATCTCTTTTCCATCTCGAAAAACGTGCTAGAGAAACACAGTGACAAACTGTTGTACGGAATCCTCAAATTCTAGCACATGTTTGCTTGTATGGATGCCTCGATTTCTGTGCTGTATGCTGCCTTGAAATCTGTGTCATACTGATTGTTGTATGGACAGCGATAAATGTTGTATTCTGCCTTGAAAATCATGTTGTATGGAAATCTAAACCTACCCCAAAAATCGTGCCCTTTTCTTCTCGATTTCAGTGTTGTACAGAGCTGTATGACTTGCATTAAAAAGGTCCCTATATAAAATAAAGTTATTTCTCACATTTTTAAATAAGCTAGGGACCACTTATTAAAGTGTCTTTGTCCACCCCAAGGCATGAATGGACAAACACTTCCTAAGTAAAAATTCATCAACTAGAAGTTTCCATGGTTAGCTCGGCTTGACTTTTATTTATTCTTTAATTTATTTTTTATTTATCTTTCAAGCACTTGTCATTTTGCATTCTAGGATCAATTTAGTATTTACCCATTCCATTGGGTTAGTTGTGCTCTTCATTTCTTTCCACTTTCTCTAGGACTTTAATAATATTTTCAAGCCGACTTATCATTTTGCCTTCTAGGATCAATTCACCCATTCCATTGGGTTAGTTGTGCTCTTCATTTCTTTCCACTTTCTCCAGGGCTTTAATAATATATTCTGATGCTACATAAACATCAACATATACCATATTGAAAACTTTTGTGTGTTCAGCATCACATAAATACTATTAGGATTTATATTGGTCATCCTAAAGCAAACGTCTCCAATCTCCTCGTATGTTTAGGTTCTCGAACCATCCTTAATGAGCGAGACATACAAACTCTACTATGGCTATCAACTTCCCATCAATATAACTCTTAAGTAAGAATAACCAATTATCCCTAGAGTACCTTTTAGCGTTGAGCAAAGAACCTTCTATTCAACCCTGGCGTCACTGAGGCTTATTTTTGCCTCTTTTCGATGGATGGCTTCTCCAATCAATATAACGCCTGCCTTTACATTCAAGGGTCAATTTCTTTGCAGCCCAAAGAAATCTTTGCATGCCTCCATTATTTTTCGAGTCTTATGCCTCGTAGAAATTATTTACCCAAATCATCCCCTTGATACATGATTCCTAATGCAGGTTGGAATTCCAACTCTGCTGAGTTGTATCTTAGTTATGGCTCAAGCTCCCACTTAAAAGGAACTTCTTTGCTGTCCACCGAAAATGTGAAGGAGAATCCAAATCCAGTCCCAGTAAATAGTAAGGTTTCAGTCTTTTCGCCCAAGAGCGAGCAGTTTGTATCTTCACAGAATCGTCTATTTTACTAATTCTCTCTCTGAGACAGTCCCTAGATAGCTAGACCTTACGTATGGGTTGGAATCTACCTTAGTACTGTTATAGTTATGGCTGCCTATAGGGTTTATTGGATCGTTCATTTCACGTCCTGCTTCACTTGTAGTATGCACATGAGGAATGACTTCTCAAGAAAGAGGCATGTGGGATTTTCACCCTAGGAGGTAGCTACGCAAGTTAAGGCTAGTACTAGGATTAGTGCACTATCATGCATTCATCCGTTACCTATACCATTTGGACCAGTCATAGCTTGGACCAGTCATAGCTACTGAATGCATGATAGTGCACTAATCCTGCTTACCATTTAGATTTGCTTACTTTTTCATCCAAGAGGTTGTAATATAGATTTGACTAAAATTAATCATTAGATGATAGTGGGCACTGAATCTTTGATTATTGACTTATGCACGTCTTCAATTGCCAAGAGGGATTCTGTAATGCGGCATGCCCTAATCATCCATAGTGACTTTCACATTCTCCTGAAATTGGTTGATTTGGCTCTTTTATGTCAGCTGAGACTCTGAAAAAAATGTTCAAATTTCTTTAGCATTTAAATATACTTCCTGTCAGGAGAATACTGTAGGTACTCCATTTACTACAATTTTATATTCTATAGATATTAAATTTTAATAAATATATGTTCTGGTTGCATGATATAATGTTGGGTTTGACTCCATTACAATATATGCTTAGTAGGTCAGTAGTCATGCATGTAGTGGTTTACACAAGTCTTTAGCTTTTTTAATATCTTTAACTCACAAAATCGCTTTATAAAAGAATTATATCTTTTAATGAGCTTGTTGGAAAGCACAAATTACAACAAAGATATAAGCGTCAATGCTTGAATGTCTCATGTCCTAATTTCTTCTAAAATAGCTTTCAGGACTGCTTGAAATTTGTTAACCGACCTTAAGTGGGTGTGATTTTTCAAGATATAGCAATTGCTTGTTGGCGATTAATCTCCATGTGTTCGATTGATTAAGCTAGAGAACTTCAATCTTTTAATGTCAAGGTTACTAAATTCCTTTGACCCTATCGAAGGAAAATTGCATTTCCTTCCCTTCTATGCAATCTATACCAGATGTAGTGATCTATACGTTTGAACGAATAAATATTCTTCGTGCTGATCATTTGTAATTAACCCTTAGAGCCTTGCGCTAGAACTGGACATAAAAATGAGACTAACTAGAGACCTACTAGACATTATTTCATTTTTATTACAAAGGTTGCGCTATATCATCCTTTTTCGAGCTTTCCGTGAGTCACTTGATCATAGATTTTTCCTATTCAACTTATTGTCCGTTTTCTTTTTGTGAACTTAAAGATTAGGTGTCTGAAATTTGAATCTGGTTGACTCTTTTGCTCTTTATAATGTGACAATTTTAGTATTTAAGGAGTTTTCCTGCCCTTAGATTTTGTTTGGTATTGCTTAGGCTCGTATTAAATTTCATTAATCAGTGAATGATGCAATGGCAAGCTAAAAAATGACAGTACTTTTTCACGTTTCAGGTGTGTAGACACTGTGGTGGGGGCGATTGGTTTGGTGAAAAGGGAATCAAATGTGTTTCTCTTGATTGTTCTGTATTCTTTGAACGGAGGAAGGTACAGAAGGAATTGCTCACTGTTTCCCAAGTTTCAACTGAGTTGGGATTTTACCCTCCGGTTGAGCTGTTTTAGTGCTCATGTCAAATTGAGAAATATTAACCTTTAATTTTACTTTACTTATTTCTCGAGCCACAGCTAAAAAGTTCAGTAGTTTGGGATGTCAGCGGCTGAGTAATCAGCTAGACACCCCGCAAAGCCTAAATAAAAAATCAATTAGAGCCGCAAGCACTTTGTGATGTATAGAGCGATGTAATTATTAGAGTACATTGCCAAAATCATAAGTTATTCATATTCATTCTATTCCATTCTTAACCGCAAGAGTCCAGTTATTAGAACCTTGTAAATATAAGTAATATTAGAGTACATTCCCCAAATCACAAGTTATTCATATTCATTCATTCCATTCACAACCACAAGGGTCGAGTTGTTAGAACCTTGTAAATATAAGTAACTTATTGCGACTAATTGTATATGAATATACTTCCTATACACTTCTTTTGTGTAAATGCCCAAAGGTAGAACTTTTTGGTACCTAATTTGTCCAATGGCGGTGATGATTTAACACTTATTTGGAGCAGATTTGTCTAGTAGACTTTAATATGCATCAATTCTCGTTTGGCTCTCGTGATATTTATTGGAGGGCATTCTTTCCAAATTTAAAGCGCATCAAAAGTTTAATGTAATTTGATGTGTCAATTACAATAACATTTCATGATAACTTTCGAGGATCTTTACCCTTATTATTCCTAACAATAAATATTAAATATTGTATGCTTATTCTAGTGCTGCAAAATAGGCCTGACTTGCATTTAGTGGTTAATAAAATTCGTGTAGTTCAATTAAACTTGGATTACATTTCTGGTGGACCAAAATTAGAAATGCACATATAATTTTAGCCATTCATACTATATGGTTTAAACGATAATTTCCTCAACTTAAAAATGAATGCCTTCTAATTTTTTGGGATTTTGTCATATATTATTTCTTTTAGAATTGCTAAGGTTTTATTTGGATTTACAAAAGAAAAAGAAAATAGATTCCTGGGCCGAATACAAATTCATTACTCGGGCGAGCAAATCTAAAAGGGGCAGCCAACCGAACGAACAGTGAAAGATTTAAGTCAAGCATTCATTCATCTCAAAGTAACACCAGCATCTGTTGTTGTTGATCCTGTCGATTAAGTAGATTCTGTTGAGTAAGCAATTGATTCAGCAAGCATACAAGGAAACCATTCCCATTCCCAACATGCGGGAAACATCTTCCCGATGAATTCATCTCTCATATGGAAGATGACATTCCTAAATTTTCCAATGTTTTAACAGTACACAATCTAGCATTAATGTCCAAAAGCGGGCCAAAGATGGGCCAATGGGACTGCAAAAAGAACAATGATAAGAGTTTAGTATTTTACATTGGGAGTGCCAAATCCATCTTCAACTAGAAAGGGAATGGAAATAGAGCAGGAGGTGAAATAAAGGATGAAGTCTAATATTGTGTAATTTGGAAGAATTGATTAAACACTTTAAAGAATATAATGTGCTTCTGATCATTTCGGAACATTCGGTATAGTTTTTGGAATGTATGCAGTTGGTTGGGCTTTCTTATACCAGCTAAATTTATGTTCCCCTTCCTAGATGGATGCATGTCAATAGACACATTTTATGTCTATTGGTGTTCGAATATGCATCTCAAAAAACAGATTTGAAATTGTTTGTCCAGAGCGCTCTAAACAACCACATGGTTGTATCGTGTTTCTGCTTCAATTTTCACTGTATTGTGCATTTGAAGTGGGTTTTACAGCTTAGGAAAATAATGTAGATCTATAGGAGTTTTGTAATGTCAGTGTCTACCCATCTTTTTTAAAAACATAAACATTTGGCCAAAGACACGTAAAAAAAGAGCCACTTACAACTTTTATTTTCCATATGCATGGATCATTAAGCTTTTCTACTAAGCCTGCCCACTAAGATTTAAATTGTAATCATCCTTAGAGCCTGCCCACCAAGATTTAAATTGTAATCATCCTTAGAGCCTTTCCACCAAGATTTGAATTGTAACCATACTTACAATGAGCAATCCAACTTACCTTTAGACCACAACTCAATGGATCTTTACAATGAGTGCTCTAACTTGTCGTTATACACCAACTGAATGGGCTAGATATCCTTGTCAATGCTGTGGAGATCAGCAACATAATTATAAATTAGCCTACACAGCTGATCATGTTCTATCTCAATATTTAGGATGTACCTATAAAGCTTACATGCATATATGCTAGTATCTGGAAAGTTCTTTACACGTGCTCTAAGTATAAACATCAATTTACATTAAGCTTAATCTATTCAGAAAGGTAAAATATTAACCACTTGGAACATAACCAGAATCTTTAAAAGAGCCCTATGTGATAATGTGGGCATGTTTTTTGAAATTGCTGATTATAATCATTATTTGAAATTTGTGTACTTCTAGAATTGATAAAGGGTTATTGAGAATTGCTGAGTAGATTTATCATTCCTTTTTTATTGGGGGGGCATTTCTTTGTTGCCAAAATACTCAAGTGTGAGCACACATGATTTCATTCTCACACTAAAGGAGGGCTTTGAACTTGGGTCTTTGCATTAACACAAGCTCAATCACCTCTCTACTCATTGCTAGACTACACATCGATGGGCATTATTACCTCTTCAAGATGTATGATTTATTTCACATTTTCATGGGTCTTTCTTCTCTCACTAGCACAATGGATCCTTGAAGTTTAGTGACAAGCTATGCACCTTGTTCCAATAAGAAGGTTGTCCAAAAACTTTCTACTTCATCTATGGTTTCATATGTGGTTCTGACTTAATTGTTCACAGTTACACATTATTACTTGGTTGATTTTCTATTTGTTATGAAGAGCACCTTTGGAAAGGACCTTTAATTTTATACATAATGAAGTAGATCCGTGTGGTTGGTTAGAGCATGCTTATAACAGTGTAATAATGCCCCCTTTCCATACTATTCGAACAATCTTCATTATTGAGCTTGATTTCATTTCCCAATTGGATATGCATTGGTCTTGACAATCAAACATCCCGTAAATTCTAAAGAGTGTCTTAAATACTGTTTTATAGGTTCCCCCCCTTGCACTAGAAAAAAAAACTAATATGAGAGGAAGAGTTGTGGTGACAATGGGAAACCTTTTTTACATGCTACTAGGGTTGCACTTCATTCGAGAACTTGAATATTATTGAGTGCTTGTTTGGGAGGTAACAAAATTGTGTCATTGTCAGTGATAGTCAGCTCTCAAGATTTAGGAGGTTGGATATAGTGATTTGATGATGGCATATCTTTGAAGATTAGTATTTTCATCTGATGACTTTGTTGTGTTGTCGAAGATTTTTAAATAACTAGTTGCATGTAGAGTTGAGGACATTTGGCATGCTTGAAGGCATTTGAAGCCTCATTTGACATGGAAATGAGATATGATGGTAATGTATTTTCTAAATTTCATGTCATTTTGTCATTATTGAATAATTGAAATAAAGAATTATGGCATCATTCATAGAGGAGTTGGATGCCGAAGGGTTTTGTCCGTTGGATTTCTCAAGTTTCTCAAGATATTTGAATGAGTTAACTAATACAAATTGGGATGAGTATATTGTGAAGTTCCATGGGGTTATTAATTCAACTTCACTACATGTTGCATGTTTGATTGAATTTAATGGAAAAATAGATGTCCATAAGGATATCATGGTGAAAATGTTTATGCTTATCTTGGAATATTTTGTAGAAATATGCCACTTGAAAATCTTGGTAGAAGGGAAATATCTTCATATATATGCTTAATTGAACCATTTCACAAGCGTTGGGATTTTGGTGATTAAGAAGAAGAACAAGAAGATCTAGTTGACGAGCTTGTAGTGTTTGATGCTTGTCATGAAAACAACAAGGACATACATGATATTATGCTTCTATTGCATAGTGTTCCCTCTCAAACCTGCATTAGAAGTGTAAAAGGTCTCAACCACAAAATCAAGCCCAAGGAAAACAAGAAATCTACCCATTCTTAGTATAGTAGCTTTTCCCAACACTTTAGGTTGGGTCTCTTCTAGCACAAGGGGGGATTCCCTAACATAGGATTACTAAAACTTAGGCAACTAGGCACAATGTGTAAATGTAGAGTGGCTTTAGCAAAACAAAGAGTTCTAGAATAGGAAAATAATAAGTTGATGGGTGGATTAAGACTAGTGTCAAACCCATTGGAAATAGAGTCGAGAATCATCCACTTAAGGGAACAATTATGAGATCAAAAGTGAGAATTGCCATATTAGAGCATTTAGAAACAAGTCTACCTTGATGTTCACAAATGTAGAAAATTACTTGTCTTAATGAGGAAAACTCCTAAACATCTATGAAGTTGTTTTTAAAAATGGATAGTATAAATATTGTAGCAAATTCAAATAAGATAAATGGTGCAGCATTATATTACTAGCTATAGACAGACAAACAAAAGGGGAACGAACAAGAAGTAAAGTCTTCCTAATAAGGGGATCTTTTTTTAAATTAGGAATATATGTTATCATATTTCAACCCGTTAAAACACCTTTGATGCAATGATCTCCAACATTAGTATTCAACGATATCAACCCGATAACATATGCCACAATAATAAAAGCCTCTTATCTTCCATTGTCTTCAAGATATTCAACAAAAGCTTGAAGGTGAAAAAGTCCCAAAATCCAACTCTCAAACTAGTGGAGAGAAAACCCTTATATAGGTTTGAGTCTAGGTTCACAACAATAAAACAATTTTCTTTCCTAGATCCATTGGTTTTCTAAGGAATACAATAAAATATGGAATTTTTAAAACTTCTCAACAACTTCTTTGCTAGAAATAGCAATAAGTTGTTATTCTTATCTCAAAGGAAAATGATATATAGTGCTCTCATGTAACTAACTCTATGAAACAATCCAACAATAATAAAACAAAGAAGTTGGTTAAACAACCACCTATGAAATATGGCATAAGAAGGTGTGATACATCCAAGTTGTTGGCCTTGTAACCACCTCTAAGAAAGGACAAACAAATCCCTCCATATGTGCATCGTTC
Organism: Pseudotsuga menziesii; assembly: GCA_001517045.1. Lineage (NCBI taxonomy): Eukaryota > Viridiplantae > Streptophyta > Pinopsida > Pinales > Pinaceae > Pseudotsuga > Pseudotsuga menziesii. The sequence continues at coordinate 150,410 of LPNX010252100.1, read as the reverse complement.
AAGAAAAGATCTTCTACATGTGAATAAGGCTCAAAAGGTGGACTACTAGGGCTTGACCAAGCAAGTAGCACATCCTCCATAAATGATCAACAAAACCTCGGTTTAGAGGCATGTATGGCTTTGACAAATCCCTCAATATAGGGTGTTTCCTAAGTTAACTCCATAGCATGTTTTCAATGTTGAACCACCTTTACACTTACGCAAAGCACTCAACCCATAATACAATATTTTTTAACAAACTTTGAGGAATGTGTATGAACAACTACCTTGACAAGGTAAATAATAAAATTATCCTCAAGGAGGTGATGCTTCTTTGAAAAATGTGCCATTCTAACCACTTTGACCAAGCCAAGTAACCAAAAAGAGGTTACATAAGGAGTGTGCCCTAGATACATGTAGAAAGGTGGCTAGTCATAAATAATTACTTTTATATTAACCATGAGCCAGAACCATCAACTGATTATCAAATCCATGTGCATTGTAGGGGTAACCTTACGAAGTATGCAAATGTAGTTACACTCATCAACAAATAATATAATACTACTTCAGATGCCAAGTCACCAAAACAAATCCATGGAGGTACGCCGTAGAGAAGTATTCCCACATCTTCAAGCAATACAATAATATTGTAATGCATGCATACATGGTTTTTGAAAACCATGTGCACTATAGGGGCATCTTAGGGAGGTGTGAAAATGTAGTTACACATTAAAAAATAATATAATACTCAAAATGCCAAGTCACCATAACAAATCCATGGAGGTATTACCTAGAGAAGTGTGCCCACTTTTTCAAGCAATAAAATAATATTTTAATGCATGCATGCCTCGACATATGTTCCAGGAGGGAGGGTGCTCCAATAAAAACCATATTACCTCTCAAAATAACTTCACTCAAGTGTCAAGACAAATCCAATAAGCTAGGGAAATCCATCAATAAGCCTCAAAATGGTCAAAATTTGGTCAAAGCACCCTTTGGAGTGGTTAAATAATCCTCGAGATGTGTGCCCTAGGTGAGCTGGATTAAAGGTCATGAAACATGTCATAATAATTTGTATTATGTGTCAAGTACACCAATTTCTCATATAGAATTACATTAGGAGGCCTCAAACTTGCAAAGTGCCTAGGGAGGTATCCAAGGGGATACATGACAAATATCCCTTGTTATTATATTATATATTTTAACTACTAGGTTGGCATATTTATTACACACCAATTGCCTAGAATACCTATTCACATTACATTCATCATCCTCTTTTGTACCTTCCTAGGTGGAAACATATTGAAAGGGTCAATGTAAGGCGGCTCACAAAAGAATAATGTCAAACATTTAGAGATACAAACCATAGGTAATATGACATCATTATTCTAGGGTGCTCCTTAATGATTACCAACACATGAACCTTATAGTCTTGCAAACCTTAGAAAATCATGGCAAATCACTCTTTAACTAATCACCACACTAAGGTCAAATTATTAACACTTGGAACTTATGTAGGACCTAAGTTAACAGGCTCCCACTCCATGAAATTCACCAAGGGTTAAACAAATGTATCAATGTTGAGGAAAAACCTTCATGAAACTCCAAACATACCAACATTGCCAAAGAATGGGAGCACACTACATCATCAAGATATCAACCATTAGGAACATGTCAAGTCATCAATCAGAACTCCATTAGCACATGATGATATCACATTAACACCTACTAGCAACCACCAAAGCATCTGTTAAAGAAATGTAAATTCAAATGATATTCTTATTGTATTTTTATTGTACTTTTATTATATTATTGCTCCTTCAGGAGATGTCCTTGATGTAATTGGTTATGTAAAAGTCTTGAGGTAAAACCTCCATTGTAAGTCGGGTCAATAGTACCCAAAAGAGTCATTATATAAATATTATGTTGTCTCCCTAGACAAGTCGGCCCTGTAAGATTAACAGGTGGTCCCAATTAGGTTAAAAGGTCACTCACTTGATGAGTATAAATAGGGGAGGTGCTCCCTTCATTTAGACACACATCTCACTCAAGCAAGTGCGCAAGTGAGAGAGTGAAGAGGTATGTTGGAGAGAGGAAGTTACTAGTCTTGTTCTTGGGGTTATTTTACTGTACTTGGTTGAATTCTATATTGAGGAAGTTTTGCTAGGTTTTCTCCCCCAAGAGGGTTTCCCAGAGGAAAAATATTTGTGTGTTCTTGTGCTATTGTACTTGTATTTCTTTCAGTAATCCTATTGCCTATGGTGTAAATTGTTTGAATATTTTATATAACCATTAAAATTCTAACATGGTATCAGAGCCAGCCTAAAAGAAACCATTGTGCAACACCTCAAACAAGTTAGGGTTTACTATTCTCGACAACTCCCTCGGTGGGTCAGTTGGAAAAGAAGCTCTATTCAACTCGCCCTAAGAGGGCGCATTTTTCTGTGGTGACAAATTCCAAATCTAAGAATTTTCATTTTTTGGACCTAACACATCTATTGGGAGAAACTAGGGCATCAATTTTTGTACTTCTATTTAAAGTTTTGGGAAAAGGATTCCACTGCTAAACTCACCTTGGAGGGGCACATATTTTCCTCCAATCACATTTTCAAGACCTCCAAGTTGAAAAATTAGGGGTTTTCTCTCAAACCTTAAGTCAACGAGAAACAATCTTCAGAAAAGCACTCTTACTAGTAAGTTCTATTTCCTATATTTCCATTTGAGGTTCTCATTTTATAAAAGATGAAAAATAGTACCAAGATTGATGAAAAACTTGAGGGAGTTGAGAATTTCAGAGCATGGAAATATATAATCATGCTCATTCTTGAAGAACATGACCTGGAAAGCTTCATAAAAGATGAAGTTCAAGAACCAAAAGGAGATGAAGCCAAATCAAACCACAAGAAGGATATGATCAAGGCTAAGAGGGTAGTTGATTCCATCAAGGATCACTTGATCCCAAGTGTCTTCAAAGAATACCCCAAAGGAAATGTTTGAGGCATTGTCTGGTATATTTCAAGGAACATCAACAGAAAAATGACTTAGAGAAATAAACTCAAGAATATGAAGATACAAAAAGAAGAAACCATGTAGTCATACTTCACAAGAGTGTCTCAAATTAAAGAATAGTTAGAAGCTATTGGTGAAATGGTGGAAGAAGCAGAAATTATGATGACCACCTTGAATGGTCTTCCAAGGGAGTTGGATTCCTTCATTAAAAGAATATGTGCTAGAAGGAAGTTGACCAAGATCAATAGATTATAGGAAGAATGCGTACAAGACGAATAAAGATTACCAAACAGAGAAGAGAAGTTAAATGACAATGAAGACCAAGCTTTGGCATCCCATACAAAGAAAGGAAATAACAAGAGAAATGATCGTGAAAAATATCCTAGAAGACCTCAAAGATTTCAAAGAAACAAAAGGACTAAAGGGGACTTCTTAGCCTTTGAATGTTTTACCTATCATAAGATGGACACATTGCTATAAATTGTCCCCTTAAAGAACAGTTTAAGAAAAGAAACAAAAGGTTTCATGGCCATGCAATCGAAGATGATGACCCAGTTGAGGAGGGCATACAAGATGAAGACTCTGGTGAAGAATATGTCTTAATTTCAGCGCTCACATGTTCAATTCCACATGGAAGTGACACTTGGCTCGTGGACAGTAGTGCCTCAAAAGCATATAACAGGTTACAAAGACTATGTTTCATGTCTTGTATAGAAATACTCTCCTCGCAAAGTGAAGCTTGGAGACGATTATCAATATCCCATCAAAGGAATGGGAGAAGCTTCTTATAAGATGGATTCCAGAAATTCCACGAAGATGAAGGAAGTTCTATATGTTCGAGGTTTGAAAAAGAATCTCCTTCCTATCTCAAATTTAGATAAGAAAGGTTTTAGAGTTGCTTTTGTATACTGTCAAGTCCTGATGTGGCCAAAAGGAAAGACGATAAATGATGCAGTTGTGATTGGAATTGAAAACAGAGGACTCTACAAATTAAAGGGACATTCAGATTCATCCTTAACAACTATTACCATGAATCCATGTAAGTTGTGGCATAGAAGACTTGCTCATGTAAATTACAAAGCATTGCCAATTGTGAGCAAAGTGGTAACAGGTTTACCAGAAATCTAGATTGATCATGAAGGAGTGTGCACAAGGAAATAATATGAAGAACCCATTTCCAAGCAGTTATAGCAAAGCGAAAGGAACCTTGGATGTTATTGATTAACATATATGTGGTCTGATGTCAGGTACCTCTCTAAGCAGGTATGTTTATTATGTTTCCTTTATTGATGATTATTTCCACAAGGCTTGGTTTTATTTCTTAAAGAATAAAGATGAGGTATTTGGGAAGTTCAAAGAATTCAAAGATCTTGTGGAAAACCTTTTTGAAAAGAAGATCAAGACCTTGAGGTCAGATAATGGAGTATAATTCACATCAGGTGAATTCAAGGATTTATTTGAATAAGTTGGGTTTAAGAGGGAGCTAATTGTTCCCTATAATCCTTAACAGAATGGAGTGGCAGAAACGAAGAATAGATATATCATGGAAGTAGTAAAAGCTATGTTTCATGATCAAGATCTACCTATACCCTTATGGGTCGAAGTAGCTAGAACTACAGTTTATGTGCAAAACAGAATCTTTCACAGTGTTCTTGGGAATAAGACTCTAGAAGAAATGTTTACCAATGAGAAGCTCAAAGTCAGTCACTTGAAGATATTTGGTTGTCATGTACACATACATGTTCCCAAGGAGAAGAGATCAAAGTTGGACCCTTCAGGAAAGAAGAGGATATTTGTTGGTTATAGTGAGCAAACAAAAGCTTACAGAATCTACATCCTAGGTTACTGTCAAATTAATATCAGCAGAGATGTTACATTTAATGAGGATGCAACTTTCAACAAGTCTAGAAAGAATCATGTAGATGAGGATCATGAAGAGGAGCACGAAGCTCCTAGAGTTGTAGAGTCTAGTAGTATACCAGTTAGAAACACTGAAGAAGAGCATATACCAGAATACCATGACATGATAGAACCTCAAATACTTGTGGAGACACCTCATGATATGACTACACGTAAAAGAAGACCGGCTTGGGCTCGTGCAATAATTCTAGATGTAGAAAAGTATGGTTCTCCATAAGGAACCTTTAGAGAAAGTAAGAAACCAAGGCCATACTCCAGTTATGTGGCCTTGATGTGCAACATAGTTGAAGAACCTACTTGTTTTGAAGAATCAGCAAAGAAGGAGTGAATGGATTCCATAATTGAGGAATACAGTCCAATGTAAATAATGATGTTTGGGATTTGGTACCAAGACTGAAAGATAAATCTGTAGTATCCTTAAAGTGGATTTTCAAGACAAAGCATTTAGTAGATGACAATGTTGAAAAATACAAGGAAATATTTGTAGCCCAGGGTTCTCTCAAGAGGAAGGAATTGATTATGAAGATACTTTCGCTCTAGTAGCCATATACACTTAAATCATAAATGTCATCGCTTTGGAAAGTAAGATGCAATGGAAGTTACACCAGATGGACGTAAAACTTCCTTTCTAAATGGTATGATAGAAGAGGAAATGTACATAAAACAATCACAAGGTTTTAAAACACATGATAGGAAGACACATGTGTGCAAGTTGAAGAAATAATTGTATGGGTTGAAACAAGCACCCAAGCGTGGTATGGTATAATTGGTAGTTTCCTTATGAGTTTAGGATTTACCAAGAGTAAAGAAGATTCCAACCTTTAATAGAAGGTTGTAGATGATGAGATTATGATATTATTGTTGTATGTGGATGATCTATTTTTGACAGGTGAATAAAATCTCATCAGTGAATGTAAGAAGGAGCTTGCTACAGAATTTGAGATGAAGAACCTTGGTATGATGCATGACTTTTTAGGTCTTGAGGTATGGCAGTGTCTATATGTTTTTTTCCTAAATCAAGGAAAATATGCTATTGAGATCCTAAAAATATTTGGGATGATGGATTGCAAGGCCATGACTACTCCAATGGTGACAAACTTGAATATTCCAAATGATGCTTCATAAAAGATAATGGATGTTACATTCTACAGACACATTATTAGCTCATGGATGTATTTGAAAAATACAAGACCATATATATGTTTTGTTGTGAACACCTTGAGTCAATATATGGTGGAGACTAGACATGTTCACATGATTGCAACAAAACATATGATGAGGTACAAAAATGGTACTTTGGATTGTGGCCTCAGATATGCATTTGATAGTGAGATCATACTACATGGTTATGCAGATTTAGATTGGGAAGGAAGTGTCGTAGATAGAAAGCACTTTTGGGTGTTTTTTTTTCAGTTTAGGATCAGGTGTGATATTATGGATAAGCAGAAAGAATACTATTGTTTCTCTCAGTACAACATACGCTAAATATATTGTGGGATGTTCAACTTGTAGTGAAGTAGTTTGGCTTCGCAAGTTGTTGACAAGATTGTTTGGTATTGAGATAGATGTGACTGATATCTATTGTGATATCCAAATTTGTATTAAGGTGTCAGCAAACCTGGTGTTCCATGACAAATCAAATCAAGTATCACTACATCTGAGATATGGTGCAAAAGGGAGCTATAAAGATCCAATATGTCCCTACAAAGGAACAAGTTGTTGATGTGTTGACTAAGCCTATGTCTTGAATAAAGTTTGAGTACTTTAGAGACAAGCTTGGTGTAGTCTCAAAAGACCTCTATCATAAGAGTGAGTGATGATGTTGTTGCTAATGTGGTTTCCTTGAGTCATAGTGTGGCAGCTCAGTCTATGATTGGTATGTCAGTCTGACAAGGCCTGTTTGATCTTAGGGGGGTAAACATGTTTGAATAGGATTGTTTGCTCCTAAAGGATTAGCAAGTCAGACAAGGCTTGTTTGATCTACCAAAGTGCCCATTATAGAGTTTCTCTATATATTTCCCGATGATGTTGTTCTAGTAGTCATATGATAATGTTGATGAAGATCATTCTCTAGATGGTGATGATGATGTTCCAACAATGATATGTTGATGTTGATAATGATGCTCCAGATGATGATGATGATGTTCTAGCAGCTATATGTTGATGTTGATGATGATCAGATGATGATGATGTTCCAACAATTATATGTTGATGTTGATGATGATGATGATGCTCTTGCTACTAGTGTTGATGATGCTCCATGTTGGCGTTAATGATGATGTTCCAGGAATAAGATGCTACTGTTACGCCAAAACTTACTATGATATATAGATTCACCAATCAGTCGTCTAGTTGTTGTTTTCGATGTTGAATAATATATTCCTTGTTAAGAGGGAGTGTTAAAGAAATGTAACTTTGGAATACATTCTTATTGTATTTTTATTATATTATTCCTCCTTTGAGAGATGTCCTTGATGTAATTGGTCATGTAAAAGTCTTGAGGTAAAACCTCCATTGTAAGTCAAGTCAACAGTACCCAAAAGAGTCATTATATAAATAATATTTTGTGTTTCCCTAGACAAGTTGGCCCTGTAAGCTTAATAGGTCGTCCTAGCTAGGTTAAAAGGTCACTCACTTGATGAGTATAAATTGGGGAGTTTCTCCCCTCATTTAGACACACATCTCACTCAAGCAAGTGAGGAACAGAGAGAGTGAAGAGGTCTACTGGAGAGAGGAAGTTACTAGTATTGTTCTTGGGGTTGTTTACTGTACTTGGTTGAATTCTATATTGAGGAATTTTTCCTGGGTTTTCTCCCCCAAGAGGGTTTCCTAGAGGAAAATCTTTGTGTGTTCTTGTGCTATTGTACCTGTCTTTCTTTTAGTGTTCCTATTGCTTATGGTATAAATTGTTTGAATATTTCATGTAACCATTAAAATTCTAACAACATCAACTGAATCGAAAAATCAAGTGATTCAACAATGTCATCCTACAATACTAATTTTTGTGATAAAAATCACAAGTGTTGTGATGAAAATCACAAGTGAAAACTCATCCAATATGAGAGGTACCGCATAGTAACCCATCAGAAGCACTAATGGAAAAAATACATGGAATGGTTGAAGTATTGATGGAAGAATTTGAAGCATTGAATGCTTTTCTATGATTACCAACAAACTCTTTCATCACATGAGCCACGCATGTATAGATATCAAATCTATAGGATGAGAGGTGTGATGAAGTTTGTGAGGACTCATTTGCAATTCTTCATGAAGATCTAGTAATGTTTAATATTTCACTAAATAGTATGCATTCCATCTTGATTTAGAAGAAGGGTCTTGCATTGATGTTGTACACTTGCATGAGGAAATTATAGCATCCATCACCATATTTTAGGACAAGGAATTGTAACTCATGGTAAAATTCCTTTTAAAATGTATGAACATGATGAAATTTACGAAGATTAAAAACATAGATCTTGTAGATAATATAGGTGCTTCCATTATCTCATGTGACAAACAATATGACAGTCAAGAGGATAATGAGAGCATTCTTTTTTAGATCAAGAAACATAGATGGGATGTGGACTATTGGTTTACTCGTGGAGATCCATCTATAACATTGATAGTGAGAGATTCATGGAGGAAAGTATGGATTTTCCATATCCATTTCCAATCATAACTAGGAACAATTTCATGGTGTATGGAAAGGTCATGAAAATTCTATTTCTTTTGTCTTGGACAACCAAAATGTGTTGAGGTATTTGATGAATTTTCTATTGTTGATCAACATGTTTCATCGCCCATGGGGAAAATTCATTACAACATAAGGAGTATTATGTCCATCTTACAGATGCATAAATTTCCATCCATTTAAGTCTCATAACCTTTGAATGTGTGAAAAATAAACAAAGGGATGTAAATTCAAGGTTGCAATATGTTTGGGACAACAACACAAAATCCTTGATGTATTGCAAAATTTGTTGCCCTTTGAAAATGTTGGGTTAATCTTGTCTTTGCCACATAGTAGTTAAGATCACCTTGGTTTATTCAATGATTTGTTTATTATTGATGGTTTATGAGCCCATGGTATTTGATGTGATGAAGCCTATTTGAAAACTTAAATAACTTCTTAAATGCCTCAATTGGGAAGTGTTGGATACATTGAACAAGGTTAATGAAGACTATTTTGCATGAAGGATGGTTTTCTAATTTGGATTTCCAAGATAAATCTCTAGTGTCCATTATGGGCATGCTTGTTGTTGTTTGATGTTTTTCTCTCTCCATGGATTTTTGTTGTGTGTTTTTTATGGTCCTTTCATTGTGCTTAGTTCTAATATTTGATATTAGGGTTGGGTAAGATTGTAGTGTCTAGAAAGAGTGGCTTGGGTGTTTCTTGGATGGTATATTAGAGTGCCATAGGCATGAACTCTCTAACAAGAGTGAATTGGTGTTTCCTATATGATGTCTTAGAGTCACTTTGACATAGAATCTTAGCTAGTGATTTTGGTCTATGAAACTAAGATTCGAAGTTGGGGAACAATGAGTTGAAATTCATCAATTTAAATCTGATGCGACTTGAGAATTCTTGGACAACATGATGGGTTGGATTGTTGATGTTGAGGATTTTCATTTTCATAGTGGTAACAAAATTCTGGAGCATGTGGCTATGTTCAAGAACATGCATGGAGAAGCATGGATATCTTTGTAAATGGATAGATTTTTTTCCTAGATCTTGAATCTTCTAAAAACATGTACATATATGATAAATAGTCAGATTGAAGGTTGGATTTGTTATTTGATTGAATATATGGGGAAATGGATTGATTTTTTAGTATGTGTGGTAGTCGTGAGACATTGCATGGAGTATGGTCCATTTTTTTATGAATGGTAACATTATCAAAGATCCATGCTAATCAATGTACCTACTAATAAGGAGTGGGACAATAATATAAAGGATCTACTAATAGCTATGAAGATGAGGAGGTTGTGTAGTGGTCAATGTTGTTTGAAGGATGCTTGAATAACTGATAAATAAATGGGGTTAAAGTTGTGTTGACCATGCTGAGGTTCTAGAGGGAAGAGTACCTGTGATGGATGTAATATCATGGTCTTGACCCTTTGAACATGACTTTGTTTATATAGTAATTATTCTTTTCATTACTATGTTTTTCTTTATGCCATGATGTAGGATTACCATGGTGTTTTAAAGACATCTAAACATGATCATTTTGCAATTAATGAAATATTCTAAGGATGACTAGTGGGAGAACATTGGTGGGGCTGTAAGTTCATCAAAGGAGAAAGGAAAGTGGGTCCAAGGGGGGAATTGGCCTATGTCTCACTGTTATTATTATATATTATCTGCAACCTCTTCCATGTGAATGCCTTATTCTCATTCCATAATAATGTTTATGCTTTTACAATTAGGAACCTAATATAATGATAAATTAATTTAAGTAATTGTTTTCTACCATTAAGTTCATCCCTCTTATATTGAAGCAATTGATTCCTATATTCATGTAATAAAAAGAGTTCAATCAGGCCTCTTCACTGCCATTAAGGAGGTGGAAGAGTTGGATTAGGGCTCTTCCTTTCCCTTTCCTTCATTCATGCAAAAGCGGGAATTCAAATTAGGAAGAGAATATTGAGAAAAGAGTGAGCTATTGAAGAGAGAATAGATTACTTGATAGAAAAAGGAGCAACCCAACTATTAATTGACCAATGGAGAGATGAAAGAGGCATTGTCATGTGGAATTAGACAACAAGATTGGGTAAGGAAGTACATTCTTTAACCTTTTTCACTTTTTTTGTCTTTCTTGGGTTATTGGAAGCTTTCGTAAAAAGAGAAATGATTTAGAGCGTTGACAAATCTTGTTCACTCGGATGGTCTCATAGCCCAACGCAATTGTGCCATTCACAAAGCATTTGCATATGGTTGGGAGAAAAATAGTTCATCTACAGTCATGTGACTTGCAACTCAATTTATAAAAGAATTTCTTTTCTTTTCCTCCTTCCATATTGTATGATGATGAATATACTTTCATCATTTTTTATGAATATTTTCATTGAAATTTTCTATAGGTTTGATAAGCAAATGAATCTAAATTTATATTGCATGCAAATTGTTTGTATAAATGCATTGTGCATACAAGTTTAAAAATTGGTTTTGTATTTTAATGCAAAGGTTTTATTTGAATTTGAATGAATACAAAATTTGGACTCGGGATATTTGGCACATATCCCCATAGGTCCACCAAAAATCAACTTTATACTTTCTTGTATGACCCTAAAAAATGTAGAATAGTTGTAGATGAAATTATGATATAACTTAACCATATGGAGTTCCTTGGAATTAAAATTTTAACATTAGATATCGTATATCGATATTCACACTCTCACCAAAATCACTTAGTTTTTCCTGGATGAACCTCAAAAATGCAAAATGTTTGTAGATAAAAGTTTCTATATCTTGGCCATACAATCTCTGTTTGCACTCAAATTTTAATAGTAAGTGATTGACATCAATATCCAAATGCTCAATGTTTTTAAATATTTAGGTTCATCGTTTTTCCCCAAAAGGTGAAATATAGTCAGGTCAAAAAGGGTTACTCAAATCCCTCATACCTAGGAAATTTGTGTTTGTTGTGTATGAAAGTTTTAGCATCTAAATTTCTAATGTAAAAAAAATTGAGATTAAATACAATGATCATATTTTTTATGTATTGTTTTGAACCATGCTTATTATTATGTTATCCTCTTGACAGAAAGAGCATGCTAGGCCCCCCATATCAATAAAATCATATGGATTTTATGCGTATATTATTTTTCAATTGTTATAAATGATTTTGAAGATTGTTGTGAGGCATTTATCCCTATCAGATGATGGATTGTATCATGTTTTGGCATTAATAATGTCATTTCCTATTCTATAAGGATTTATGCCATTTTGTATAACTATGTGTTTTGTGAATAGTGAAAGAAGAGGCTTTTGAATTAAAGAATCATTAGGAAAGAAACCAAGAAACGTGTAGATTAAAAAAAACATTTCATTATGCTTATTATGACACTAATGATTATGGAATCACACTTCTAATCAAGATGGAAGGTGTTATGTGCATGAGCTTACGGAGCTTAATTCTAAACCCTAGAATTGTCTTCCTTTGGAGAGAACATAACCTCCATCTAAGAGATTCTAGGTAATTTATGTACTTTTGAAATATATTTAGTATGTGAATCATTTTCTTATACTTATGATAATTTTGTTATGCTACTATCTACGCTTAAGTGTCACCATCTTGAAAATGTAGTATGTCGAAAATTGTGAAGTGGTAGTTCTAATTGAATTGAGACCTTGAACTCGATTTTGTTGTCTAGAGAAATTATTATTTCTACTGTGCATTTAAATATCGAAAGATTGACCTAAAGTTATCTAGTGTAATGCGACCAAACTCTATCATCGTAATTAAGAGGAGGTTCTTCTTTTTGTAAATGGTATTGCATTGTTGAAATTTGATTTACATACCACTTCTATCAATGAAATGTTAGCCCAATAGAACTTACTTTTGATATCATGAATGAAGATATATTATAAATCGGTATTAGAGCATTTGATTACAAGTCAAGGGTTTGATTGGGCTCAAAGGAAATGAATGGTAATGTTTTTTGTGTTATGATAAATGATAGAGTGAATAGATGAAATTATATGAATCTAAATTGCAAACATAAGATTTGACTTATGCACAATATGCCTAAAATTATTTTCAAACTACTAGTTACACTCCAAGAATACAAATAACATATGAATGTTGTGCATTATTGATTGTTGGGTCTCGTGGGATGTTTTTTCTTTGTAATTTCAGAGACTAATCTATTGAATTAAAATAGTAATGCAGTAAAAAAATACAACTCATAGTGACAGTTCTACAAGTAGAATGTGGCAGAGATAGAGTTAAGACCTACCCCTCAGGGGAATTTTGGATTTTACAAACAAAATGGTCCTCCCCGTGGAAGGGAAAACAAATCATGGTAATAGAAAAATTGACAGTATTAAGGCATAAAAACTGAGAATAACTTTTGTAATAAACATGGAAGTCTAAACACAAGATGGCCACGTCAAAAAGAAAAAAAACATTAACCATGAAACCTAGATTAAGGCTTGGAGGGTGGCTCCTCCTCTATAGGAACCCCAAATCCAAAAACGAGCTGAGATTTTGGTCGACCAGTCACTGGGGGAGAAAGTGGGTTGACTAAATATTGACCATCATTTTTTTTGGGACTCTTGACATCATTGTTGGTATCCTCTTCACTGCTGGTGTCCTCCTCATTGCTGTCCTCCTCACTGCTAGAGGGGCTCTGCTTAACCGGGAGTGGCTTGTTTTTCCTATACTCGGTCATGATACTGATAGCAACTTTGTCTTTCTTTGTGCTTGATATGGTCCTATGACGAGGAGGAGGTGGTTGCTCAATTTCCATAGGAGACGCATAAGGAGTCAAGGAGGGATTCAGGGGATCAGTATGGGAGACCGTGTGACAGAGGATATGCCTTCCATAATATTTTTTACAACCTAGTAATTACACCTGCAGAGGATCATTCGGTTCGCTACTGAATGTGAACCTGTAAGCTCATCCTCCCAATACTCTAAGAGTTGGCAGAGAAAATTAGGAATTTCCATGTCATAATCATCTGTGTTGGATTGAATCGTGAGACTTCTGGCGTGCTCAATGGAATTTCTACAGCCACCATGTCCCCGTCTAGGCATAGCTCGTAATCTACGCAACATAATCAACTGGACCAAAGGCACAGAGTGATGAAGCTTCTGAGCATCAACAGAGAGGGTGAGTGCAGGATTCTATAGGCTGGAACTCTCCTCCATCGCCTCTGACTCTGCAGAATGATCGGCCTTCGCAGGATTGAAAATGAGAGAGAAAATGAGGTAAAAGACTACGAACATGATGCCCATAAAGGGGAGACACAGATCTAGAGGCGCCATTAAGGTCACTATTACTCTGTATGGAGAGACAAATTACTAGATGATGGAAGGGAGGTCACCTCATACCATGAACTTGGAGATCCCAAGTTGTTCGAGGTGGAATCCAGCCCAAAACATTTAAGGATGGGATGAGAGGGTGTCAGGGGAGTGATGACAGGGGATAGCTGTGTGTCTCGATAGTTGATCCCTCTTGCATATGTGGAATGTGACCACCCACATCCAAGCGCATGCCATCCTTGTAAATTTGGATGCAGCCATGATTAAGAATGGAGTTAGGAATATCTTCTAGGGAGAAACGATGCAGAAAAGAGATCGAAGAGACTCCCCAATTGGCTAATTTATCCGCTAAGAGTTAGCTTCACGACGAACGTGCTGAAAGGTGATGGTTGAAGGTTGAGAAAGGAGAAGAGCTAGTTGTTGCAGATCATAATTCAATCTCCATCTGGGGGAAACCTTTGTGCAATTAGAACCATTATGCAATATGATGGCCATGTTTAGGATAAGCTATGAGTCCCCCTCCACGATGAGTGGAAATAGATACTGATTGAAGGCAATGCAAATTTCTTGGAAAAGACCTATTGATTCAGCTGCATTATTGCTTTTGATTCCTAGCATCCCATAGAAGACACGAAGAATATGACCAGAGGAATATCAGAAACCCCCCCCATAACCGGATTTTCCAAGATTCCCTTTGGAGGCCCCATCAAAGTTGAGTTTTAAAAATCCATGGGGAGGGCCTCTCCACTTTTGGAGAAAGGAGGAGTGGTGAGCTTGTGTTGTAGGTGAAATGGAATCTTGAAGAGGGGAAATTTTTCAGTTCTCTAGAATGGTTTTTTCCATGGCAGTAGCCTATAGGTCCTGATCGTTCCACTTATGAAACATCATAGTTTCCTTGATGTGATGATGACAAGAGGCCCAAACTATTTCCATGGGGTTACCTCTACCTTCAAAGATTATGATATTGTGTTCCTCCTAGATATTCCAGATAATAAAACCTGGGATGAGTTTCCATATCGTATTGAGTAGAGGATTTTGATAAGGGAAGTTGTTCCAACGCTTGATGGTTTCTGAAATATTCCCCTTGCATAGATCCATTCTCTTGCAAATGGAGGCAATCATGTTCCAGAGTCTATTGGAGAAGGAGCATTGATCCAGAAGGTAATCTATGGTTTCCTCTTGTTCTTTGTAGAGGAAACATTGTGAGGGTTCAATGAAGCCTCACTTGAGGAGATTATCCCATGTGAGGAAACGTCGTGTAACACAAGCCAGAGAAAAATTATCACTTTGGGACAAGTTTTTAACCCCCAAATATTGGCCCAACATAGCTCAAGTTGCTCATTGGGACTATTGATGGAAAGTTGGTATCATGGCTTCATTTATAGAGAACATACCTTTGGGTTTATATCTCCATCTGAGGATGTCATGTCCATTCTTGGTTCTGGTGAGTCTTTGTTGAAGATCCTCCAAAAGTGAGTCAGAATAATCTTGTTGTTGAGTCAGATGCCATCTGTCATGGGTCAACAAGTTATGAAATTCCTATTGAGTGTCCTAGACCCAATAAGTATTGATTTTTTCATGATTGGGGAGAAAAAAAGTATCATGATAGTGATGAATATTGTGCACATACTCCAAGCATGTGAGTTGGTTCCAGGAATCCGTCCAAAGTTGGCTAAAGATCCATCATGAATCTCCCAAAAGTTGTGTTGTTGGAAAAAGAGACGTTGAGATCTTGCTGCATTCCATATGAGAGAACCCTTAATGTCCTGCAAACACCTTATAAGGCTCTGCACAGACCAGTTGGCACCATATTTTTTCTTCCAGAATTGGGCCCAAGGGCTACTATTTTTGGTGATCCAATTCCACCAAATTTTAGCACTTAATACTTCATTATTTTGAGACGAGTCCCAAAGGCCAAGACCCCCATCATTTTTGGTATGAAAAATGGTTTACCATTTGACCAAGGACCAATTGTGAGAGTATTTGTTCCCTTTCTAGAGGAAGGTGCATTGCAGAGCTCTAATAGATTTGAGGACCCATTTAGGGGCAGCCAGCACAAAGAACAGATCGGAGGGGCATTGCTTGTAGAATAGACTTGATAAGAACTAGTTATATGACTAGATTAAGGGTGCGTAGGGTCCACTGAGAGAGTCAGAGTTGTAGTTTGGCAAGAAGATCCCTCCAAGAAGATTGTTTGAGTGCATATTCTATGAGTGGAGCGCCAAGAAACTTCGAGGGGAGGTTAGAATCCTCGAAGACTAATGTTCTAGAGATATTTCGTTAGGTGAGGAGGGGGGTGTTGAAGAAAAATATCTCATATTTTTCAGGATTAAGGGCCATACCATAGGCTTTGGAGAAGATGGAAAGGACGTTATGAAGGGTTTTGGCTTCCTGGAAAGAAGGATGTCCCAAGATCAAATTGTTGGTGGGTGAGGGAGGTATGATCATGAACTAAGAGACCTTTTACGATGCCAAGAGAGTTGGCATTATTGATCATTCGACCTGAACCTTTGGTCATGAGGATAAAAAGGAAGTTAGAGAGCAGATATCCTTGTTGGATACCTCGAGAAGGGTTGAAGTTTTTTGAGGGGACTCCATTAATGAGAACCGGGAAAAAATATGTGGGAATTAAGCTAAGGACCCAGCGGATCCCAGAGTGATCAAAACCAAAGGCAAGAAGGATTTGTTTAATGAAGTTCCAATCCAGTTTATCAAAGGATTTGGAGAGATCAAGTTTGAAGAGCATACCAGGATTTTTGGAGGTTTTTATGGAGTGGATAACTTCATGAGCTAGGGTGATACTATTAAGGATCTAATGTCCTTCCATGTACCCAGTTTGTTCCATGGAAATGAGGTGAGGGAGCAGAGACTTGAGACGGTTGGAAATGACTTTAGTGATAATTTTATAAAGGACATTACAGAGAGCTATGGGTCTATACTTACCTAGAGTGGCGGCTTTGTCTTCTTTGGGAATGAGAGTGAGCAAGGTGGCATTGAGTTCTAGAAGAATATTTTGATTGCTTCGATATTCTTCCACCATTTCCCAGATCTCATGTTTGATAAAATCCCAATAGAAATGAAAGAAATTGACGGTGAAACTTCCCGGTCCTGGAGTTTTGTCTTCCTTCATTTGTTTGATAGTTATTTCCACCTATTGATGCGTAGTAGCTCTCATGAGCATGTCATTTTGATCGTCCGTAATCAAGGAGGGGATGTGTGAAGTTACCTGCTGATTAGCCGCTTCTCGATCCTGATTATTTTCTATGAGCAGATCTTCATAGAACGAGACAAGTTCTACTTCGATATCCTTGTAAGTTTCAAATCTGATGCCCTCTGTGTTTTTTAGATTAGTGATGCGATTGTGCATGTAGTATTGGATAATGGAGCAATGGAAGAAGGAAGTGTTGTGCTCCCCCTCCTATATCCATTTGATTATGTATTTCTACTTCCATAGTATCTATTCCTGTCTGGATCACTCCTCTATCTGGGAATAGATTTGTTGCTCTTACATGTTCATCTCCTCTGTTCATCCTTTAGAAATGATATGTTGTTGCAGTTGTTCCATTTCCTTCTCAAGTTGAGCTTTGCAAGTGAAAATATTGGTCTCGTGAGATGTTGAGTGATGGGTTTAAAAGTATTACTTTGTTCCTCAATATTTTCATCCTTAAAAGTGAATATACCTTTCACCCATGGTGTTGTAGATGATTGCTAAGATGAATTTGTCTTATAGTTTTTTATGAAAGAGTTTAATTAATCTTAAAATAGTCATTTTTGGTGGTATATTGGTATTGCTAAAGAGGGTTAGTGGTAAAATCTGTAAGGATTATGATATATGCATTTGAATGTGTAATTTTCTTATACATATAACTTTGCAGAACAAAGTTGTTAGACATGAAGTAGATTGTATAGGTATCTTAATTTGAATTCATGTATGCATGGATTGGTTTGACTATGGAACAAGAAATCATACTTGTTATCTTTTGGGTAATGCCATTGTTACCTAGTTGTATTCATATTGAAGGTCATTCCATGCTGTGTACTATGAATTCTAGTATACAAAGATAGAATAGAAAGTGTGCAATAGTGTTATGTATGACATGATATAAGGCATCGCTTCCCTTATTTCTAATTGTCATTTGGAAGAGAGAAATATACTCTTAATATGCCTTTGCAACTTATCACATGAATGATTATGAACTTTTATACAAAAGATTAATTCTAAGTATGATTTCAACTTAGTATGAATTGCCACTAAATGTTTGCAGGGACAATGTGGACAAGCTAGTAAAAAGATTAGTTGTGAATAATAATTTAAGGTTCCATATGATTGATTGATACTTTTCTTGAGATAGGAGATTAATAAGTGAAATGATTTTTTTATAATGTTCAATTATTGAATAAAAATTACCATGGATAATGGTTCTTATTAAGAGGTAGAAGAGTGTTTCCTCTTTTGACTCATATCATGCCATTAGAACTTGAATTGGGAAAGTTGGTAAAAACTTGAGTGACAAAAGAGTTAGTGTATATGGCCTTGCATGGAAATTAGGAACATTAGGAACATTAACATTACTAGCTCCGAAAAATGAAATATGATTACCATCCCTTATAGACACTGTCCATTGTGTGTTTTTTAGTGTTATCAACATTAAATAAAGAAGATAAACTAGTTGTGTGATGAGAAGCACCAAAATATATTATCAATTCCACATTAGAAGAAGAATTGCTTGGTTGAACAGAATAAGCACACAAGGATACCGACTGCTCTTTGGAAGTATTTTTCTTTGTTTTCGTAAGTTCGTGTCTCGATTTAAAGAAACTCTTTTCATATTGGTTGGTTTTTCCACAATACTTACAAGGATTTTAAACACTTTATTTTTGTTATACACCATGTTATAAACATTAGAAGCATCATCAATAGAACTTGGTCCTTAATTTTGTGGTTTAGAATTTTTAAAATTCTTATTAAGTTTCTTTTTGCTATGTGTCATTAGATCTTTATTATTAGACAATTAACCACTATCAATTAATCTATCTAACTTATTTATCATTTGTTTACAAAAATCATCAAAATAGAGTGTGTGAGTAATTTTTGACATTTCAATGGCCCTATTCCTAGTTTGGATGAACATATCAAAGCATGAAGGAAATTTTTGTTCAACAAGAATAGTTATAGCATTGCCATTCTTCTTGTAATATTTACCACAATTATTTAATTTTTCATTAAAATTTTTAATTTCAGCAAGAAATTACTCTATTCTATCAAAACCTTTAGGGTGTAACTCATATTTTGTTTTCAAGATAGTAAGTAGAAACATCATCACTTTTATCAAATCAAGAAGATAGAGTTTTTCATACCTCAATAGGACTATACTCAGCCTCAATGTGTACCTATAAGCTATCTGAAACAATTTATCCAATGAGTCTTCTTGCTTGATTACATTTATCTTCCCATATTGCCAACTCTTTTGCATCGGTTGGTTTGGCGATATCACCTTTAGTTAACCTCCATAAGTTCTTCCTCCTAAGCACGCCAATCATCTTTCTCTTCCAAGAGAGATAGTTAGATTCAACTAATGCAGGAATAGAAGAAACTTCTAAAGTCATGGAAACAAAATACTAAACCCAAAACTGCAAAAAAATAAATTGTCCGAAAAAGAAGAAAAATGATTTAAAATTAGAATTTTCTCACCAATGCCAAAATTTTTAAATGACCATAAGGTCAATATTTTTTAGAATATTTTTATAACCTTTTTTTGAACTAGAGTAGCCATTCTGCATCCACTTGCATGGACATAATATAAATTTGAGCACTCTGTTAAAAGATATTTTCTCTGCAGTCCACGCAATCGTTACAAAAAACCTGGAAAATAAATGATTTTAAATCAACGATACTTCTACTTTCTAGACTCCAAATCAGACCTTTTTTTTTTAAATTGAGTATTTTTGCGAGGGGAAATCATACCTAGGACCACTTCCATAAAAATTGACTATGCAGATAACTTCACCAACACGAAGGACAGTCAAATAGGGAAGGTAGGAAGGAACCCTATCCGCCTGAACAAAGTCTCAAAAACAACTCTAAAAAATAGTAGTTTCCCTCAAAGTGGAGAGACACTATATACACACAAACACTCGTCACCATAATAATTATTGCATTGAATTTTGATATAATGAATCATTAAAAAGATGAGGAATAATTTTGTATTAAAATTTTATTTATTACCATAGCCTTGAAGAGTTAAAAGGTTAGCAATGTTATCTTTTAATCAAATATTTTGAAATTGCAATTTAATCTGGGTGTACAAAGAACAATCTAAGATAAACTGATTTTCATTTTCAATCCTTTTAGTGTCACAAATATGACAAATTCTTTCATCCCACAACGTTTTAGGAATTTCCTTTCAATATGTAGTTTTTGAGAGTTTGTTCTTATTTTAGCAATGTTGATTTTCTTCTTTACACCAATTAAACAAATAGTTTCTTTCACTTTTTTAAATTGGGACTGATCACTTTCTTATGATATATTATTTTTATCTTATCCTTTAAATATTTATGGCACCACAAATTTTTAAATTTTAATGTAATAATATTTTTTAATAATTAATATCATTTTATAGAGTGACCTCTTTCTCAACTCCGTAGTGATTTAGATGAGGCTTGGGATCCTTATGTCAACCTTGCTTAAGTTACAAGTGATTTTGAATAGAGTTTGTAGCATTCTTAGGAAGCCTCTTGTATTACATGTTGTCTATCTTGTTCTTGTACATTAGGTACCTAATGATAGACATGCCCTTAATGGGGGAGAGACTCACTTCTATGAGGAGGATAGGATATGGTGTATTTCCTTTCAATTTTATATTATAAGTTATAAAATGCTTTGGACTTTATCTATCGTTCTCCATGATTCTCTAGAGATGCTGCAACCCCAAACTTCACACTCATATAAGATAACATGAGTGGCAAGAGTCTCAAAGAAGAGTTTTTCTTATCCCAAAGAAAAATGTCCACTTATTTATTATTGTGTTCAAGTTCATAATAATCTTTGGGCACCCTGCATTTATCTTTTTTGCAATGTTATAGTTATAGTTAAGGTTGTGATGAAGATTAAATTGAGATATTTGATGAATCCACTTCCTCCAAATTGTTGTTGGTATACATGGAATTAGCAACAGCATCCTGCTCTCCATTCAAATTCCAAGCTAAATGTTGGATCAGGCCTAGAAGGGGTCTTCAATTTTGAATTGATGGTCTTTGAACTATCACATTGTAAACAAAACTATGTAAAATATGTGATTCTAGATGATGGTGAGTCACTTACGTGAGTCACTTGGTGAGTGATGAGTCATGTAACAGAACCCTCATCTAATGGCAGCGAGTCATAGGATAGGATTAAGGGTTTGTTGTAATTAGGATTAGTTAGCGGGAACTTATAGATTATGAGTGTATTGAGGATTTGAACCAAAATGGTTCATAAATCCCGTTGTGTATATATATGTAAGTCTATGAGGCATGGGAAGAGATATATACAGAGATATAATAAATAATGTTACTCAAATTGCTACATTAAGAATTTGAAATCAATCGGACTAAAAACTATCTTATTATGCTGCGTGTTTCCCATGATTTTGAAGGTGTATTAAAAATAAATTTAAAAAAATGTTTTTGTTTTAATTTTTAATTTTATATTTATATTTTAAAATTAATTTTTATTTTTAACCTATATATAACAAATGACAATTTATTCATTTAAATTTAACTTTATGTTTAAAATTCAAAATTATAAATACATGGTTTATAAACATATTTTAAATATTGAAGAAGTAACTTATGTTTCAAATTTCAAAATTAATATATTTTATTTTATGAGTACATTCATCATATTATATTCAAAAGTAATTTATGTACTCAAAAGTACTTTAGTTTTAGTCATATCAAAGATGATCTTTTTATTGGTATTATTTTAGACATCTTTTCAGTTTAACTTAACCATAGTTGCATTGGTTATAGTGTAAGAGATGAGTTGTAAATATACCTTCCCCACAAAATGCTTAACTCATAATATTTTATTATATCTCTTATGACTCCCATTTTAGACCTCAAAATTCTCCTAATGTTAGATTGACAACGCACAACGATTCCGCTAGGAGAACTTGCGTGGGTTTCACAAATTTCAATGGATGCGGGATTTCTATCAAATCCGGTTCACCTTGTTTTAAGGTCAATCGTCGATCTGACCGGATCCTGATATGACGGTCATCAGCGATTCCGTTGATCCAACTAGCAAGGTGGTTAAGAATAGAGGCTGGAAGCGGAATTTTTTTAAAATCTTCTTTATAGTATTTGGATCCCATCGTTGATTTGGGTGGATCAAGATCCAACGCTTGCGAAGGATTCGGCTCGTTGAACTAGCGAGGTGATTAACAACAAAAGGTTGAATGTGAAATTTTTATAAGATCCAGTTCATCATCGTTTGAAGTTCGCTCTTCATTCAGTGCTTCCTGGGACATTGGCTGGGTTGGCTAGATTTAGCGGTTTCAACTAAAGTTAGAACCGATTAAATCATGTGACAATGTATCTGAAGATTGTATACAGTGTAGCTTCACGAATTTGGTCCAAGCAAGAAGGAAGAAGATGAGGAGGTTCATTTGCAAGAGCCTCATTTTCTTGAAGGGTCCTTAAAGATGAATGAAAAGAAGATCCAAGAAGCCCTTAGCATACTCCATGACACTCAAGCATTGGTATCAAATTCTTGTTGGAGAGCTACTTCCTTGGAGGAGCCATCATTCCTTGAAGACATGGAGAAGATTCAAAGAGCAATGTGCAACATCAAAGGTAATTTCATGTCTTTGCTTTTTGATAGAAAAAATGTCATTGAACTTAGTGAATGGTTACATGAATCCTACTTGAAGAATAATGAAGTTATTGATAAGTTCACAATTCAAAATGAGCAACTTCTTGAAAAGTTGCAAAACACTTCTTTTTCCTCCCATGTTTCAGATTTTCATAAGGTAGATTGCTTGGAGGATTCTCATGACATGATGGATCATGAGAAACATGAAAAGTTGCAGGTTCTTAATGTATTTGAAGATAATATTGATGAGACACAATCACTTGTTGTGGTGGAAGAGGAACTTGAGTTGCCTCTTGAAACTCGTTACACACTTTTTGGAGAATTGCATGATTCCACTACATTGAAACCAAACTATGATGAAAGTTATGCATTTTTAAGGGAGGTGCATAATCCTACCCCTATGGATCCTTCACATGATAACAATTTTTTACTTTTTGATCACTTGGGTGAGTTGGTTATTTGTCCTACATCCTACACTTCCAAATTTTGCAACATTCATCCTAATGAAGTATGGATGAAATGGTTCTTTTTGATGGTGCCACATGAGGAGTATGGAACTCCTAGATTGAATTTTTATGATGACATGGTTGGAGCACATTATTATTTACATTTTCATCAGCATCCTTTTTTACATTATGATGATACACATCTACATGGGTGCACCTATGATGTTCACTTGAGTCACTTGGAGACTCAATTTTCCTTGCTCCTTGCCTAGTCTATTTGATGTTGGAAGAACTTCATCACACACTTGGGTGAAGAGATATGTGATTGAAGAACATTATTATTGGAATAAAAATCCTCTGCTATTTCATGATGATATACATATTCATGGGTGTATTGATGAGACTTCTTTGATCCACTTGAAGTCTTCATGTTTTCTTTTCTCATTATTTGGTTCAGATTTTGGTGGAGGTGCTTCATTCACACCTTGGGTGAAAGAACACATGGCTAATTATATTGATGCACATTATATATATTTGGAGCAGAATAGTGGGACATGGGATCCTCACCTATGTCATTGGAGCAGATTTGATTGGTCACTTTAAGCTTGTATGCACTTGGCAAATGGTAGTCTACTCATTGGGAGGTATAAGCACTTTCATGATTTATTGGTGAGGCACCTCCTTGATGTAAATTCTTATTATGTTTTTATATACTTTGATGATATATATTATGCACTCATGATGTTTGGAAGAATGCATACGAGAAAATGGGATCCAGGAATTCTCTTTTCAAATGGTATGGGTTGGAGAGCACTCTTAATTATTGGAGTGCAATGCAAGCAATGGGACCCTGGTATAGTTTTTAGTCCGATTGATTTCAAATTCTTTGGGAAACACGCAGCATGGGAGATGGATTCCCCAATTAATAAGGTGGTGTTAATCAGAGTAGTGCAGCATCAAGCATGGTGGTTCCTCTCTGAAATATTCATGGAATCTCAAAGACTCAAAGTGAGAAGCTTAGTGGCAACTTCAAAGAATCATACAGAAAGCAGGTTCTTCAACAACCATGTTTGAAATTGCTTGAGGACAAGCAATATTGGGAAGGGAGGATTTATAATGTCCCAAATTTGGAATTGGGTCACAATGGCCTAATCACATTTTCCATATTCATGAAAGTTGTCAAATGGATGCTAAAAGTCAAATAATTGCCAAGGAGAAAAATCACTAGTTTCCTAGGTTGGGGGTGGAAGCTTTGAGATTTGGAATAAGGGGGATAATAAATGATGTTTAGAAATCAAAAGGGGATAAATATTTAATATTTTATCTTATTAAATAAATACAAGAGAAAATGGAAGTGGAAATAAAGCATGAATACACATGGAGACTATGGGGCCCACACTAGCTAGAATTCCTATGTTAAATGGTATCTTTCTCTTGCAAATTTGAATATATGGGAAGTCTAATGTTTTTGTATGGATTATAATGTTAATATATTTGTACATATACTTCATAGGTCGAATTTGGGATGAATTGTAACTTACATGGGAGAGGAAGAGCCAAATGGGAGTTTCATGGACGCTTGGCTAGATTCCCCTTACATTTATGACAGCTATGACACCAATGATGGAGATTCTATGACAGTTATGACCCAAGTCAGATATGAAGGCTGACATAATAACATACGGACATGTCAGGCCTGAATAGAGCATCTTGGAGGTCGAAATTGGGAGTTGGAGAAGGCCAAGAGGCTCCTACTCAAATTTGGGAGAAGAGGGAAGGTGAAGAGAGAGGCCACATGGAATAGCATGAGCAGCCACACCAATTCGACTTGGATTTGGTTTATGGATGGATTTGGAACCTTAGAATACCAATAATGTTTATAAAATACATGCATCATCCATGAGAAGAGGCTTTTTCTCATTTGTGAATTGTGAGAGCATGTGGATGACTAATTTTCTTGCTTAAGCCAATTTCGAGGGTGAAAGATTCCCATCCTAGTTGGTGTTTGGAAAGGCCACTCAGGTATTTCATGGAGATTTAATGGAGTCTTATTTGCAGGTGTAAGCTACAGGAAATAATGTGGATTCTTCTATTTCAGCACTCTCTCTTAACTATTTCCAGTTTTCACACCATATTCATGCCAATGGAGGGATTGCACTTTGGGTGAGCTATTGATCTCATTGGGGAAGATTATAATGATAATTATCTTATGTTATTATGTATATGATATTTATTTCATGTTTAGAAGACTCTCAGTTCGAAATACCCAAAATAATTCATGTAAAAATGTTGAACAATGAAGAAATAGTGTCATTTCCCCAGTATCTTGTTGTGAACGATTGTAATGCTGATGATTTCAAATGGGGAGAGCCTTTCATTGTCAATTTATGATTGGAATCAGTTAAATATTCTCTATTCTTCATTCTCAAAAAGTTTCAAGTCAAAATTCCCAAGAGTTGTATGTCAAAATGACTTTTAATGAGCAAATAATGACCATTTCCACTCCATTTTGATATATGCCATGGTAATGCTTATATTTCAAATGGAGGAATGTATATCTGATAAATGTATGATGGATGGACTGTAATTAATTTTTATTTCAAGTCTCATGTTCAGTACTTAAGCATTGGAAGCCATTTTACTCATTTTCATTGCATTGAGAGAATATTTGGTGCATTTTCCCCAAGGGTCGAAATTGTGACTTGGGGATTGTTTTGGAAAGAATCATAACAGAATGCATAAAATGAAACATGATGCATATGAGAATTTGAAAATGTCCCTTACACATACCCATCCTCTGTTCAGAAATTCAAGTGACTTTGGGATCATTTGTGAAACCATTTCCGGCAATTACCCAGGGGGAATTGGAGCCCCAATTTGTTAGTAAAGACTCCTACTTTGAATAGAACATTAAACAAGTTTACAGAAGTAATTGGGAGGTAAAAAAACATAAATGAGCATGATATTTAAGTTATATTATTATTCATGTACCTTCATAGAAAATTTGGAAGCATTTGGGTCAATTTGGAGGTCTAGACATCAAAACTAGTCAAGAGCCAAAAAAGTGAAAAAATTGGAAAATTGGGCATTTTGATAAAATTCCAAAAAGGGGATATTTCAGTGGTATCAGAGCATGATATTGGCACCTGATGTGGTATGATATTTATTAGGACAATAATTCAGTGACTACCATTATATATTGAAACCCAAAAGTGCTTTTGTTGATGAGGAAAAAAAAAGTAGGAGAAGAAGACAATTTTTTGGAAACTATGACTAGGCATGAAAAGAGAACCTCATATGATGGTGAAGAGATAATAAAAGCATGGAACCTATATTTGAAGAAATTACCAAGAATATTGTGAAAGGATTTTAATTTTTGGCTATCCAAAGTTGGGAAATATATATTGATTTTAAGAAAACCAAGGGGAAAAAAGCATCAGTTTGCTTGAAGGAGCAAAACGAGGAGACCCATGAACCACCTAGTTCTGAAATAGGTGGAGTAGAAGAAGTAGTACATGAAGATGATAAAAATTCACTCCCAAGTGACTCTGAAAAATATGAAGAGACATCACATGAGTATGAAGAAGTTTTTATTGAAAACACTGAAGATAATTTTGAGACACATGCTACCTTGGAAATGAAACAAAGAGCATCTACTGATGGATGCTTGAACTATGAAGGAGCACCTACTGATGTGTGCTCACAACTCTATGTTGGTTCAATAGAGATCATATTTCAAAATGCTGTTGCAAGCCAAAATTCCATTAAACATGAAAATTAAGACCTTGTAGCAGTTGAAGAAGAAACAAGATCAACTTCCCCATCACCACTTGAGCTTCATGAAGTTGGTCCAAGCAAGAAGGAAGAATATGAGGAGGTTCATTTGCAAGAGCCTCATTTTATTAAAGGGTCCTTAAATATGAATGAAAAGAAGATGCAAGAAGACCTTAGCATAGTCCATGACACTCAAGCATTGGTATCAAATTCTTATTGGAGAGCTACTTCCTTGGAGGAGCCATCATTCCTTGAAGACATGGAGAAGATTCAAAGAGAAATGTGCAACATCAAAGGTAATTTCATGTCTTTGATTTTTGATAGAAAAAATGTCATTGAGCTTAGTGAATGGTTACATGAATCCTACTTGAATAATAATGAAGTTATTGATAAGCTCACAATTCAAAATGAGCAACTTCTTGAAAAGTTGCAAGACACTTCTTTTTCCTCCGATGCTTCAGATTTTCATAAGGTAGATTGCTTGGAGGATTCTCATGACATGATGGATCATGATAAACATGAAAAATTCCAGGTTCTTGATGTATTTGAAGATAATATTGATGAGACACAATCACTTGTTGTGGTGGAAGAGGAACTTGAGTTGCCTCTTGAAACTAGTTACACACTTTTTGG
The DNA here is from genome assembly GCA_001517045.1 of Pseudotsuga menziesii. NCBI lineage: Eukaryota > Viridiplantae > Streptophyta > Pinopsida > Pinales > Pinaceae > Pseudotsuga > Pseudotsuga menziesii. The sequence continues at coordinate 122,808 of LPNX010252100.1, read as the reverse complement.
AGAATTGCATGATTCCACTACATTGAAACCAAACTATGAGGAAAGTAATGCATTTTTAAGGGAGATGCATAATCCTAGCCCTATGGATCCTTCACATGATAACAATTTTTTACTTTCCGATCACTTGGGTGAGTTGGTTATTTGTCCTACATCCTACACTTCCAAATTTTGCAACATTCATCCTAATGAAGTATGGGTGAAATGGTTCTTTTTGATGGTGCCACATGAGGAGTATGGAACTCCTAGATTGAATTTTAATGATGACATGGTTGGAGCACATTATTATTTACATTTTTAGTAGCATCCTTTTTTACATTATGATGATACACATCTACATGGGTGCACCTATGATGTTCACTTGAGTCCCTTGGAGACTCATGATTTTTCTTGCTCCTTGCCTAGTCTATTTGATGTTGGAGGAAATTCATCACACACTTGGGTGAAGAGATATGTGATTGAAGAACATTCTTATTGGAAGAAAAATCCTCTGTTATTTCATGATGATATACATATTCATGGGTGTATTGATGAGACTTCTTTGATCCACTTGAAGTCTTCATGTTTTCTTTGCTCATTATTTGGTTCATATTTTGGTGGAGGTTCTTCATTCACTCCTTGGATGAAAGAACACATAGCTGATTATATTGATGCACATTATATATATTTGGAGCAGAATAGTGGGGCATGGGATCCTCACCTATGTCATTGGAGCATGTTTGATTGGTCACTTTAAGCTTGTATTCACTTGGCAAATGGTAGTCTACTCATTGGGAGGTATAAGCACTTTCATGATTTATTGGTGAGGCATCTCCTTGATGTACATTCTTATTATGTTTTTATATACTTTGATGATATATATTATGCACTCATGATGTTTGGGAGAATGCATACAAGAAAATGGGATCCAGGAATTCTCTTTTCAAATGGTATGGGTTGGAGAGCACTCTTAATTATTGGAGTGCAATGCAAGCAATGGGACCCTGGTATAGTTTTTAGTCCGATTGATTTCAAATTCTTTGGGAAACACGCAGTATCGGAGATGGAATCCCCACTTAATAAGGTGATGTTAATCAGAGTAGTGCAGCAGCAAGCATAGTGGTTCCTCTCTGAAATCTTCATGGAATTTCAAAGATTCAAAGTGGGAAGCTTAGTGGCAACTTCAAAGACACATACAAAAAATAGGTTCTTCAACAACCATGTTTGAAATTGCTTGAGGACAAGAAATATTGGGAAGGGAGGATTTGTAATGTTCCAAATTTTACATTGGGTCACAATGGCCAAATCACATTTTCCGTATTCATGAAAGTTGTCAAATGGATGCTAAAAGTCAAATAATTGCTAAGGCGGAAAATCACTAGTTTTCTAGGTTGGGGGTGGAAACTTTGAGATTTGGAATATGGGGGATAATAAATGATTTTTAGACATTATAAGGGGATAAATATTTAATAATTGATCTTATTAAATAAATACAAGATAAAATGGATGTGGCAATAGAGCATGAAGACACATGGATACTATGGGGCCCACACTAGCTAGAATTCCTATGTTAAATGGTATCTTTCTCTTGCAAATTTGAATATATGGGAAGTCTAATGTTTTTGTATGGATTATAATGTTAATATACTTTTACATATACTTCATAGGTAGAATTTGGGATGAATTGTAAGTTACATGGGAGAGGAAGAGCCAAATGGGAGTTTCGTGGACACTTGGCTAGATTCCCCTTACATTTATGACAGTTATGACACCAATGATGGAGATTCTATGAACCCAAGTCAGATATGAAGTCTGACATAATGAAATTTCAGGCCTGAATAGAGCATCTTGGAGGTCGAAATTGGGAGTTGGAGAAGGCCAAGAGGCTCCTACTCAAATTTGGGAGAAGAGGGAAGGTGAAGAGAGAGGCCACATGGCATAGCATGAGCAGCCACACCAATTCGACTTGGATTTGGTTTATGGATGGATTTGGAACCTTATATTACCAATAAGGTTTATAAAATATAGGGATCATCCATGAGAAGAGGCTTTTGCTCATTTGTGAAATTGTCATTTGTGAATTGTGAGAGCTAGTGGATGACTAGTTTTCTTGCTTAAGCCAATTTCGAGGGTGAAAGATTTCCATCCTAGTTGGTGTTTGAAAAGGACAATCAGGTATTTCATGGAGCTTTAATGGATTCTTATTTTTATGTGTAAGCTATAGGAAAGAATGTGGATTCTCCTATTGCAGCACTCTCTCTCAACTATTTCCAGTTTTCACACCATATTCATGCCAATGGAGGGATTGCGCTTTGGGTGAGATATTGATCTCTTTGGGGAAGATTATAATTCTAATTATCTTATGTTATGATGTATATGCTTTGTATTTCATGTTTAGAATACTCTCAGGTCGAAATACCCAAAAGAATTCATGTAAAAATGTTGAACAATGAAGAAATAGTGTCATTTCCCCACTATCTTGTTGTGAACCATTGTAATGCTGATGATTTCAAATTGGGAGAGCCTTTAATTATAAATTTATGATTGGAATCAGTTAAATATTCTTTTTTCTTCATTCTCAGAAAGTTTCAAGTCGAAATTCCCAAGAGTTGTATGACAAAATTACTTTTAATGAGCAAACAATGACCATTTCCACTCCATTTTGATATATGCCATGGTAATGCTTATTATTTCGAATGGAAGAATGTATCTATGATAAATGTATGATGTATGGACTATAATTAATGTTTGTTTCAAGTCTCATGTTCAGTAATTAATCATTGGAAGCCATTTTACTCATTTTTATTGCATTGGGAGAAGATTTGGTGCATTTTCTCCAAGGGTCGAAATTGTGACTTGGGGGTTGTTTTGGAAAGAGGCATAACAGACTGTATAAACTTAACCATGATGCATATGAGACTTTGAAAAGGTCCCTTACACATACCCATCCTCTGTTCAGAAATTCAAGTGACTTTGGGATCATTTGTGAAGCCATTTCCGGCAATTACCCAAGGAGAAATGGAGCCCCAATTTGCTAGTAAAGACTCCTACTTTGAACAGAACATTAAACAAGTTTACAGAAGTAATTGGGAGGTCAAAAAACATAAATGAGAATGAAATTTAATGATATTATCATTCATGTACCTTCAGAGAAAATTTGGAAGCATTTGGGTCAATTTGGAGGTCTAGACATCAAAACTAGTCAAGAGCCAAAAAAGTGGAAAAATTGGACAATTGGGCATTTTAATGAATTCCAAAAATGGGAAATTACAATATTTCTTGGTTCAATATTTCAGGTTCATAAGCTTCCAGTACTGCTTGTAGTTTTTCTCATTAATTTTGTAAAGAAACAAGTACCACAAGTCTCCTTCAAAACTGTTGTTGGGGATTTGATTTCATTTCACAGTTTTGGATATGATATGAACCCATTTAGACCTGATTTACTTTCTGATTTGATATTATTTGGTTCAAATTTTAAAATCCAAGAGCTTTCATTCATGCTTGTAGCTGCTCTCACCAATTTCGGTGTGAAAAATCAAGTACCACAATTCTTCCTCAAAATTGTTGTTGGGGATTTGGTGTTAGTTTCCTCTTATGAGGTTGTTGATATTTTATTTTGTGATTCATTATATATTTCTGAAGCTATATTAGATTATGGAGCTCAATAATTCTCTCTCCATAGTCCCAGGGCTTCTCTACTTTTGGTCACATGCTCATCTCCTCACAGAACTGGTGAAGAGGAAGATTTTATGCATCCACCTCGACACTTTTTCCTAACACTTGGGAATGTTTTTACCACTCATGGTTTTCTATTCATGGATGCAACATATCAGTTTCTTGAGTGTTCCTCACATGGTTTGAATCCTTAATAACCTTTTCTCACTTATCAGTTGATTTCAGTTGCTCTACTGGGTCCAGTCTTCATCCATCAGCTGTCTATATTTCTGATTTAGTTGAGCATATCATTCTTCTTCCAAAGAGGAAGATTCCTCCAGACATAAATTAAAGCAGTAATTCAATCCTGCTTACAGTAGTAAGAAATTCAGACTAACAGCTGCATAAGTTCAGTTCTCAACAGTTAACCCCTCAAACTCACTTCCATAAGTCCCTTCCATTGAATTTCTCATATGCACTTCATTCACCTTGAATGATCACATTTCCAGAATGAGCAACCTCAGCTGTCTTCAATGGGAAGTTTTATAATAATGCCTAGGTCTTCTAGGTCAGTTTTTACTTTATGAGCCACCTACTCCAATTCCACTTTCTTGGGGAATCATGACCACAAATATAGGGAAGTTGCCACCTGCAACAATTAGAAGTAGTTTAAGGATGCTGCCACTTGTCAGTATACTCTCCACCTAGTCTCCTCCACCAAGTGACCAGTTAACACTCTTTTAACAGCTTCCCTAAGTTGTTGTCTCATCATTTATTTATTTATTAATAAAATATTCTGAAATACATTAATTATTCTTGACCCCACTTGGTCATCAATTACAAACTTAGCATAAAATATAACATAATGTTCCTCAATAACATTAATTTTTTTTGCAAATTGGGGCATGTGACAAACACATCCCCTTAATTTATAACATCGTCCTTAATGTTATTTATTCCTCATCCTCAGAGTTCCCCTGAAATAGAATTGGATATGCATCCCGCATATGACTTTCCAATTCCCAGGTGGCTTCTTCTGGACTAAGGTGCTTCCATTGCACCTTCACCTGACCAATGGTGTGATTCCAAAGCGAGATCTCCCTCCTTTCGAAGATACAATCCGGTTCCACCTGAAAATCTCCTTTAGGTTCCACCTACACATCATTCCAATTAATAACATGAGTAGCATCATGTACATATTGTTTTAATACAGAAATGTGAAAAATATTGTGAACTCTTAGATTTTGTGGTAGAGCTAATTGATATGCTACTTGTCCTATCCTGGACAGTATTTCAAAAGGACTGCAATATCGAGGTGCTAGCTTAGCACAACTACCCAACCTCAGAGAACTCTTTTTAGGTCTCACCTTAATAAAAACATGTTCACCTACCTAGAACTCGTTTGGAGTTCGTTTAAGGTCTGCTCGGCTTTTCTGTCGATCTTGCGCAACTTTCAAGTTACCTTGTACCTATTTTACAATTAACTCCATCTTCTTCAATAATTCAGGTCCTAATACTAATTTGTCCACTGGATTACTCTAAGAGATGGGAGTATTGCATTTCCTTCCATACAGAATTTCAAAAGGACTATACCTAGCTGAAGCTTGATAATGATTATTGTAAGCAAATTCTACCAGGTGTAAATAGTCTTTCCATTTACCTAGCTACTCCTTTACATACATTCTGAGTAGATCCTACAATACCTGATTTACTCTTTCAGTCTATCCATCAGTTTGAGGATGGAAAGAGGTACTAAATTTTAACGTAGTATTTAACCCTTTAAACAAAGATTTCCAAAACTTACCTGTAAATTTAGGGTCTCGGTCCGAAATTATCACATTCGGTATTCCATGCAACCAAAAAATTGTTTTAAGAAAATATCAGCAATATTTGCAGCTTTATAAGTAGTTTTTACAGGTGTAAAATGGGCTTCTTTACTCAATTTATCAACCACTACCATTATTGAGTCATTTAAGTTCTGATTTGTAGGTAGTCCCATGATAAAATCAAGGCTAATTATCTCCCATTTCCAGCTAGGAATAGGCAATGGCCGAAGTAGCCCAGCTGGATGCTGATGTTCAGATTTTACTTGCTGACATTCGAAGCACCTAGCAATGTATTATGTCAATTCATTTTTCATGTTTGGCCAGAAATAATCCTTTCTTAGCATGGTTATGGTTTTCTGATAACCCGGATGCCCTAAATAAGGATTTTTATGAACTTCATTTAAAATTAACAGCTTAATCTTAGGTACATTAGGTACGTATAATCTATGTTTATACAATAATAATCCTTTTTCATTCAAGCTGTACCTTGTACTTAGACTTTCTATTAATTTTTTTTTTACTTTTGCTTGTAATTTTCGATAATTTTCATCTTGTTCTATTCCAGCTTCTAGCTGTTCTTCCAAGTCTGTCTTATAAGTGTTGATGGTTGCTGTAAAATTTAGCTTTGTATTTCTACTTAATGCATCAGCAACCTTATTCTTCTTTCCTTTAATATGTTGAATTTCAAAATCGTATTCACTAAGAAAAGCTAGCCACCTAGCTTGCCTAGCATTCAAGTTAGGTTGATCCAATAGGTATTTCAATCCTTTATTATCTGTCATTAATATAAACTTCCTTCCTATTAAATGATGATGCCACATTTTTAAGGCATGTATCACAGCGGCTAATTCTAAGTCATAGGTTGCATAATTTTTCTCATGAACCTTCAGCTTCCTAGACTCATAAGCAATGGCGTGTCCTTCCTGAGTTAATACTCCACCTAAACCGTCATTGCATGCGTCAGTACATACTATAAAATCTTTATTAGGGAATTATTAGAATTGGTGCGGTGGTTAATAATGTTTTTAACTTTTTAAAAAAATCTTCACACTTCTGATTCCAATCGAATTTCTTCCCCTTTTTCTGCAAAGAGGTTATAGGATTGCAATTCTTGAAAACCCTTAGATGAATCTCTGATAATAACCAGTAATACCCATGAATGATCGGACGTCAGTTACATCTTTTGGGACTGGCCAATCTTTGATTGCCTTTATCTTTTCGGGGTCAACAAAAATTCCTTCTTTAGTCACCACGTAACCCAAATATTGGATTTTATCTTTAAAGAAGTCACATTTACTAAATTTTACAAAAAGTTGATGTTCTCGTAACTCTTGTAACACAATTTTTAAGTGCTCTTTATGTTCCTCTTCAGTCTTTGAGTAAATTAAGATGTCGTCAATAAATGCGACCACAAATTTATCCAGATATTTGTGCATTATATTATTCATCAGACACATAAAAACAACTGGGGCATTAGTAAGTTCGGATGGCATAACAACAAACTCGTAATGTCCATATCGAGTCCTAAAGGTTGTTTTGAAGATGTCTTCACCCTTGATGCAGACCTAATGGTATCCAGATCATAAATCAATCTTTTAAAACACCGTGGCTCCACGTAGTTGATCAAACAGATCATCTATGCGAGGCAACGGGTATCTGTTCTTGATAGTCATTTTATTTAATTGATGATAATTTATACATAGCCATAGAGTTCCATCCTTCTTCTTAACAAAGATGATAGGTGCCCCCCAGGGAGACAGACTGGGTCTAATGTAATTTTTATCAATGAGTTCTTTTAACTGCGACTTAAGTTCTTTTAATTCTAGTATATTCATCTGATAAGGGGCTTTTGAGCTGGGCACTGCACCAAGTACCAGCTCAATAGTAAAATCCAATTCTCGTTTCAGAGGAAAAACTAGAATTTCTTCTGGAAATACATCCGAATATTCCCTTAGAATTGGAATCTCGTCCAGTTTTAATTTATCTCTGTTGTTAGTATTTTCTTCATTAATTGTTGTTACGGCAAATGATTTATAGCCTTTCCTAACAGCTCTCTTAAGCTACAAAGCAAAAATCTGCCTTACAGCTATTTTCCTAGGGATTCCCTTTACATTTATTAACTTTCCATCGCTATTTATGCAAGTGAAGGTTTTATCAAAGAAATTCAGGACCACCCTATGATGTTCTAACCAATCCATACCAATTAACATATCATATGAACCTAAAGGTAACACATTGAGCTTAACATAGGTTTCAAACTGATCCACAGTTACTGCACAATTCTTAATAAAGCTAATTACTTTTCTCTTTGCACCAGTAGCTAACTAAACTAACCAAGATCTTGCAAACTTTTCAACTGAAAGCTTACACTTTTCTACTAAATTAGGAGATATATAGCTTAAACTATCTCCTGGATCAATTAAAATAGATATAGGTATTTGATTTATCTTACCTTCCACTTCCCCCATGGAAGTTTGATAATATGCTTGTTGTTTCTCCAATGCTGCGTTGATCCTGGGCATTGTCCTCGCTAGATCACCAACAGTCATTTCCTCCTGTATTGTGTGTATGTTGCTAACAGTCTTCTTCTGTTTGGGGCAAACTGATGCATAATGTGGACCATTACATTCCCGACACTTTATGGGTTCCTTTCATTCAAAATTCTTTGTATAGTTAATGTGGTTGTTAGAAGATTCTTTATTCCTTTGATTGTTTGGATTGGTCTATGAATTACTTTTGTTCCCTTGGAAATTTTTACTAGAAAAATTTCTGGTATTACTATTCTTAAAATTTCGATTAGGCACAAATATTTCTTTTTCTGTTCAAAGTTATTATTCCTTTTGGCCTTCCAATTGGTCATACTTTCCTTCTTATGATTTTGTTCATAACAGAAATTCGCTTTTCTCATTGCTTCTTCTAAAGTTTTCGGATTGTCATACTCAATTATGTTCTTTATATGATAAGGTAAACAACTAAGAAACCGTTGTACCTTAGGTTTCTCGTCCACAATATATGGCACATATCTGAGCAGACTTAGAAATTTACTATTTAGTTCTTTCATATTCATTGTTCCCAATTTTAGCTCGTAAAATTCCTTAGCCTTTCTTCATAATATTGTTCAGATAAAAATTTCTTCTTGAAATATTTCTTAAATGTACTCCAATTTATATTTTTCTCCCTTATACCTTTTACTCTTTTGAAGTCCTGCCACCATATATCTGCTTTTCCTGTAAGATTATAAATAACCATCTTGCCCTTCATTTGATTTGAGTAGTTATAAATTTGGAAGTATTTCTACATCTCGAACAGCCAGGATTCTGCTTCTTCCCCCTTTTCAGCTTCTCCATTAAAAGTTGGTGGCTTGATCTTCTTGAATTCCCCATAGATTTCTTCATAAGGTTTAAACTTTCTCTTCCTAGCATGGTGATTATCTTCACTATTGTCACTAGTATAATGGAAGTTTTGTTTATGTGAATCACCTTATACTTCAGAAGATGAGCTACTTTCGTTTTAACTTGTTTAGTATTTTTATTTTTATGTTGATAACCCATATCTTTAGACTCAGTTCTGTTATCTTTTCCCTCAGTATGAAATCTTTCCATTAAAATTTGATTTAGCTCTTCCCCAGCTCTCAGATTCCTCTCATTTTCTTTCTTAACCGATTCCATCTCTGTTTTTAGTTCCTTAATTGTTTGTATTAGTTCGGAAGAATTATTAGTTATCTCTTCTTGTATCAGTTCTTTTTGAAAATTATTTCGTTCAGTGTAAGGAGACTCGTCATCCACATATTCTTCCAATCTATCCATACCTGTCATTAACTTAGAAATAAAATTCTCTGGATGTATCATTCAAAAGAAAACAACATCGGCATGTTTATTTAAATTTACTATTCCATATAAGCAAGTTGAGATACATTCAGGCCTAGTGTTTGAACCTTGTGCACTAATACCACATGTAATAACTCAAAATTCGTAAAAGTTTAAAATTTTTCATGTGACATAAAATGTCTAAAATCACTGCTAAAGTACCACTAACGATTAGCAGATAATTAAACAGTTTGTAAGAGAAACAAAGAGTTGCTTCTTTATAAATTTTTTTATAATCTATAGGCTTCTCCTTGATAGTTGTTTTAGTACTGTTTTCGACTTAGCAGCAATAATTCTTCCAGTAGTAGAAAAGGAACTTGTATTTTACTAATGCTAGATATAATGTTGATTTCTTTTGTTAATTAGGGAAAGTTTCTTATGTGTGAACGGGGTTTACTTAGCTTTAAGCTAACACAGTGGGATTGATGGATCCTTATAGGTTTTAACAGGTAAGCATAAGTTCTAGTAAAATAATATTTATAAACAGGTCAAGAAGATACTTCCCTAGCATGAATATGATGCTAGTCTTAGATTATTTAAGAACAGCTTGACTCCATTAGGTAATGTTGATCTTATCTGCGTTGCCACACCTCCATAATTATATTTATAACAAACTGCATATGCATGGGTGTAGAACATGATCGAGGTACTATGCCAAAGAAAATCAAGTTACTGGTTGATTACAATTAAATCCAAGAATACTTGGTACTTTCGTTTATAGCAATTTTAATCTAGCTTTTATCTAAGATGAAATTATAGTACTCCGACTTTTGCTTAGTTTAGCCATGCATTTGGAGTCTAGTCTTGAACATATAAGCATATGATTCTTTTGGAAAATACAAAGGAAATACTTCATGCTCCTAAACTACAATCTCACATATTTTGTTGAAAAAGACTTAACTCTAAAAACTCTTAAGACCATACACTCAAAAGATGTATATCCATTTCAACCTTATCCTAGGTTTGACATTGTATAATTTTCACATTATATGGAATAACTATACCTTCATACAAGTTGATTTAGAAAATCTTTGAGATGAGTTTATTGATCAACATATTATAGTTTGATACTAAACTATGTTCTAGCACACATGGTTAACAACAGAACTTATATTAACTTGACAATATCCTAGAAGATACTTCCTATCTTAATTTTATGATTGGTAAACTAAGTATTGAAAAAATTCATGGTATTAATATATCATTGGAAATCATAGAAAAATGCATTGTTTAAATGATTATAGGGTTTTGATTAATAATTAATTGATGCAGATTGGAACCATCCTCCACTATTGACTTGCACCCTCGATTTGCAAATTATTTCAGTGGACATGTGGGATGGTATCAACCATGGGATGGTTGACTTAAAAGAACTAAACCCTATCCATTTCATTTCGTAGTGAGGGTTCCTTTGTTTTGTTGGGCCGAGCTACGAGCTCGTGGCCATCGTAATCCTTTACACACCTCCATTTTCACAGGTTGTTTCCTGACCAAAACATACAAGCTGGATCCTGCGAAGAAGATATGGGATTTCCAATTCATTCAACGTTATTTAGCTTATGGCATTACTCTTTAAGGTGACAAGAAACTATCTCAGGTGGCTAGCTTTCGCAACTTCTTCCCTGTGCACAACTAGCTGGTAAAAATGACCCTTCCATGTTTGAATTTGATATAAAGTTGGGAGACATTTATTTTATTTAAAAACAACTTCTCACCAACTGAGTTTTTGTTTTGTACAGGTTCATTTATTTCGGCACTTTGGGCTTAGCTGGTGGTTCAACTCTACCCAAAACTCAGCCACACAAACCCTGGTAAGCCTCGGATAGCACTAAGGGTTTTTATCCTGCAATGAGTAATGGTGATTGGGAGATGAGGATACTTGCTGCTAAAATGAACTCAGCCTGGGTTTTACTTGTTAGGTTGTTCTACGTGTTGTTTTGCTTTTTGTAATGTAAACCTTGAAGGGTAATAGGTGCAAGTTCTTGAAGTCTATTGCAGCCGTGATTTTGGGGTTTATTTGACATAGCCTTTATGGCTTGGAAGATGTAAAAACTGTTGGTTTAACTTTTTAGAACTCGGCTCTAAGCCATGATAAGGTTGTTCGACCTCTGCTTGGTTAATTTAGTTTTTAAATGGATTTCACAGGTGAAGAAAAAGACTGTTTACTCAATTGAGACATGTAAAAAGATATAGGGTTTTCTACTTGTAAGGAAAATAATGATTATGGTTTTATTTTACAGTTTTGTATAATTAAACTTTGAACAGGCCCGAGCCTCGACCTATAATTATAAAGGCCATAAGCCATTACTCTTATTTGATTTTGTCTCTATTAAATTATTAACAGTGTTACTTAAATTTGATATCATGTAATTTAAAATAGTTTATAGTAAAATATGTTATTAAAATTTTTTACAGTGTTAATGAGTAAAATTAGTACCCTGTTTTTGCTTCGAAGGGTTATTTTTTTGAATAACCTACAGTCTATAATAAGATGGATTTTACATGATTAATTTTAGCTATGTTTTTCTATTTTAATTTCAGCGATTTTACAACTGTTAAATTTTGTGCTAAAAGTAAGTTTATGCAAGTTTGTGAATAAGATAAAACTTGTCTTTCCTAAACCCTAGGTAAATTGCCTTGAGGTTTACAGTAAAACATTGGTTTCCATTATAGAATGTAAATATGAACTTGGAAATTATTATAAATACCTATGCAGTACTTAGCTAGGTTAAAACCCTAAGTACTATTTTTACTGTTCCTATATTTGTTTATTTAACTTTATTTATTGTGTTTAGAATAAATAATAGTACTAGTAATAGTTCTGTGATTAATATGGTTACTGGTGACTAATGTATACTCTATTATGTTTCTGTAATTAGATATTACAGATACTTTCAGTAGATAGATTAATTACTGCTAGTTTTCTATAAATGAATCACATAAAAACTATGTAAGTAATCACTTGCATTTTTCATAGAGAATAATAAACAAATCTACTGATTTATCTTAACAACCAGCTGTACTAGAGTACTTCCTTATAAAAGGCATGGAAAAATACAGTGTGGTATTTTCTTTCTATTCATGTCTCATTTACTCATATTCCTATTGTTCTAAATATAATCTACTAATCACTAATATTATCAATAAATAATGCTCTTTTCTTCTTAAACCCTAATGGAACAATAACATCCCTATGTTAAAAAACTAGTAATCATTTTCTGAAGACAGTAAATAAATTGTAAATAAACATGAACAAATAAAAACCTGTCAATTAATGGGGTGACAACAGCTTAAGGAGGCTGTTCCTCCCAACCAACTCCTAGAGAAATCTTAGTCTGCACTTCCTGAGGACCCTCGAGCCTGTTTCCTGGTCCTCCTGGTAGAGTACTGGGTGAAGGATGTATCCTTAAGGCCTTCTGTCACCTAACTGGTCAAATTACAACAGTAATTCAATCCTACTTATAGCGGTAAGAACTTCAGCCTAACAGATACATAAGTTTAGTTCTCAGCAGTTAACCCCTCAAACTCACTTCCATAAGTTCCCTCCATCAAATTTCTCATATGCACTTCATTCACCCTGAATGATCACATTTCCAGAATGAGCAGCCTCAGCTATTTTCAATGGGAAGTTTTATAATAATGCGTAGGTCTTCTGGGTCAGTTTTTACTTTATGAGCCACCTGCTCCAATTCCACTTTCTTGGGGAATCATGACCACAAATATAGGGAAGTTGCCACCTGCAATAGTTAGAACTAGTTTAAGGATGCTGCCACTTGTCAGTATACTCTCCACCCAGTCTCCTCCACCAAGTGACCAGTTAACACTCTTTTAATAGCTTCCCTAAGTTGTTGTCTCATCATTTATTTATTTATTAATAAAATATTATGAAATACATTAATTATTCTTGACCCGAGTTGGTCATCAATTACAAACTTAGCATAAAATATAACATAATGTTCCTCAATAACATTAATTTTTTTGCAAATTGGGGCATGTGACAAGGATCTACATTTTGCTCTTATTAATAAGCCAAAGGTAATTTTAACTTCTACAGATTTAGATTATTTTCCAAATGAAGTTAAAACTTTGCTTGATGAGTATGATGACATTATTGTGGATGAATTTCCAAATGAATTGCCTCCTATAAGAAGTATTTGTCATCACATTGACTTAATACCTGGTGCAAGTTTACCTAACAAAGCAGCATACAGATTAACCCCTCTAGAAAATGAATAAATCAAACAATAAGTACAGGAGTTGTTGGAGAAGGGATTGGTGAAGGAGAGCTTGAGTCCTTATGTCATACCCACTATGCTAAGTCCAAAGAAATATGGTGGGTGGAGAATGTGTACTGAATCCAGGGAAATCAACAAGATCACTATCAGGTACAGATTTCCTTTACCCAGAATTAATGATCTGATGGACTGTTTAAGTGTTTCAAAATATTTTTCCAAAATAGATTTGAAAAGTGGATATCATCAGATTAGAATAAGGGAAGGGGATGAATGGAAAAAAACATTTAAAAATAATGATGGTCTATATGAGTGGTTAGTGATGCCATTTGGACTTACAAATGCACCCAGTACTTTCATGAGATTGATGAATGAGGTTCTAAGATAATTTACTGGTAAATTTGTGATAGTATATCTAGATGACATCTTGATTTTTAGTCATAACAGAGAAGAGCATTTAAGGCACCTTAAGTTGGTGTTGAGGACTTTGCAGAAGGAGAATCTGCTGATAAATTTGAAGAAGTGTAGTTTCCTGAAAAAGAATTGGTCTACTTAGGGTTCGTGGTTTCAGAAGAAGGACTGAAAATGGATTCTGATAAAGTGAAAGAAATTTTAATTTGGCCAGTTCTGAGGAATGCTTATGAGGTAAGAAGTTTTCATGGACTTGCTAGTTTCTATAGGAAGTTCATTAAGAATTTCAGTCAGATTTGTGCACCTTTAATAGATACTTTCAGAGGAAGTAAACAACCTTTCCAATGGACCGAAGCTACGAAGCAGCTGATAGAAATTTTAAATTATTGAAGAAGAAAATATCTGAGAAGCCTATTTTGGATTTGTCCAGTTTTGATAAAGTGTTTCAAGTGGAGACAGATGCCAGTGGAGCAGTAGTGGGAGTATTTTTAAGTCAAGAACAGAAGCCAATGGCATATTTCAGTGAAAAGTTGAATGAAGCTAAACAAAAGTACTCTTCGTATGATAAATAATTATATGTTGTTGTGCAAGCTCTTAAAAAGTGGAGACATTATTTAATGCCTGGGGAATTTGTTTTGTATTATGGCAATCATGCTTTGCAGTTCATCAACTGCTAGCCTAAATTAAATCAGAGGCATGCTAAATGGGTAGAATTTTTGTAGAACTTTACCTTCGTTATCAAACATACAAGTGGTAAGTCTAATAAAGTTGATGATGCTTTGAGCAGGATAAGTTTGGTAATGCAGGAAGTTAAGGTCAGTACTTTGGGATTTGAAAATTTGATTGCTATGTATAAAGAGGATGTAGATTTCAAGGATATTTATGCTTCCTGTGAAAATCTAGTTACGCATAACAAAAGCCAGTGGTTAGATTATATGATGCAGGAAGGATTGTTGTTCAAAGATAGTAAGTTGTGTATTCCAAGATGTTCAATAAGGGGAAATTTAATTCAAGAAAAACATAGTGGGGGTCTCTCAGGACATTTTGGGCAAGAAAAGACTTTTTCTTTGGTGAGTAATTTTATTTTTGGCCAAAGTTGCATCATGATGTGAAGAAATTTGTTGAAGGATGCAGAGTATTTCAACATGCAAAAAGGACAAGTTAGAACATAGGATTGTATCAACCATTACCTATTCCAGCTAGGCCTTGGGATTCAATAAGCATGGATTTTGTTTTAGTTTTACCTAGAAATCAAAAAGGTTATGATTCAATTTATGTTGTAGTAGATAGATTTTCCAAAATGGCTCATTTCATTGCATGCAAAAAGACTAATGATGCAACAAACATTGCTAATCTATTCTCTTCAAGAATTGTAAAGTTGCATGGTTTGCCTTTGAGTATTGTGGCTAATAGAGATACAAAATGTGTTGGTCATTTTTGGAGAACTCTATGGAAGAAATTGGGGACCAATCTTAGTTTTAGTTCTTCTTATCACCCTCGGACTGATGGACAGACTGAAGTAGTAAATAGGAGCTTTGGAAATATACCGAGAATACTGGTGTATGAACATCCAAAACAGTGGGACATAGCTTTAGCTCAGGCTAAGTTTGCATACAATGATTCACCCAATAGAAGTACAGGTATGATTCCTTTTCAAATTGTCTATGGGATTCATCCAAGAGGTGTATCTGAAATTAGAGATTTGGGAAAACAGGAAAAGAGAAGTGCAGAGGGTGAAGAATTTGCAATTAGTATGCATGAGCTACAATAAAACATCAAGAAGAGATTACAGGAAAGTGCAGAGAAGTATAAACAGAGAGTAGACCTAAAGAGGAGAGAAATGAATTTTTAGATTGGAGATTTAGTGATGGCCTATCTTAAAAAGAAAAGGTTCCCTAAAGGAACTTATAATAAGTTGAAGCTTCAAAATATTGGACCTTGTAAAGTTTTAAGGAAGTTTTCTGCAAATGCTTATGAAATTGAACTCCTTCTGACCTTCAGATTTCACCAATTTTTAATGTTTCAGATTTACATCCTTTTAGAGTTGCAGGTATCCAACCAGATGGTGTAACTTCAGATATAGATGATCCATCTATAGATTGGCATGGATAAATTCCACAAAAATAACAACTTCAGATTGAAGCCATCCTTGACAAAAGAATCTTAAGGAAGATCAGGAACAAAACCTTCTTTCAATACCTGGTCAAATGGAGAAATGAACCTACTAAAGATGCATCCTGGATGACAGAGTAAGAAATTTACAAGTACAATGTACTTCCTGAAGACTTAATGAAAAATTATTTTCTTCCCCAGGAGTATGATGCAGGAGCATCCAGCTCGAAGTTCATTGATTGATGAATCAGCTTAGCATCCAACTTGAATTTCATTTACTAATGAGTCAGCTTGCCTCATAATCAAGTTCTAGATGGATAGGGTTCGATGACAAGTAGATAGAATTAGTTTTAAATTTGTAATAAGTAGCAATTTTTCCTTTGTTCTCCTTGATCCCTGCGTGAATTTCTCAAGGATTTATCTTTGTCAATAGGGTTTTCTTTTATTAGGTCCTCAGGTCCAACTTAGTCAAATCTGACATGTTTATGAGTGTTATAAATTAATTTGAGTGTAATAGGTCTAGAAAAAAGAGGGGGCGGAAGGAAAAGGAAAAAGGAGTGAAAGATGAGAGAATGAAGAGTGTGCACAAAAGGAGTGAATAAGTTGAATTCTCTGTGTTTGTAATTCTGATCAAGTTGAATAAAGAATAGAGGATTACATTCCATGTGTTTTTTGATGGATTCCTGGTTTTATATAAATCTGTAGAGATATGAATTCATCCTACGTTCACTCCATATAATTTTGTGTATAAATTCTTTAGTTTTTGAATTGCAGAGAAATTGATCCTTTCAGTGATCAATTTGGCGAGCTATGCAGAAATATCTTGGAGAAGATTGAACAGCGACGAAATATCGCGACAGAAATCAACAATTACAATCTGTTCCGCATATGGAGACAGATCAACGACCAAGAATTAATCCGCAAGAATAGACAGTGTAGAAGACTTCGATAAGTCAAGTTCCGCAACCCAGATGCAGGATAGATTGTTGCAATCATAATTAGTTGCGGAAGTTCAATTTAAAAATAAAAGTTGTAAAGCCACATCCCGCAATTTGCAGTGTTGCAGAAAAGGGGTGTTGCGGAAAAGGAGTTGCAGGAAACGTATTGCAGAATGACATTTGTGGAAAACATGAGTTGCGGAAAGGTGGATATTGCAGAAGAACGATATTGTGGAAGGGTAAGATACCTGAGTTAAATTTTGCAGAAAGAATATTTCAATAAGGAATTCAGCCTGTTAGTAGAAGTATTGGATCTAGTTGGTGTTTGAGGTCATCAGAGTTCCGTCTACAACATCATACTAGATTTGTAAAACATTTTAAGCTAGGAATTTAAGTTTCTCACAGGAATCATATTGTTTTCTTTTAATTTGAATGAGGTGCAAAATCTTAGCTTGCATTCTATTTATACAATATATTTTTGTTTTCATTCTAATTAGTACTTTATATTTATATACCTTGTTTAAATATTAATAAATTAAAATGAAAAAACACATAAATTTTTTGAAATTAATTCTTTTTTTAATAAAAGATATTTAAATTAATGTTTTTTAATATCTTCTTAATACGATTAAATTCTAAATAAATGTAATTTATCTATAAAATAAATTATTGAAAGATGTATTTAATTTTATATATCATGAAATAAATGTACGTGTCTAGTACCATACCTATTGAATTTTGTTGTCCCTAGGGGAAGTTAGGTAGAATTCAGTTGGAATTTTGGCCAAGTATGAAAAGAGTCAAGTCGTAGAAAGGAAGAAGGAAGTTGCGACAGAAATAGAGGAAGAAGGAAGAGGGAGCTACGACATAAGCATCCATGTATGAAATAGTAGACATGAGAAAAGATCACGATAGAAATGGATATTGCAACACAAGAGGAAGTTGCGACAGGACGAGATCTCGCAAATAAAAAAGCACGACAGAAGGAAAAGATGCGACAAGACAAGTGGCAACAGAGGAAACCATGTCAGAAGGCGTGCAATGGAGCAACAGATAGAAATAGATAGTCGAAAAGATCGTGGGTACGAGGTTGGATAGAGTTGGTGGAAGTCACACATATGAAATCATCTTTGTAATTCGGGCCATCAGTGCCTAGTGACATGTGTTTCTAGAATAGAAATGACAACTTGTTGGCTAACTGTATAAAGTCCGCTGAGAGCGACATGTAAGAGTCTATAAGAAGGAAGAACCCAGGTTGTGTGTGGGTTGATTGCTGAGTCTTTAGTTTCTTAGTTTCGTACTTACAGAGTGTCCTGAGTTGCTTAAGAAATATGTCATTGTTGCTTAGCTAGTATGTTAGTAGAGAGTCAGTTATTTTCTTGGTAAAGAGTCGAAGAAGTCTGCAGCTAAGTGCACAGAGTTGTAGAGAAGATCAAGTTGATCTAGGTTGTGTGCGGATCAATAGTAGAGTCGTAGAGTTAGAAATAATTTGAGTCAATACAAGCTATGTGTAGATCAAACAATAGAGTTAATTAGAGAAGAACATGATTGATAGAAGACCAGAGAGCATGAGAGGAGAGAGAATTTTGTATAGATAAGAGATGAACATCTGGAATAGAGTTTGTAGCTCACTATGCAGACAAAAAGGTGCCATATATTTGTCATGCTAGATGAAGAGCGGATTTGTGGTTTTTCTTGGATGGGTTTCCATGTTAGATATAATGTCAAATGTGCAAATGATGAATGTATTTGAGTCACATGGATGTTGTTGTGAATGAATGTTTATGTATTTTCTTATAATTGAGTTATATGCATCTCTCACATCGTGGTAGTTGGAATCGCTTATGCTCCATGATATTTACTGTTATAGTATATATTGATGGTTGAATAGAGTCACATATTAACTATGCATAATTGGTATAAGTAGCCCACCCCCCTTGGCTTTGGTCGAGCTTCTTGGTAGGATTCCAAGGGAATATAATTCCCCCACCCAACTACGGAAAAATGGTTCTAGCAGTTACCCATAAGAGAGATATCTCGAGTGAGACTGCATCTCCATCGCAAGTGTTATCGACTAAGCCCTGCTTTATTGGGTCTATATCTTGGGCTTTGTTGTGCACAAAGGAGGGACTGAACCTGGGTCGAAGAACAAAGATAAGAAGCAAAAATCCAACAAATGGTTTCATTGCCAAGACCATGAATCATTGTGGTGAGGGATATGTTGTGGCATCTGACAAAGCCTAAAATCCAAGATTGGGTGGATTTTAAAGCATTAGAATTTGCACAAAAAGAGAGTAAATGATCTCGGTTGAACCCAACAGAGTGGTTGGGATGATACCTTTATATTGATATTCATGATATTTTATTTTTCGAGTTTCCTATTGTGCCACATGAGTGGTTATCAAAGTTATCCACCCAACAAAGAAATTTTCAAGGAGGGGAACTGACAGAGTGGAATCCTCAGTTGATTTTACAGCTAAAGAGTGTTAGCAACCCTATGTCGAGGGATGCTGATTTTTGGGTAGATAGTATTTTGCAAGATTATATTACTGAGTTTGTTGTCGACACGATAACCTCATATAATGAGGTGGAAAGAAAAAATTTCAAAATACCCCAAGGAAGATACTTGTCATCTTTGAAAACTTGGATAAATATGCTCGTATGTGAAAAGGAATCCTGAGAATGTGACAATTAGAAGAAATATGCGCAGAAACTTGGATATGTTGCAAATGAAGTGCGTAAAAAATGGAGTGAGTTAAGATGAAATGTTCCCTAGTGATAGTGGAACTGAACTAGAAGTCGGATATTTGAGAGGTGGAAGAAGATTTCAGTCAGGAAAGAGAAGAAAGATTGTGGTAGGAAGAGGAAGTTGTAGTATGACCAAAGGAGAAGACTACGAGCTCACGTCGCACATTGACGAAGGTTCTTGTGACGAAGAAGAGGAATATCAACCGATATCCAAAAAAGAAGAAGAAGTAGAAGGTCCAGATATAGTTGGCAATGGTGTTCAAACGTAAAAGATGAGATGGTTGATTTCCATGCACAAAAGGAAGACGTTGATGAAATGGCATATTTCATCAGCAAAGAAAAGGAAAATTTCAATGAGATGGTAGACTTCATTGTCAAAGAAACATAGTATACAATCAGATAATGAACTTCATTATCGACAGAGAAGAATTTCATCAACATAGTATTCCTATGAGAGGGAAGAAGCCAAAGAAAAGAATGCCCAAGATAGCACTTGGTATTTCATCTTCAGCTTTCAAAAAATGGTGATGTCGATGAAATTTTCCATCTCATTTCTTTGTCCGCTCCGAAATAGTAACTTTATGTGATAGAAGAAAGAAGAGAAGAAATAGCAGAGGATGCAAAGAGAATCAAAAAAGTAGATTCATCTTGTGCCAAGGTTGTTGACCGAGTGTCTAAGACTTGGGAAGCCTTAATCGACGATGCTGAACTAGAGAAAGTCACAGAGGAGCTGTGCACAGTTGAGACATAAGTCACTTAGCTAAAGAATGAGATGAAAAAGTCACCCTTAACAGAGAAGATGGCTAAGGATGTAGAAATGAAGGAGTCTCGACATCAAGTGATGATCTTGTGAATGCAACAACAACAAAGGGAAGATAAAGTCGAAGAGTTGCAGGCCAAAGCATAGCGGATTACAGGAATTATACATCCTATACATCAAAGGGTGCAACCAAAAGTAGAAGTAGCAAGGCTCATACCATTGGAACACCTCAGTTCCGACCTTGTGGAAAACTTGTAGAAAGCAAAGGAATATGTGCTATGAGAGATGGAAGGGATCTTGAAAATATTCCAATATTTTCAAGGTAAAGTCATCCCAAATGAGGAAGTAGAAGAATAGTCTTGCATGAACCAGGATGAGCCATAGGTGAGTGTTGGGGGCTTGTTGTCCCTAGGGGAAGTTAGGAAGAATTAAGTTGGAATTGTGGCCAAGTATGAAAAGAGTCAAGTCACAGAGAGGAAGAAGGAAGTTGTGATAGAAGTATAGGAAGAAGGAAGAGGGATCTGCGATAGAAGTAGTCATGGAAGAAAGAGTAGACATAGGAAGAGATCACGATAGAAAAGGATATCAAGACACAAGAGGAATTTTCAACAGGAGGGGAGCTCGTGACAGAAGAGAAGCCATGTCAGAAGGAATATGCGATAAGACGAGTGGCAATAGAGGGAACCATGTCAGAAGGCATGCAACGGCGCAACTGCTAGAAAGCAACTGTCAAAAAGATCGTGGGTATGAGTTCAGATAGAGTTAACGAAATTCACATGTATGAAGGCATATTTCTAATTCAGGCCATTAGTGCCTACTGACATGTGTTTGTAGAATAGGAATGTAATTCTGTTAGCTAACTGTACGAAGTCAGCTAAGAGAAACATGTAAGAGTCTATAAGAAGGAATAACCAAGGTTGTGTGTCGGTTGCTTGGTGAGTCTTTAGCTACTTAGTTACTTACTTACGGATTGTCCTGAGTTACTTAAGCAATATGTTGTTGTTTCTTAGTTAGTATGTCACTAGAGTCAGTTAATTTTCTGGTAAAGAGTCAAAGAAGTCTGCATCTAGGTACATAGAGTTGTATAGAAGATCAGGTTGATCCAGGTTGTGTGCAGATCAATAGTAGAGTCGAAGAGTCAAGAGTCGTAAAGTTATAAAGAAGTCGATTTTTCCCAGGCTGTGTGCGGTTCAAACAATAAAGTCAAGTAGAGAAGAACCAGTGATAGAAGACCAAAGAGCATGAGAGGAGAGAGAAGTTTGTATAGATAAGAGAAGAACATATGGAACAGATTCTGCAACTCAGTGTGCAGACAAAAGGGTGCCATATATTTCTCATGCCAAATGAAGAGTTCCTTTGTGGTTTTTCTCGGATGGGTTTCCATGTTAGATACTGTGTCAAATGTGAAAATTATGAATGTATTTGATTCGCATGCATGTTGTTGTGAATCAATTTTTATGCGTTTGCTTATAATTGAGTTATATGCATTTGTCACACCGTGGTAGTTGGAATCGCCTATGCTCCATGATATTTGTTGTTATAGTATCTATTGATGGTTGAATAGAGTCACATCTTAACTATGCATAATTGGTATAAGTAACCCACCCCACATCGGCTTTAGTTGAGTGCCTTGGTAGGATTCCAAGGGAAGAGAAATCCCCCACACAACTGTGGAAACCTGGTTCTGAAAGTTACCCATAAGAGAGATATCTCGAGTGAGCTTGCATCTGCATCACAGGTGCTACCGACTGAGCCCTCCTCTGTCGAGTCGATATATTGGGCTTTGTTGTGCCTAAAGGAGGGACTGAACTTGGGTAGAAGAGCAGAGATAAGAAGCAAAACACCAACAAATTGTTATTTTGTTGATACCATGAATAATTGTGGTAAAGGATATGTTGTGGCATCCTTGTGTGGCTCAGGACGAGCAACAAGTGAGTGTTGGGGGCCTGTTGGCCCTAGGGGAAGTTAGGCAGAATTCAGTTGGAATTCTGGCCAAGTATGAAAAGAGTAGGGTTGCAGAAAGGAAGAAGGAAGTTACAACAGAAGTAAACGAAGAAGGAAGGAAAAGATGCGACATAAGTAGCCATGGAAGAAAGAGTAGATAGAAGAAGAGATTGTGGTAGAAAAGGATACTGTGACACAAGAGGAAGTTGCAACAGGAGGGGATCTCATGAAAAAAGAGAAACCATGGCAGAAGGAAAAGATGTGAAAAGACAAGTGGTGACATAGGAAACCATGTTAGAAGGTGTGAAGCAACACACCGACTAGAAAGAGACAGTCAGAAAGATCATGGGTACGAGGTCGTCTAGAGTTGGAAGAAGTCGTGTGTATGAAAGAATCTTTGTAATTCAAACCATTAGTGCCTACTGACATGTGTTTCTAGAATATGAA
Source organism: Pseudotsuga menziesii (assembly GCA_001517045.1). Lineage (NCBI taxonomy): Eukaryota > Viridiplantae > Streptophyta > Pinopsida > Pinales > Pinaceae > Pseudotsuga > Pseudotsuga menziesii. The sequence continues at coordinate 99,894 of LPNX010252100.1, read as the reverse complement.
TGAAATCCTATTGGCTAACTGTATGAATTCAACTGAGAGCGGCATGTAAGAGTATATAAGAAGGAAGAACCCAGGTTGTGTGTGGGTTTCTTGTTTCTTAGTTGCTTTCTTACAAATTGGACTTAGTTGCTCAAGCAATCTGTTATTATTTCTTAGCTAGTCTGTCAGTAGAGAGTTAGTTAGTTTTCTGGTAAAGAGTTGAAGAAATCTGCAGCTAAGTGCGCAGAGTTGTAGAGAAGATTAGGTTGATCTAGGTTGTGTGTGGATCAACAGTAGAGTCGAAGAGTCAAGAGTTGTAGATTTATAAAGAATTCCAGTCGATCCGGGCTGTGTATAGAACAAACATTAGAGACAAGTAGAGAAGAACCAGCGACAGAAGACCAGAAAGCATGAGATAAGAGAGAATTTTGTATAGATAAGAGAAGAACATCTAGAATAGAGTCTGTAGCTCAGTGTGTAGACAAAAAGGTGTCATATATTTATCATACCAGATGAAGAGCCCCTTTGTGATTTTTCTCGGATGGGTTTCCATGTTGGATATTGTGTCAAATGTGCAAATGATGAACGTATTTGAGTTGCATGCATGTTGTAGTGAATGAATGTTTATCTACTTTCTTATAATTGATTTATATGCATTTGTCGCATCATGGTAGTTGGAATCATCTATACTCCATGATATTTATTGTTATAGTATATGTTGAAGGTTGAATAGAGTCGCATCTTAACTATGCATAATTGTATAAGTAACCCACCCCCCCTTGTCTTCGGTCAAACACCTTCGTAGGATTCCAAGGGAAGAGAAAAACCTCACCCAACTATGGAAACATGGTTCTGGAAGCTACCCATAAGAGAGATATATCAGGTGAGACTACATCTACCTCGCAGGTGTTGCTGACTAATCCTTGCTCTGTCGAGCTGATATCTTGGGCTTTGCTGTGAGTAAAGGAGGGATTGAACTAGGGTTGAAGAACAGATATAAGAAGCAAAATGCTAACACATTTGGAAATTATAAAATACACAAATCATTTGCTACTTAATTCACTTGGGTTGTGTTTGTATTTGAGTTCAGTGAAGATGATATTACAATAAAATTTCAAAATACATGTTATTATTAATATTTTAAAAAATCACTTATTATAAATAAAGTATTTGTGTTATAATGTTTTTATTTATTTTTTATAATTTTAGCATATATAAATTAAATTATAAAATAAATTAAGGGATATCGTACTTTTGTTAATGTCTAAAAAACCAAAATTAATTTTCAAGGAGGCATGTGTACGAGGCCTTTTGGTTCTCCAAAGATATGCAATATTAACTATTGAATGGGATCTAGAAATGGCCACAAACAATCAAGCAAAGCACTGCATCCTCTATCAAGGTCTTGTGAATGTTTTCTCCCTTGAAATCCAATTGATTGTCATAATAGAATATTCCTTACTAATCCTTTCTCAAACTAGGAAAAAAAAGGATCTTGAAGATAGGTTAGTTGACAGGCTACAAAATCGCAATAATAGACCTCTCAACCAAATCCCTAATGCTCAAATATTTCGTGTGAAATGGGAAAACAACTAGCTAGTAGATCATTTTGCAAATAGGGTGGCTCAATTGATTAGAGGGAGCTTGATTATAAATGGGGTTCAACAAGTGTCCCTATGTTGGCTCCCCTAAGAATTCTAGAGTCACACTGACCCCCTATGTCGGACGCTAAGTGTTTTGTGATGGGTTTGGGGGTGGACCAAATTACTATGATGTTGTTCTCATTGTTCATAAATAGGCACAACAATCATTCTTGGGCGTTAATGCATGATGCTAAGTGTCTTCCCTTATGCATGGAGGACCCACTGAAAAATTATACAAGGATGGTTCATGTGAATTTTGTTTCTTCCTAGCTACACTTCATGATTTTATTCTATCATTTTGAGAGAGCCGAGGGAAAGAAGTGTGGTGTCTATTGTGGTCTGGTGATGGTGTTGTAGGAAGCTAATGATATAACTGCCTTCCCCTATGCCCCAGGGAGTGGCTTTAGGATGCAGAGTCTGTTGCTGCGAGGATGATATCCTCTAGGAAGTTACTCTCAAGATTGGTTCGAGATCTACCCTATCTCTAATTTGGAAATACTGGGATTCAAGAACATTGGAAGGTTTGTTCTATTTAGAAATCTTGAAGCATGCGGTGTACATAGAGGGAAAATGCAGGAGCTCTTAGATGGAATTCGAGAAGCTCGAGCATACATTCATGACATTTGAATCCATTTATGTTGTATGAAATCGTATATGGAGGGTCTTCTTGTTATTTTTCATCAGATAACAATGCAAGCACCTTCGTTAGATTCCCTCCTGGAAGATGTTGAGTAGGTTTTTCTCTAGCTCACATCCCACACATCTTGTTTACTTGATGATGTGGAGGGAAATGTTCGCACTCATGAAGCTCAAGTTGAGCAAAAATAAGTCACCCTAGAGCACTATGATGCTCTTCTAGTGGAAAAATAGTCCCAAGTTTATGATTCTAGCAGCAAAGAAATTGAGGACACCACAGTCTATTAACCTATGAATGCATCCCTAAATATTTTCTGCTCGGAGGATCGTATTGATGAAAAACTAGAGGATAATAAAGGAACTCAAGCTATGGATCATAAGGAGAGAGATGAATACAATTGGGACCGGCGAGAGGAAGATGTTGAGGGAAATCATGAGGAAGATGTTGAGAACAATCAATATGTCTAGGTCATGGACATTGATCCTAGTACCATTTAATTTTTTTTTTACATGAAGCTTTTTTGTAAGATGTTTTTTTGTGACTAGGGGAATCAACAATTGAGGACTGGGCTGGTACTCACGTGACATAGGGAACATGGATCCACTACTGCTACCACTATACACCTAGGTGCCCCACAACAACCAGCAAGCATGGGAGATGGGTCTGCCTGGGTGTGATTTGAACTCATGACCTCCTTACAACATATGAATTTAAGCGAATTGCCAATGAGCCACACCCGTGCAAGCTTATTTTTTGCAAGATGTTACTAGGCCAATATGTTAGAATTTACAACAACTTAGGAGAACATGTTTTTTTTAATACTTATATTTTCATGGATGACTGTAAATGAGCTAAATAAATCTCGTAGACTTCTGATACCTTATTTAAAAAATTTGTATTGATTGGCTTTAATTATTTTCAACATTTTATAAATACAAGAAACAAACCAAAATTAAATTTGATAAAGATTATTGACCATCATCTTTATTGTCATCATATACTATAATTGAAATATATACTATAATCATAAGACATAAATTGCATTTGTTTCACAATGTTTACGTGACTTTAACAAAATAACCATTCGTAAACGACGATAAAAATTGAGTTGATGATTGAACTCTATGATAAGGAATGTTTATGTTTTGGGATTTTTGAAATTGAGGCTTCCTTACAAGGACCTGAGAAGTTGAGGGCATACTAGGACTAGATATATGCCCAAACTAGATCGAGTCCCTAAACACTATAAATAGCCAAATGTTTTAGCAGATTATCAACTTAAATATTATTAACCTAATTTGGAGTGAAACCTTCATCATAGGGTATTGAGATCATTTTGTACTTAAATGTTTCTTTGTAGTAAAATTCTATTCTCAGGATGATTACACGAAAATATTTGACGAGGGAATTTGGCTTTGGGGAAGACAACTTGGATCTTTATTGCTTCTTGGTTTCCAAAGTTTGTTCCTGGTACTATGCTGGTATCCAAACTGTTGATATGGGTGCAACTCCCAAATATGCCTCTTCCAATTTGGCAGCATATACTGTTACAAGATACTGACAATACTTGGAGTAGATTTTTAAAGTATGATAGTGAGAAGAATTGACAAGGTTTGTTTACATATGATCGTGTTTGTGTGGAGATTGACCTTAGTAAAGGCCTTCTAGACCAAATGTTCTTGAAACATGGGAACTACCGTAATTCATTCAATGTTTATATTATGAAAATATGGCCTTTGGTGTTGTCACAGTTTTTCACAACTAAGAAGCTAATACCTTAAAAGAAAAAATGGGTATTTTCTCAAATCTAAAAGTTGGTATCTATATGATCATCCTTCCTCATAGGATGAAGAAGATGAGTAAGGAATATTTTCCCACTAATGAGGTTGAGAAAGTCAATAAAGAGAATTTCATAATAAAGAATCATGATTTTAAATAAGGAACAATACAACTTTTGGATTTCTCTTCTTCATGGGTTCAAGTAACTAATAAATATAGGTGCTTCATTAAGAGGAATAAGGTAGTAGTGAATACAAAAATAGATAGGATTCCTTCAAATGTTGACTCATTATAAAACATTATTTTGACTCAATTGGGTGTAGCCAATTGGTTGTGGGATGGAGTGTTGTCCTCCTTACTCAAGTTTTATTTTGTAAGTGACATGTGGAACTCATAATGAGGGAAATTTTAATTTCAAATTGTGGAAGTAATATGACATTTTTTAGGATTGGTTTTGATTTATGGTTTTTATGTTCTTTGTTTATTTGTTTGTTTTTTTGGGGGGTAAGAGTAGGATCCTTCTATTATTGTAAAAAGAATAGGAAAACAACATACTAGGACATCCCCCCACTAGCATTTTAATGTCAAGTTTAGAATGTGCTTCAGCTGGCCTCTTGGGGAAGCCATGTTGAAGTACATAGTTTGAGCAATTTGTATATCTATAATATCCCTGCTCAAAATAGCAAAAAGTAGACTATTGAAGTGCTTATAAATATAAGATGGTTGGTGTCCATAACTACTACTATAACTATACTTAAGATCAACAATAAAAAAACATAACCATATGACAGAGTATCCTAAAATAAAAAACATAATCCAGCTAGTATGCAGATAGATGGTCTTCAGGGTTGTCCTCATCGGTCTCAACAATGAGAAGGGTTTCCAGAGTATGCCCTTCTAGAGGAGTCTTGGCCACAAACTCCACTCCCGAGTGGCACCCAATTATGTTTAGCTTCACGTTCATGGTCTGTGATATAGTATGCAACTCCTTCAGCGTTGCCAACTCCTCTTTGAGGGTAGAAGTTTCCTTGCTTCTATCAATAAGTGTTTGACCCATTAACGATTTCATTATAACCCAATACATCATCAAGGAATGTCCTAAAGGGTCAGTCTAAATTTAGTGTCCGCAAGGTCTTGAACCTAGTTATCCATCTCATGGAATTCCTCCATTTCCTAGAAGAAAACACTCTCATTCCATGTTTCTCGTTCCATGGACTTGATTTTCGATTTGATGGCCATTGGGATGGACTCCATATAATACCTTGTATCCTGGGTCGCTTTCTTTTGCTTCCTATTGATCTTGGAAGGAGATGTCGACTCTTTTCCTTTCCTACCACCCATTGTTCATGCCGCCATACAGAGCAACTTAGCACTCTCAATGCTTCCATACAAAGTGGGTTGACACTTTCAAAGCTTCTAACATTATGAATGTTTCCAATACAGAGTAGTTCAACTCTGTCAGTGTTTTCAATATAAAGAATTCTAAATACAAAAAAGTCGGTCAAGTGAAGAATTATGAAAAGCTCAACCATTGTATTATCTGGAGCGAGCCTCTTGAATTTAAGAAAATAAAAACCATGATTATCATGGCTCCCCCTTGACATTGAAATAATTCCCCAAAATGATGTTGTATTGAGCCTTCCTTGCCCACATGGAATATCTTTCAAAAGTTCTTTCCCACAACACAAATGGTTATGAAGCTAGCTGGTAATTCTTAAAATAAACCAATTATAAAAAAATAAGTAAATACTGTACAACATCAATAATTCTTTCCTAAATTCAAATTTAATATTAAATTACATTTAATTATTCATTTTTATAACAAATTCCTAAATTCAAATTTAGCATTATATTACAATTATCATTTTTTTAATTAAATACATTGAATGAATAAATGACCTCGACCCTTTAAACATATATATTTGATCGTGGGATGTCGTTGTTTCCGGTGAACAACAATAAAGAAAGAAAACGAATAATTACCTTTAAATACAATACATTTCATCACGGGATATTTGACTTGTACGTTCTGATTATTCAAATAAAAAAGAAAACTAATTCCGCCACACGAGTCATTTTCAACTTGTACGTTCTGATTATTCAAATAAAAAGTAAAACTAATTCCGCCACACGAGTCATGACCAAGAATATTGACGATCAATATTTGGCTCTAGATCATTTGCACTTGACCTTTTCAATATGTTAGGCGGGAATCCGGTCACACTATTTGTTGTTGAAATGATATCTTCAATGTTAAAATTGCAATTTTTATTGCAAAAATAGATTCAGGATTGTCAATTACTTTGTTGCACTTAGATTATACAATTCCAATTACTAAAAACTATTCTTTGAACAATTTCCCCTGGATTTCGACCAAAAAACTAGCTCGATTTTAGGTGCAAATGGTCTAGAGTTTAGCTTACTGCTTCAGGCTCAAGCTGCTTGACATCCAAGGGTAGAATATCTGCTGCTGCATTAAATGGCTTGCAGCAGGTTGGATAATTTCTGCCAAAAATATTTGCCTCACTAATATATTATTTATTGGTAAGCTATTATAAGTTCCAGTGTCGGATTTTCATGTCATTTCTACCCTTTAATTTTTTTTTTTTTTAAGTTTTCAGTTTTTATCTCTCCATTCATATAAAGTTTCATTAAAAAAGTTACCCTTCAACCATGAGTGTAGAATTCTTTTATTAATAAACTTTTATTAAATAATTTAAGCAATAAAAAATTACTTTTATTATATACTTAACAAAAATTTACCAAAATTACTTACCTAAAATAATACAAACCAATAATTGACATCCACCAACATTATGCAATATACATCCACAATCATCCATATCAACTGCAATTAAAATTTGAGTTTACTAACAGAGTTCAAAATTCAACTTCTAGAAAAAATAAATAAATAAAATTAGTGACAACTTATAGAAATGGCTAAACATCAAAATAAATTTTGGAAAATGGTTTGTCCATTCAGTCTGACCTTTCCCAAAATATTTAAAAGCATTTAACGAGAAAAATGCCCGAATGTCCTCAAATTCCAAACATTTAATTTATAACTTAAATGCAAAGTTAGTAGAAGATGAAGGACTTGGTAGCTTTTGTCTCAGTAAAATATTAATTAAATGTTTGGCATTTGTCCTCAAATTCCAAACATTTAATTTATAACTTAAATACAAACTTAGTAGAAGATGTAGGACTTGGTAGCTTTTCTCTCACTAAAATATTAATTAAAAGTTTGGCATTTGTGAAACACGAGGGCTCCTCTCATTGTTTATTTTATAGCATTTAAATTTGATTTATTGAATAGATGCGGAGAGGACATGGTTGATTCAAAATATAAATGTATGACCAAAACCGTACACAGAAAGACAAAACTAACAGCAAGGTGATGGTTTAGTGATTGACAATGGGGGAGTAGATGAAACATGTTGTTGAATGTTAGACCCACCAGCGAGCGAGGAGAAGCACATGGTTTTCTATAATCCGTGGGAGTATATCGTCTGTTTGTATTTTGTCGTTATACAATGATCTTTGACACACCTGCCTTCATAGCATCAATGGCGCTCTGTATTAATACATATTGAATCTTGTTATGGGTTTCAGCTTATTATGTGACGGAGCAGAGCGTTGATTCATCATATTTCGTTGGGTTATCCAGTCCCCAGAGGTGAGTGGGTTCTGATAAATACAGTTTTTTGAGTTTCCAAATTAAATTCTTTTCACAAATTCTCATCGATAGAAACTAACGTTCTGGTTTGTTTTACTGTGTTTTGCTGATGAAACTTAATTTCGTAGTACAGCTTGTTGCAGAGCACTTGAAGCTTTCAGTGTTGAGAATAAATGGAGAAAGTTGCGTGCCAGTCCAATGGTAACAGCTCCACCAATTCTTCTAAATCTGCTGGGCATTGCTGCTTATGTTCGCCTACCACGCATGTGGGATCATTCCGCTGTAGACTTCATCGACGGAGCTTCAACAGCCAGATGACGCAGGAATGGTCGAGTAAGCCCAAAACTGCTGAGAACAAAGTTTCTGAAGACAAAACTGATGCAAAGAGAGAACATACTTTGAAGGACCAGTGAGAAAATAGCCAATAGATCTGTATATTAGAGGCAGAGGCAGATAATCAGTATAATGGCATGTTGCTTACTCTTAGAGTATAACCTTAATAGTCTTTATAACTTTAATAGTCTTTATTTTGCAATGTTAGCTTTATCACCACCAAAATGATGGAGTCTATCTTGGACTACAAAGCTCTTTTTGAGTATTAATATGAATACTACACATTAAACAATTTTAGAAAAATGTATATGATTTAGAAAACTTGTTTGGTTTTACAATGTTGTAATAAAATATAGGGTTATAACAATCTATGAATGATTTCAAACATAAAGATTCATCACTAGTCAAAAACAATGTTGGTCATGTCAACAACATTTATGCATTTATATTTATCCTTGTTTTGATGGTTATCCCCAATATTCCAAAGGGCACAAAATTACCAAATTGATTCACAATAAGTAATTCAAGGAATATTCTTTAATAAAATTGCTAAATGCATTTGATTAGAAATTATTATAAGTTTATAAAAGCAAACATGAAATTAACAAAAACACATAATACTTAATTTATTAATTGAAAAATAAAAATAAATATTAACTATTATGTAAAGTAGAGTTTAGAGTTAAAAAAAACTATTATGAATATTGTAACAATAAATAGATATGTCTATAAATTTAAAACCATTAAAAACTTATGAAAAACATAACAAAGAAAACTAAAACTTGATATCAATAAATTACATTTTGTTTATGTTATCATTCTTAGGAGTGTAATGGGTGAAGATCATTCAATGTTGGTGGACTATATAAATTTTATGGTAACTATTAATAAATAAGTATACTCAGACTTTATTTTAAAAAGCCTACAAAATAATTAAAATATTATGATTTTATAAATAATGATAGATTTCTTCTTATAAAATTTATATTACTTGTGAAATATATTGTATTTAACACTTAACTTATATAAAATTTACTTATATAACTTTAACGTATTAAACATTTATTTTAAAATATATCAATTACATCATAAAATATCAAACAATAATAAAAATTTAGTACAATAAATATATAAATTTTATTGTATGTATTCCTAACATTTATATAATGTTAAAGTAAAACATAAAATAAAATTTAGAAAGCAAAATAAAACTATTTAAAAATATATATTCTTTATATTTAGTAGATTGTATCTTTTAAAGTTTTACTTATAATTAAATTTGCCAAAGATTGTATCTTTCCAAGTTTCACTTTCTCTTTCTTACATGTACTTATCATACTTACATATCATAGTGTTCAAATCTAGAGATGGGTAAGGTATGTACATTTTTATAGACTTTAGCAAATATATTATTATTATTATTATTTAATTAAATATACCATATATTATAGATTGTATCTTTCAAATTTCTCTCTTTCTTACATATATTTACCATACAAAATATCAACTCAAGATATTGGTTAAAATATTTATCTATAAATAATTTATATTATTATTTTAATACAGATAAAATATTTATTATAAAATTAGAAATGATACCTTTTAAATTCTCAATTGCTCTCTTTCTTATATGTATCTACTCTAGATAAGATATCACAATAGCTTGTTTATGTTTGGAATAAGTTTTATAATTTATCAATTTAATAATTATATATATGTATATATTATTTTAATATAAATGAGATATTTTTTAAATTAATATATGACATTTTTTAAATCAAATTTTATATAATAAAATTGATTTACATAACTAACAACTTATCATATAAGATATATGTCACAAACTTATAAATTCCACACTAAAATTAAGGCTTAAGAGTATGAGTAGGTAACTAACTTTGGATTTTTGGCTTCATTCTATAGGCTGAGGAGTGATAAGGGCTTTCAAGATGAGCCCACCCTTGGCCCTCTCTGCAATTGCGTAAGGTAAGTTTTTTTTCCTCTGCTATCAACATTCTTGCTAGAGTATTTAATAAAATATTATTAAAGTTCTAACTACATCGTGGGTAATGCAGGTTATGGGAAGGTCAGCAAGGGTGGCGACGAGGTCACCTCCTCTCAGGCCCGTTACTTTAAAAATTAAGGGTGAGTATAAATTCTTACTCTGTTAAACATTTATCCAAGCCAATCCTTTCTTAGCCAACAATTGAGATTACTTAGTTCTCTGTTTTTTTGCATGTAATTCATCCTAGCGAGGTTGCTTCTTGGTCTGCATCGATGGTCCGCCAATAGCCATGAGATAAGAGTAAATTAAATGGTTAGGTTTTTGGGTTTATGGGTTGTGTAAGAACAAAGTTGTTGCCACAATTTCAAGATAAGTGCGGATTGTATATTTTTTAAACCCTTATGGGTCTTTATCCTACAGGAAAAGGGCTTCATAGCCTCTTTGTTCCAGCGTTGTTGTAATTTATTTTTGTATGTGTACGTTATGGTTTTATTTGGACATGGATGCCATTTTAATGGGCATACAACCACTCAGGGTTTAAATGAGAGTACCCATGTTTTGATATTTAAATACTTTATTAAGACCCCTTTGGGTCTGTACTAGCATATAATTGGAGCTTTTCAGCTAAAGTATTGATACTCCATCAATTTGAATGTACTTATCGTGATTTTGTTAAAACAATGGATGTCACGGTTTAATGGTCTTACTGCAACACAATAGTTGTTGGATGGTTCTTTTGTTTATGAATTAATGAATATCTTTGTGATTGGATTTCGTGGAGACACCTCACTTTAGACAGAGTTTAAAAGTCTCGGGTTTAAATACCCATGATTTGAATATGTAATTTTTTATGTAAAGACTGTATTAAATTTTATTTACTTAGATCTTGCTAAATCTGATGGTGTAGTTATTCATTAGATTTGTGAGCGGTGGGGAAAGATTGATAATGAGTCTAGAACTCGATTTTGATATTAATGCGTAGCTATCCGACTTCAGTTGTAACGTTGTTTACAGGATGATTTAGTAATCGAATATGAGTTGATGGTTTAATTGTATTTTTAAAACATATATCGATATGCGTTTGGATGGTTTTGGGATAGAATATAAGTTTTTTGTTTGATTAATACTTTGCGTTAGTTAGAGTAGTTTTGCGGCATGTGGATTTGTTTTTGTTTATTATTTAAATATTGGAATCGTCTTTCTGAAATTAAGTCATTCAACATAACAGATTTAGGGAATCGACTATAACCATAGAATCTCTGACTATATGATTCTAGTTTGGAAATGCATTTAAATTGACAGGGTTTTAAAAAGAGGAAAAGTCAGAGTCTAGCTCTGTAGAAATCCATCGACTTCTAAGAACTAGTTATTTGAAATAAATACATTTAAAATTATTGTATTAAAACATAGGCAGACATAAATTAGAACATTTAATCGGTTTTATGATCATTCTTCGTTTAGAATTCCTAAATCACGCTAACATTACAACCATTATTATACAAATCTCTAATTCAGGTATGGATGCCCAAACAAAGATTTGTTATAAAATCTTAATATCATGAATCTACGAATGCTAATTAAGATCAGTTTACTTCAAATGATAACATAAAATAGGAAAGATAATAGGAACATATAATAGTACTATTACTGTAAAAAAAAAATATGATTCATTTACTTTAAACAAGTCTAGCACAGATAAGAAATAGAATAGGGAACCTAGCACCAGTGTCGGGAAAATAGAATTGATACAGTCGTTTCTCCCATCCAACTCCTAGAGCAACCAAGTCTCACTTGCTCCAGAACCTCTGAGCATGTTTGTTCAACCACAAGGACAAAATCCAATCAATGCGTCATCTCTTGCATTAACACATAAATTCCTTGTCCATCACTAGCTTCCTTGCTAAATGGACATACGATTACATAGTAGTTTGCCTAGGACTTGGTCATTTATGAGCCTCCTACTCTTTAGCGCTCCACAAGGAGTTTGGACCTAATTTTGTGGAGGATGCCTCTTGCACCTTGAGTTCTCACTCAACAGCTTTCGGGCCACTTGTCTTTCCCCTTGTGGATCAGCGAACACTCTTTCAACAACTATTTCAACTTTTATTCCTTCCAGTATTTTTAATTAATAAATAAGAATAATCCATTACATCTATTTTTTACTTTCTTGTCAAAAATATTATATATATATATATATATATATATATATATATATATATATATTAAAAAAGAATAATAATTCACTTTAATTCGGTGTGTTACAATATAAAGGTTGTGATAGCTTAATATTTGGTTGAGATATTTAAAAAATTAAATATTCAAAAATAATAATAATTTACTTTAATTCGTTGTGTTACAATATAAAGGTTGTGATAGCCCAATATTTTGGTTGAGATATTTTGTCTATACTTAAAATAATTTTTATAATTTAGTAATGTAACAAACCCAATTTCTACATGGTGATTTTAGGATATATATATATATATATATATATATATATATATATATATATATTATTTGCTTTGTTTCGAAATAGGCGTTAGTCTCAATGACTATTTATAATCATAAGTAATATACATTCTTTTAAAATAAATATGTAAATCAATTTAATCGACAACCATTTCTTTGTTACGTTGGGTGTGGTTAATAATATGAGGTTTATGTTATCTAATCCCTCAACATAGTAGAGCAAGGAAATCCAAGCAACCAACATTCACATTGTCTATTATTACACTCCAAATTCTTTTGATTGCGGCAATTGCTTATATAAACACCATGCTCTTACTTCATTATTTTTAATTAGCAATCATCTAGACTATGAAGCACATGGAAACATTAGCATATCTTCCATATCTATTTTCACGTGTTTATTATTATTATTGAATCAAATTGCAGAAATAAAACACCAAAAAATAGAAAAAGAAGAAAAAGACACCAATATACGTGGTTCACCCATAACCAGTCAACTTCTTTATTATTTTATTCAGCAACGAAAATATTACAATATGTAGCACATACATTTCTACTTGTCTTCTTCACACTCTCCCATATCTCTCATTAATTTAACTTTGCTCTAATAGCTAAACCACAAAAAAAATCAGCACGATTCTTATGACTAAGAAAAGAACTGTGTATAAAATATAAATACAAATATGACGCACATATATATATATATATATATAGGCTCCTAAGCCAAGCTATAGTTTCTTAACAATTTATATACAAGAAAATGAATAAGCCAGCTCTCCTTCTAGAGACCAAGCCTCGGCCTCAATTTGAAGTGATCTTTAATTATTTAACTTTTAATTGGTTAGAGCTTGGTTTTCAAACTTTCAACAATAACAAAATGTAGACTTGCGAAAACTCGTGTTTAAAGAGAGAGTTTATTTCCATCTTTACATTTTCAATATTAGAATCTTTTTTACTCAAAATAATTAATCTTTTATTATTACTGCTTGGATCGGCCTGAGCTTAAAAAACATGTACGTTCGGTCCATCCGAGGGACCAACAGTAAAGTCAATGGTTGACTTTGCTGTTGGTCTGTTGGATGGACCGAACTTACATGTTTGTTAAGGATGACCCTTGGACCGAGGTTAATACTACTAATAAAGAAGTGTTCGGCTCCAGGCGGGACTAACTCTAGACTAAGTTTGTCTCTTTGGGCTTCTATCAAAAGGCACCACACTCTAAGGCTTTAACTCAAAACTTAGTGTGCTTGGACAAAGAGAGTCTCTTCTTAAGGCTTGTTTCCAAAGCACTACTGGGGGCTGAAAGCATTATTCCATCCACAATGGGGACTAGATATCCAATAGGTAGGTGCTATTTTCTTCTATTCTTTTATTATTAGATAATCATCTTTTCCATTAAAGTTTGATCTTGACATATTAAAAAGGTAAAGCACTCATCCCTTCTAATTCCGAACTCACCCCTTCTAATTCCAAATTAAATTATTCAATTCATGACATAAAGCGTTCACCTTAAACTTATCAAACAATTTAAAACAATAAACTCCATCATAAGTTATTCCGGTTTATCCATCACTTAACTATGATAACCATTTTCCAGGATCTGAAGCAACTGTATCTCAACATGATGTATGGTTAACTATTTCCTTAATGAGAAAGAGCCTGTCAATCATGCAGGTACTCCATCTCTCGCAAGATTAAGCTATAAATATGTATCCAATTGCGTAGAGGGGTAAGGAGAGGAGTCATTAATCCTACAGGACGTCAGTAAACGAAAAGAAAAAAAAGAAAAGAAAAAAAACATGTCCAGTTTTTCGAAAGGGAGATGGGTCAGTTCCTCCATGAGACCGCCCATTCATACCATACATCAAACCTCATATGTGCGTTAAAAGAAACCATTCATAACCAAATAATATTTCTTGATAACTAAAAGAAACCTCATATGTGCGTTAAAAAAAACCATTCATAACCAAGTAATATTTCATGATAAGTAAAAGAAATTTAATAAATTGGAACCGGTTATTTATTCACAAGAAGGCCGCCTTCTAAAGTTGCGACTCGACTCTCTTTCTCTCTTGTCAACGTCGAGCTTCCAAGAGAGTTACCAGCATGGATCTTTTCCTCCTCGGCGTGAGCTAAGAAATCTTTTCCCCGGAGTGGGTTATAAGTAGTTCCTCTCCCATCAAGTTTCCATTAAAAAAAATGAAGTTTCCCTATCGAATCCCTAAGTGCCTTCTTTGCATAACGGAACGCCTCTCAAAAATAAACCAAAAGGAGTTTCCCTATCGAATCCCTAACTGCCTTCTTTGCATAACAGAATGCCTCTCAATGTTAAGTAACTAAGTCTACGCACATGTATATTATTTTAGAAGCGATTTTTCTTGGTAACATATGGTTAAACACGTATATTTTAACTGTATAAATCATAGTATCATAATTCTGTTTATTGGCTTTTGTGTACAAAAATTTCAAACAAATTCGAATTCTTCGAATATTCAATCTATTTTTAATACGGATACGGATTAATTTTGAAAATTGATTTTAAAAAGCCAAATTTTAATTATTAAAACAATATAAAATAAATACCTTTCAATTTTATATTTTGTAATTCAATTTAATAAGAATAAAAATATGCCAAAAAAAATAAATATGCAAATATAAAAGTAACACCAGATTTATTGGTTACCAAAACCATGTGCCCAAAACCACTTACATCCTTGCTATCCTTGCTAGTTAGGGAGTCAAAGTTAACCATAATACAAATTAAACAATAATTAATTAATTAATTTCAAATGTAAATAGTGGTAAATATTATTTACTTTATTATTAAAATAATTAATAACTATTAATAACAAAGAGTTTTCTCTCTTATACCAAGGGCATTATATTTTTGTTTTTTAAAGAGTAATTTTGGAAATTTTCTTGCTGTTGTTGCCTGCGAATTTTCACGCCTCAACAGTTTCTGGCGCTAGATAGAGAGCCAACAGTGCATGGCTGGCTGAGGAAACCCGTTTTCCCGAGATTATTCCACCAGTAACAGTTCTGAAAGAAGTGGGCTTCATAATCCAATTCCGCAAGAAAAGAGCAGAGAACATTTGTTTTATGTTGACAACGAGGTTGTTAATAATCTGAGAAGACACACTAGGGCATATGTGAAGAAGATTGGAGGATTGCCGATCATCCCTGAATTGCCCAGAAGAGAATATAAAAGGAAGGACCATCCTATATTGGAAGACTCAGTGCTGGTTGAGGATTGGGAAGAGCTTGTAGAAACAGCCCTACAGGAAGTTGTACTGCCTTTGAATCAAGAAGGCCTAGATACTCCTCACAGTTCATTTGCTCACACTCCTATTTGCTCACCTCCTCACTCTCCACCCAGACTCATGGCAAGCGTAAACGCTAATCAACCACCCAACCCACCAAATCCACCACCTGCCTGGAGAGCCAGATCACCTTTAAACCTAACACCTCCATTACATGATTTACCTCAATCCTTTGAAAAGATGCTGCCCAAATTCGACCCAAGTGAGAAGATACTAGTAGATGACCACCTGCAAATCTTTTACTTGGCCATAGAAGGGTTAAGGGCGGGGGAGCATGAGGATGTAGTTTGCAGATTTTTCTCGCACACCCTTAAAGGAGCTGCAACATCATGGTATTTTGGGTTGCCTGCAAACTCTATCCTTGATTGGGATACCTTCGAGAGAATCTTCAGAAGTAAGTATGCGACTCAAAATACTCATGCAGCCCTCATGAAAGGACTATGCGCCTTGAAGAAAGAGAGAAAGGAGAAGGTGCACAGCTTTACTCAAAGATTTGCAGCATACCTCAAGAATTTTTCTAAAGCTGACAAACCTTCAGATAAAGTCCTGATTGAATATTATACTTCGGCTTTAGGACCCGAGCTGGCCATGTTTGCCAAAATAAAGGCCAAGCCCACATTGGTAGAGACGTATGAGGAGGCAGAAAAGGTAGAGGCTGAAAGAGAAAGTATTGAAGATTATCCAGAATGATCAGGAGAGAAAAGTGTGGGAAGGAAATCATTGTTGTTCGCTAAGCCTAAGGAAGAACAATCACCAGATTTCGAGAGTATGGTAAAAATGATGCAGAAACTTTCCAACAAAATCATAGACTTGGAAAAAGAAAAGGAAGCTCAAAAGTTCTACAAGCCCTATTATAAGAAGAGGGAGGATAACAATCAATCCCAACCTCCTCCACACAATTCTGCATCTATGAATTTAACAGAGGTAGGCATGGACAATTTTTGCACTTTCCATCAATAACCACACTCGGAAAAGAATTGTCCTCAATGGATAAACTCGATGATGTTGGTTATGAATCAGCTGTTGGATTCTAAATTAACAGGAGATGGAGATGAAGAAAGAAAAGAGAGTACTACTTCAACAAAGGAACAAGAAGAGGAAGCCATGGTTCTGTGGAATTCTGTTTCGTTATTTGATGCTGAAGAGGAAAAGAATCGGGGCTATAAGGACGTCATGGAAACTAACGTAACAACAAGGAGCCAAGGGTCAATTAAAGAAGATAGTCTCATACTCCCAAAGATCAAAAGGATGCAGAAAAATGTTAAGAAATTCCAAAATAATTCCACAGCTGATAAAATTCCCGAATTCACCATTACTAGCCAAGATCCTAGGCAGAATGATACGCTGGCCAAGCCCAATGAAGAAAAAATGAATGCTGATAAACCGCACCCCATTGAACCGTAGATAGATTATGACATCGTGGAAGATATAAAGAAGGTAAAGGCTAATGTTTCACTATTTGAAATGTGTAAAGTGCCACAGCAAAAGGAAAGACTGTTGAAAGCGCTTGAAGCATCGGATGAGAGGCTTCCCGTTGACAATCGGCCTAAAAAGGAAGAAGAAATCGGAGAAACCAGCATTGGAGGTAAGTCTAAGAGCAAACATCCACCTTTCCTCCTCACTTTTGAAATTTTTAATCACAACGTACATAATTGCCTGGTAGAATCAGGGGCGTCGGTTAACGTCATGCCAATATCAGTCTGTAAAAAGATAAATGGGCAGCCTAAGCCATCCACGTGGAGGGTTGTTCAATTGGACAGGACGGATGTAAAGGTAATTGGTGAGATGGAGGATGTCCTAGTACGCTTGTCGTCAAATGATAAAGTGTGCCCAGTCATTGATATCGTGGTAGCCAATATACCAGACGCTTATGGGCTTGTCCTTAGCAGAGATTGGTCAGCGAAACTAAACGGATATTTTGCCTCTAATTGGTCACATCTGTGGCTGCCGTATAAAGAAATTCCAAACCAAATTAAGATTTTGAGGGAGCCTCACATGAAATACAACGTTACTCGACTTGAGGAGAAGAATGAACCAGTGGATTCTGTGTTGGGAAATTATTTTATTGAGTTGGAACCAGGAAATTACCAAGCAGAAGAAGCTAGCAACACGTCAGACACCTAGCCTGATCTCCTTTGATTCTCATAGGCTGACGAAATTGACTGTAAAATAGTAGACTTAGCAGTAGGAATAGATTCTCATGCAATAGTTAGCGATTTTTGGACATTTTTTTTTGATAGCTCCAAGACGTTAGAAGGGTCAGGGGCCGGCTGTGTTCTGATTGACCCCACGAATAATAAACATTTTCTTTCATGTAGATTAGAGTTTGAATGTACAAATAACATGGCTGAGTATGAAGTGCTGGTGCAGGTTTTAAGGAAAGCAATCGAATTAAAGGTAAGTAATCTAAGAGTTTTTGGAGATTCTGAAATAATTGTTAAACAGATCCGGAATCAAATACATTGTGTTTCTCCTCACTTAAAGGCTTATCAAAATGAGGTATGGGACCTACTCAAATGTTTTAACACATTTAATATTATTTCAATTCCAAGACTTAAAAATGCAGCGGCTGACTTGTTAGCCACATCAGCTGCTAGGCTTGTGCCTACTAATAATCGATGCTCCGTTGAATTGCTTTTTAGGCCCTCGGTCCCTGATATGATTACCAACCTACGAGTGTTCAACGACGATCAGCAAATTATAGAATGCTTAACAAATGACGAAGTATTTAAAGGAGCGATTATAGATGATGAAGAGCATCAGGCCGAGATGAAGTATGATAATTTCATCCCTAAAGGAGTCAGAACCTTAGAAAGAATGTTCGACTTAAATGAAAAGTTTAGAAGACCAGCGAACGTGAAAACTCACAGCTCATCTCTATAGTTCGAGCTGATCAATTTAGGTACTGAGACAAATCCTAAATATGTGAATCTTGGCAAATGTTGTTCACCAGTAGAAAGAGATAAGTTCATTAGTCTTTTTAATCAATATAAAGATGTGTTCGCCTGGACATACGAAGATTTGAAGACATATTACACCAGCATCATCCAGCATGTTATCCCAATCAAAGCTGGCGTCAAACCTTATCAGCAACCTTTAAGGAAAATGCACCCCAAATTGGAACCTTTGATCCATAGTGAAGTTAAGAAATTATTAGATGCTAGAATCATTTTTAAGGTCAGACACTCTAAATGGGTCTCAAATCTGGTACCAGTGGGGAAAAAGTCTGGAGAAATCAGGCTATGCGTGGATTTCAAGAATTTAAACCATGCTTCAGATAAAGATAACTATCTTGTGCCACCCATGGAGCAACTGCTACAAATGGTCTTAGGTTCTGAACTGTTTTCTTTATTGGACGGTTTCTCAGGCTACAATCAAGTATTAGTGGCCGAAGAAGACAGATTAAAGACAACATTCAGGACCAGATGGGGAACCTTCGCTTATCGAAGAATGCCCTTTGGGCTTATAAATGCTGGAGCTACGTTTTAGAGAGCTATGGACATAGCCTTCCGCGGTTTGATTGGCCGTAGATTTGTGATATACCTCGATGATATTACGATATTCTCAAAGAGGAGAGAAGAACACGCTTTCCATCTAAGGCAGATTTTTGAACCCTGTCGAAAATATGGCAACTCACTCAATCCCAAGAAGTGTGTGTTTGCTGTCACGGAGGGTAAGTTGTTGGGTCACGTAGTTTCAAAGAAGGGAATATCTATAGACCCGGAAAGGATCAAATCAATTGAACGGATTCCCTTTCCCCATAACAAAAAAGGGATGCAATCATTTATGGGAACGATAAACTTCATGCGAAGATTTGTGCCTGACTTCACTCAGATTGTCAAACCTCTGCAGCAAATGGTGAAGCAAAATGCACAATTCAAATGGACTGAAATTGAGAAGAATGCATTTAGCAAGATTAAAAATGTTGTTGCACATGCACCCTCCCTGAAAAGCCTAGATTTCGATAAAGATTTCATTCTATATACTTTTGCATCCGATGATTCACTAGCAGCTGTGCTTACTCAAAAAGAAGATGGGGAGGATGAATTCCCAATATATTTTATGAGCATTGGTCTACAAGGGGCCGAATTAAATTACCCAGCTATCGATAAACAAGCTTATGCAATATTCAAAGCAGTGAAACAATTCAGGCCCTACATATTAAAAAATCGAACCAAGGTGATTGTCCCATACCTAGCTATGAGGTCCCTTTTTGTACAGAAGGAGTTAGGAGAAAGAATGGGAAATTGGGTAACAGCCCTTCAAGAGTATGACCTTGAATTCAAGCCAGCTTCTATAGTTAAAGGGCAAGGGTTGTGTAAATTAATGGCTGAAAATGGGAACAATGAAGAACACGCCTAGGAAGATGAGGCTGAATTACATTTGACGGATGTATGTCCTTTGTTTACAACTCTCAAATCTTGGTATAGAGACCTCGTGCATTACCTGCAAGCAGGATTGTTTCCAGAACATTGGAATTCTAAGCAAAGAAGAGCACTACATCTCAAATTAGCCTCCTATCAAATTGTTGAAGGAGTATTATTCAGAAAAAATTACGACGGGGTTCTGCTTAGATGCTTAGAGAAAGAAGACGCCATGAAAGTAATGACATAGTTACATGACGGGTCTGCTGGAGGGCATTTTTCAGGAGATACTACAGCTCACAAAATTCTCAGAGCCGGTTACTATTGGCCCACGCTTTTTAAAGATGCACACGCCCATGTCAGGAAATGTGACATTTGTCAAAGGTGTAGTGGAAGAGAATCTAAAGCAGCCGCACCTTTGAAGCCTGTAATGATCTCGGAACCATTCGAGCAATGGGGGCTGGATATTATTGGGGAGATAAAGCCGAACTCTTCCTTACAACACAAGTACATTCTGACTACTACCGATTACTTCACTCGCTTGGTAGAAGCCATCTCGCTGCGCAAAATAAATGAGGACGCGGTCATCAGCTTCCTGCAGGACCATATTATGACCAGGTTTGGAGTTCCAGTTTCTTTAGTCTTTGATAATGCTACTTACTTTTCATCGATTAAATGAACTGCTTTTGCTCATGAGAAAGGAATAAAGTTGCATTATTCTACTAATTACTATCCCCAAGGAAATGGCCTGGCTAAGTCTACTAACAAAAATCTAATTTGAATTTTAAAGAAGACGGTGATAGAAAACCAAAGGAGTTGGCACTCAGCGCTACCAAACGCCCTTTGGGCCGATAGAGTCACCCCCAAGTCTTCGATAGGAGTGTCTCCGTATACCCTTGTGTATGGTAAAGAAGCCATTCTTCCCCCCAATATCATGCTACCCTCTTCCATAATGGCTCAAGAGTCCAGAGGGTCGGATGATGAAGTTTTGCAAATAAGGATATATAATCTCCTGAAAGCAGAAGAGGCTCGATTTAAATCCAGAGAGCGCTTTAAGCAACAGCAAGAGGTCATAAAGAAATGGTTCGAAAAACATAAGGTAGGAACACAAAACTTTGAGGTGGGAGATTTGGTTCTCAAGTGGGATCGCCCCCATGATGAGAAAGGAAAACACACGAAATTCCAGCAGTTGTGGGTAGGCCCTTTCCAGATTGCGGCGAAACTTGGCCCTTCCACTTATAAGTTACAAGACCTGCAAGGGTGGGAAGAGAACTTACCAGTAAATGGTTTGGTTCTCAAGCCTTATTTTTCCTGAGTTTCATTTGTCTTCTTCTATCTTGTATATAAATAATTTGGCTTGGCCGTCTTTTTGAGTCTTTGAGTCATGAAGTTTAGTTTAGTTTTAGTTTAAATTTCTTTTTGATTTCAATAAAAAGAAGTAAGCTTTGGTTGCATGGAGAGCATTAGAATTCTGGACTAAGTAAAATCCTTGATTATAAGGCTGTGTATTATGGTTTTATCTGATAGAATTTTTTCTAGTTTAGCAATTTTCCTAAATGGCTATGTACGCATTAAAGTCCTGCTTAATCCCTGTATAGTAGCTCAAGATTAAAAGGTCTGTAATACTATTTCGAGGCTCCATCCATCTCACACTTAAAAATGTCCTAGGGGGAGACAACAAAAGACCCATGGAAAGGAAGCAGGGTAAACAGTATATTATATATAAATGATCCCATGCCAAGAATTGAAAGCCAAAAGGATAAGAAGAGTCAAAACTCCTAAGAAAACAATGTGTATCAAAACAAAGTACTAAATCATATGAGTATAAAATTGCCAAAAGTTCCTCTCCGTCCGTGAGCTGAAAATTACATGCATCTCTCACACAAAAGGACACTATGGATAGAGGAGCCTGAATAAAAAATTCAGAAAGAAAGGCATGAGGTGGACTCAAAAAGACAAAAGGTCCAAAAGCACAAAAAAAGGTGCAAAATAGCATGGGAATGAGGAACAAATGAATATTTCTGTTTACCATATGTTACGATCTTGTGGTGTCCAAGATGGAAGCTACCTGAAGACAGAGGCAAAAATGAAACTCATATTTCTGGCCTCGAAACAGTTATCTTGACTTCGAAAACTTGGTTTCCATTTTCCTAAATTGGACTACCCTCAATGATTAAAAGTACACATATATGCCATTTGGGAAATCCATACATCTAGAGGAATTCAACATGTTGGTTTTAAACAGTCTGTTACTTAATGAAGAAGTTGTCCAGAGATCTAGGTTCACCAGGTAGTTGCCAATTGTTGCAGCTGCAACTGTTCTTCCCCAACTTTTTTCAAATTTTGGTCCCCCCCCTTTTTATGATTTTTGATGCTGCGTTGAATCAATTGGATCCGTGAATTTTTGGTCATGCCTTAATTTTGGATGATTTTTTAAGTTGAACTCTCGTCCTTGCTTGTTTGGATATTTGTGGGTCACAGTTTTTGAGTTTGGTTTTGCTAGTCTTTTAGATCATTTGTTCTTCGAAAGGCCGCTATTTCGGAAGTAAAACAGGCTGTTGACTGTAGCCAAATTTAAAGCTTTTCCGAACACTTGATATTTCTCATAGATCGGGCATCAAATTATGTTTGATCGGAGGTTGTTGTATTTTTGTTCTCCGCTGTTGCAGTTCCGGAAGCGGTTAAGCACCCGAAGTGTAAAGCACTCTGACCACCGATGCATGTCGAGCTGTTAGTCGCATGTCCGAGGTCTTTTCTCTTCTGCTGTTGCGGCTCCCAAAGCAACTAAGCTCCCGAAGTTGATGTCTTTCCGACTTCTGATTGGAAGTTTTCCCGACATCGCTTGGTCTTAACTCTTCCGACTCCGATGTGCTTAAGTGTTTTTGCAATACCTGTCGCCTGTTAAGATCCGCCGTTGCCGCTGTGAATGGGCCTACCCTGCCGATGTTAGCGTCTAAGCCGCCGATGAGTTTTCGTTTCCATCATTGGTATTTTCTCTCGAACCCGTAGATGAACGAGATAGTGGTTCCAGCTTTTGTTAAGCTTCATGATAGTTATGCACTTGATCTTTCTTGTTGAGTAGCCGTTCGATTGATATAATTTGACGTTTTATTTTAGAATGCAACCCCAATAAATGATGCACAGTAATTAATTGCAGGTAGAACTCAAGGGACTGTTGAGATTACCACAGCGCAAAAACATAGCTGGGCAGTTTGACAAATATCGAACCAAAACCTGCAGGATCGCAAGGAGGACAAGCGAAGCTAAAGACAAAATGAATAACGACAAAGGCACAAACCCGAAATATCTATCAGTTACTGAGCAGATCATGAATGCGTACAGAAAGTAAAATGGGAATATGAAACGTTTTGAGGGACCGAAAGGTCAGACGTTTGGGGGAGCCCAAGCGGTCGGCTGTTTTAGTTTAAATATTGGAAATTTAGAACTGATAGGGGCTTTTTTCCACTAAAAAACTTGTAAACTACTGCTTGTAAGAGGAACTATTTCATTTTACAAACCAGAGACTGCAAATTTTGCCTGTTGGAGAAAGTGCTATGTGGAATGTATCAATGTGATTAAATGAGCAATGTTGAATGTGAACTATTTCGTTTTCAACTGTGTCTCAGTAGCTGTAAGAACGTTCTAACTTCCTGAACCTATGTTCTTGTCTGAATGTTCTTCAGTACATTTATGATGTTTTTTTCCATTATGAGTAATAGGAGTTTTAACTGTTGATGAGCTATCTTATCATGTATACTTTTATGCATGTTTATATGTTTGTCTATAAGAACAACTATCTGTGATTTTCCATAACACATGGACAGTGATGCATTACTCATGAATTAATATCCAGCTCTCTAGAGATAGCTTAGCTAGTTTTACTTTATTACTGTTTGTATGATTTAGATGATTGTGAGTGCTAAGACGAGAGGTAAGAACCTGCGCATCACGTTGTGACTACTCCTAACATCCTTATCACCCTGCATTGTTAAATAGGCACGTGCATTTCATACTTTAAGTAAAAAAAAAATACAAAAATATATACGGTGGACCGGGACACAACCGGTAAAACCTTTTATTTTTGTTACTTGACCTACGGTAGCCGGACCGCAAATCGGACGGATTCCCCACACCAAACAGTCACGGGCTAGTTGGGAACGTTGAGTGGGGAGAATCCCTTGCTGTTGTTGCCTGCGAATTTTCAGGCCTCAACAAGTACTAAACAACATTGGAAACATGCAAAATTAATTAAGTGATTTTGAAATCTATTGAAAAGTTAAAAACCACATAACATGCTTGATCCAGATGGAGATCGGTGGCCACCCACTTATTCCACTGGCTCAAAACAATTGTCCATTGTGGCAGTTTCCTAGTTATTTTTCTGCAGTTTTTCAAGTCCTAAACTTTCGGGGTCGTTTTGAGGCCTTAAACGACGTTTTTTGGAGATTTGGGGCCAAATGGTTGCCATCAAATAGATTTGGTAGGCCAAAAGTTGTAAATATTATATAGACCTTTCCAACGATCTATCGAACGCCCAAATCGGAGATCGTATGCAAAACTTATGACTCCGGGAAGTTGACTGTACAACTTACCACCTTGGGGCCGCAAACTTTATGACGGTTCATCTTCTAGGGTTACGTTTTGGACTTTTGGGGTTCTCACCTCATTCTTATTATAAATAGGCCCCTTTGGCCTCATTTTGTATTCAGCTTGGCACGAATTAGTGTAGCAGCCACATCTCTTCTCAGAGATAGCTACCACCATTCTAGCAATCGTATTACAGTCTGTTCTATTTTCGCCATTTAATAGAATATATGTTTACGGTATCTTTGTTATCTTTGCAAAATGTCTATTATTATGATTATGTATATGTTCTTTCATTTCGTTCACGCATAAATCCGGATCAATGCTAGACATCATTTACTCCTGCATAACTATGATAACAAAAAATCACATATTGAAAACGACTCAAAAACCAAAAGAACTATAAACCAAAATCTGTGCATGTTATCTGTCTTACAAACCAAAATCCATTGATTTAATCCTGCCATGTCCATGATAGTAGGAAAAAGAGACGTCTTAGAAACCAAAATCTAGCATTTACTCCTGCCATGTCCATGATAGCAGAAAAAAGAGAAGTCTTACAAACCAAAATCCAGCATTTACTCCTGCCATGTCCATGATAGCAGGAAAAAGATACGTCTTGGAAACAAATGGTAAACAAAAATACCATCACCAAAATCCTCACATGTCATCTGACTCAAATGCCAAAACCCTACCATATCCATGATATGGCGGCAAAAAGAGACGTCTTGAAAACAAATGGTAAACAAAAAACCATTACCAAAACTCTCACTCATCTGACTCAAATACCAAAACCAAGAACTATAGCATCCTAACAGAATATTGCAGAATCCATGCAGTCATCATTCTGTACCTTCCAAATGTACACTAACATTTTATTCAACAAACTGCATCATTTTTTTCTGTGAAACCATTGCAATCGCTATTACAAAAACTTTGATGGAATAATTTAAAGTTGGCAAAATGCTCCCAAGAGTTTAGTTCAATTGCAATCACCACAAAAGTTATCCAGATCCAAATAAAAACCAAGCACCTATTTCTATATGTACAAACCAAACACACCGTTGAAGTCATCAAAATAATATATCAAGAAAACTAGGCACATCGTAAAAGTCACTAAAATAAGATATCAAGAAAATAACAATTGTGTAAAATTTGTTTGATTTGGACAAGTTCCAACATTTTACATAGATAACAATATCCTCAATGAAGAATACAGATAACCTAAAACTACAGGGCACAAGCAACCCAATTTACATATATATGANACACACACACACACACACACACACACACACACATATATATATATATATATATATATATATATATATATATATTCTACTCATGAAGTGCCTTTTTTTCTTAATGAGTTCAAGGTCAAAATCCTTTGAAGTTTGAAAGTTTGAAGTACGTCGACATTTATGTAAGAATGTAGAGCCAATGCACAATGACAATCATCTACTATGATATCAATCAGTTGCGAGCAGTTTCCTGTCAACATCCCTGCAGAGTAATTGCCTCTAAATATCCAACATTTGAGAGTGAATTCAAAGGTTTTCAAATAGCAGAGGAATTTTGCTATCAATTACTCAAACGTATCATCGTCGATATGAAAAAATGATAAAAAACAAGCTACAACATATCTGAAACCTCAAAGATAAGAGGTTGTTTGTGTGAAATTAAAAGCATGATGTTTCAAGAATGTTTGGCAATTCCATGAAAAGATATAAAATAAACCATTGGAAACATATTCAAAGAAGCTAAACCATCCAACCTCTAAAGCAATTTTTTTTCCATCCCTTCTGGTTGAACCAATGGAAGTTCTAAAATTTTTACTTGTAGCAAAAATAATGTGTAGTTCATAAATTTGTCCACAATAAATAGAATCAAATATGGAAATTCATTCACGATTAATTCATTCAATTCATCAACACATCCTACGTAGAAAGATAGAAACTAACTCGATATCCCTCGAGAAGACTATTACAATGGTGAACATACATTTGGAATACAATCTACTGCTTGTCCTCCTTCTCGAGCATTGGGATCCTCTCTCCTACCAACTCCACCATCCTTCCCAGTGGTGGGATCCTATCCCCTCCCAACTCCACTGGTGCAAAGTGAAATGACAGGAAACGAGTGAAAAATTCACATCTAAATCAATGGCCCCTTGACAAAATGCTAAATTAATCCTCTCGCCTCCCAAGTCCACCACCCTTTGCAAATAGAAATCACAAGTGGACCTAGACCTGTGTAAATTGAAATTAAATAAAGAGAGTGAATATAAATTAAAATGCATTAAGGATTTCATTCTTAAAAATGTTCTTGCATTTGTATACCTCTAACAGACCCAAATGTAAATATAATTTGTCCACCCAAGTGCATGAATTCGAACTCAAAACAATGCCTACAGAAGCCATCTCTAACCATTCAAAATATAAAATACCTACTTCAAAATATGGGAATGTTTTTTTTAGAAAAAAAAATAATTAAAATGGAACTTGCAAACTGAATTCATCTCCCAAGTGTTTGACCTCTCTTACATAAACATATTTAACATTTCTTTAATTTAATTCGTATTTAAATGTTAATATTTCCTAGGTATCAACTTCGAAAGAACTAAAGGATATAAACATATCCCTCCTCCATTTTCATTTGTTATATTATACCATTTAAATGGAGAAAGTAAAGGAAACTTTGACATGCTCATCCAACTTAACCACAATTTCAAGGAATTAGAAATATATGAACAACAGACTCAATAGTCTTTTTGGAGAGCAATCACAATCTATAAAATATATTTTTATTTTTGTTGTGATTATATTAGAATTTAAAAATTCATACTATTATAGATAATTATATCATTAAATTAAAATCCAATTAACATTGTTTAATCACACAAACACTGCATTCATGATTCACCATGGATGCAACACTTATTCACAATGCCTAGACACTTCTTCAACATTGAGGCAACAAATGTTTACCACTGGTTGATTGTATCCTTTTATGTGTCATCTTATCAACTTTGCATCATGCATGCCAGTAACATACTGTCATACGCTATCGTTCTCTATGTTTAGAGAAATATGGT
Source organism: Pseudotsuga menziesii (assembly GCA_001517045.1). Taxonomy (NCBI): domain Eukaryota; kingdom Viridiplantae; phylum Streptophyta; class Pinopsida; order Pinales; family Pinaceae; genus Pseudotsuga; species Pseudotsuga menziesii. The sequence continues at coordinate 72,008 of LPNX010252100.1, read as the reverse complement.
TTTGATGTTTTTCTACCTACAAGATTCATCGAATGATAGCCTACATAGAGATATTGTTCATTTCTCTCTTACGAGGAGGCCAAGGATAAACCTATATTTTCATGAATAGGCCCCTCCCTTCATAATCCACAATTGTTCCATGAAACAGGGAATGCTCTCGATTGCAGCCATTCCCATTGATAACTCCACCAAGCACATTGCAAGCTCCTTCTCGGTAGCACTGCTCACTCCGAATCCTGGATATTGTATAGTAACAAAAAATAATTCTTTTTATGAATTTATCAGAGAACTAATCTCTATGTACATGTTGGTAAGGTCAAATTTTTTTTTCCTAATTATAATATTTTTACTCCAACATATGTCAACGAACATAGGCAAGGTCGAGCACTAAAGAGACGGGGCACAATATAGAAAATGAGTAAGCAGGATTTATTCAATATTCTGGACATCCAAGCTGAATTTCAGTCAGCAAATAATGTTCGTGAGGGTTTAAATATTGAATCTTCAAATTTCCCAAACTGCAACAAGGGACTATATAATATTTGATAGGTTTTATCGGGAAATTGAAATTGGGGTTCCAAATGAATTTGGTTGATTGGAGGTTGCTCGCATTCATAGAAAGTATATGAAGCATCTTGAAGAGGTAAATGCATGAATCCTAACATATTCATTTCTTTCTCTTGTTCTCTCTTCATCCACATAACATAACATCACTGTTATTGCCACACTATAGGTTGAACCTGAATATATTTCCAAGAATACACATGGACATGTGGGGGTAGACCTTGCATCTCTTTGCATTGCAGTGTATCAGAGAAAAAATGGATGTAATTGATTTGGACAACGAAACAATTGATGTTGAAATTTTGAATTCTAAGGCCATTACAAATGAACACTTGAGGACTTCCTTGGGAACTAGCAACCCCTTTGCCCTCAGCGATACCATGAGTAGTTATAAAGTTGGATATGTAATATGTAGACAGATCCTGAGTGATATTTGTTATTTTCCTTTCAATTGATTTTATGTGAAGCATGAAATATATCTCCACTCGCATTAAACATTTAATTTATCAGGTTGTGGAGGTGCCAAATGTTTCCTAGGAGGATATGGGAGTCTGGAAAATGTCAAGAGAGAGATTCACGAGGTATTAACATTAATATATATTCCTCTATTCACTAATATGTACTTTGTTTTTCAAGGACCTGAATACATATTGGGTGCAGGGTTCTGCCTAAGTTGTGGGTGAAAGGTTCTCTCTAACTTATGAACGGTGACCTATGACCTCTTCCTTGGATGGATGGTTCAATCGATTGAACTAATCCTAACCTTTGGGGAGGGGCAGGGTTGGGTTGTGCTTTGCTTTGAATTATGATTTATGCTTGATTATAGGTGCTTATTTCCATTGACATGTGACTATTTTTGCAGACTATTCAATATCTTGTGGAACATACAGAGAAATTCAAGAAGTTTGGCATGGCTCCCTCAAAAGGTGTCCTCTTATATGGACCTCCTGGTTGTGGTAAGACGCTACTTTCTAAGGCCATCGCCAATGAGTTCCAGACCAACTTTATCAGTATGAAAGGGAAAGAACTCCACATGATGTGGTTCAGAGAAAGTGTGGCCAATGTGCATGATAATATTGATAAGACTCGACAACCAGCACCATGTGTCCTTTTCTTTGATGAGCTCAACTCAATATCTGCCCAAGAAAGTAGCATTGTTATCACAATATACCTACATTATTTATCTTTTTGTTATACAAGTTGTTTTATACAAGCATCGTTTAGTGATTGACTTTGAGGGTGTCGTCGATGCAGCGTAGGGGATGTTGTTGGTGCAGCATATAGAGTATTGAATCAATTATTGACAGATATGGATGAAATGAATGCAATAAAAAACATTACAACAATCTCACGGATTTGGGTCGTAGTTACTCTTTCTAGATCATACCGCTACTACCATCGCAAAGGATACCACCACTGCTACCGCGAAGGATGATGGCGATGACCTCTAATATTGAAAGACTAGAAAGATGGTAGATGCATGGTGTAGAAAGTGTGTTGCTTCCTTCATGGGAGAAGTGGCCATGTTGTACCCAGATAAATAGGAGAACTGCAATCAAATAAATCAAGGGGAATTCATGTTTTTATGTTCTCTGACAACACATTCATCAATGCAGCTCACCGTCTCCCGGACCCATATCACCATTTCAAGATCCATTGGGTGTATGGGAGCTTACGTTCATTATCTCTCTATCTTTTGTTTTTATTTAGGTTTATCCATCTCATTGGACATATATCATTTTTGTATCTTTTAATAGATATGCTGACAACTAATCAAGAGAAACAAATAGTGGTGAGGTAAATGGCATAGCTTGTTGTGAATCTAAAGCCCGAGAGAGATGAAGTTTGAGATGCTAAATAGAGTAGTGTAACATGATGATTACTGTAACATGGTGGTTCTCTGGAAAGTTTGGATAGTAGTTATGTAAACCTAGGTAGATTTCTTCCCAAAATTATAACGATAGGACTCATTGGTCGGGTTGATCCATCTCGTTGGAGATATCTCATTTTTGTGGCTTGCAATAGATATGCTAACAACTATTCAAGAGGAACAAATAGTGGTGAGGTAGATGGCACAGATTGTTGTGAATGCAAATCCCAAGAGAGACAGATTTTGAGATGCTAAATTGAGTAGTGTAACATGATGGTTATCCTAACATGGTGGTTCTCTGGCAATTTTGGATAGTAGATACATAAACCCAAGAAGAGTTCTTCCCAAAATTCGAATGACAGGCCTAATTGGTCAGGAAGCTCAATACCAAAGGGCATATGTGAAAAAATCGAACAAGTGGACATGAGAAAGGCACAAAATTAAACCCAAACCCTGCAACATGGAAAATGGAGCGGATGCATGGTAGGTGTAGTGCGCAGGACGGTGGACACTTGTAGGATGTTTGTTGGAAGAGACATATAATGTGTGTTGATCACATATTCGTTAGAGGGATGACTATCATTGCTACAGTGTTTACAAAAGCACCCTCAGAAAGAGCACCTAACAGCATAACGAGATTAATATTGAAATTTATAGTGATAACATGTAGTTGGATTAGTGATTGAATGCATAAATTTGAAGGTATGCATCTTTACTTTGTCTACTGTGGATATGGGTAAACTATTCCATGGAATCCTTACTTGTATGAATAATGAATTAAAATTCATAAATATTCTTTATTCACCCCTTTCCCCATAACGATACCCAAGTCATCCTTGACAACCCCTTACCCATTGCACTGTTCACACAACAAATGAATGAAATATAAACTATAAATAAGAAACTACATGTGAAGGCTTTCTTACCACTCAAATTCTAAGTATGATAAAATGTTGAAACATGGATTTTAATAGCACACATATGTATGTCCAAAATCCACACCCTTTTCGCCTTACCTACCTTGATCAACATGTTTCCATATTGAAAAGCGAAATGATATACATAAGATGAAGGTGTTGTGCAGTCCTCTACGGAACAAGATGACGATGATGTTTCTATTCTTATTGTTGGTTTGAGAAAAATGTTTGACTTCATTATTTTGGTGGAGACCTTTATTTTCCACTGAGAGTTGTTATAGATGAGTGGAAATGATACCAATTTTTTGCACATCTTCACTTACTCTGCAACATGTTGCGAGAATTTTTCTGCATATTATAAATGGCCCAACCTTTTCCTAGATACAAAAAAGACATTTTATACTAAAATTATATTGTTTTTTTTTATCTTTCTAATGGATTTTCAAACTCTTCTTGTTTGTCTTCTTCTGCTACTCTAAGGACTCATATGATGCACCTTTGATTTTGCAGGTAAAGGTAATTACTCCATTGCTGAAATTGACAATGGTCTGGAATGCATGGAATGGGTCTCCTAAACTTCCCTTGCAAAGTTCATGCTTGGATTGAGGTTTTGTATTTTCAAGCTTTTCCCCATGATAAACTAAGCATTATGTTATTTATTTTATATGTCATAATTAGTTAATGTTTATATATATATATATATATATATATATATATATATATATATATATATATAGAGAGAGAGAGAGAGAGAGAGAGAGAGATTGTGTGTGCGCGCGCGAGCGTGTGCGTGCAGATGATGCACAAAATAAGTTTTTTATGAGCATGTTACCTTCTATTAACTTTCAAATCTATGAAAATGTTATATTCTTGAGACTAGTTAAGAATATGCTCTAGACATAAACTGCTCAAGCTATTGCAATAATCAGAAGTTGCTCCAGACATGCTTCATAAGACCGCTCCAGGACGAAACTGTTCAATTTGTTTCAATAAGAAGAAGCTTATCCATAAAAATTACAATAGAAGTTTCTCAATAAGCCACCAATTCCATAGCCTATGAAATGAAATTGCAAACAAATATATAATCCATGGGTTTCTAAGGTGGTGAATAGTTTACATGGTGGTGAAATAGAAGGTAGTGAAAAGAAACCATCACAACTAAAGAACTAAAGTCATGTCAAAAAGATTAGTTACAACTAAAACATATTGCATTAGTTACAAATTCAATATATAAAAATATACCATGTTTTACTATGTTTACATGCTTTATTTTACTATGTGTGACTAAGGTTAATTAGATGAATCATGAATGCTCATCATTATTATACTTGGAATTCATAAAAATACTAATAAAAATTAGTATAGCCCATTAAAATATTGCATAACTATATCTATTAATAACTATTAATGAAATGTAGAGCAAAAAAGTTACACTGGGAGATGAACGATTAGGGTTTCTAGTAGAGTAGTGCAAGAGTGTGGCAGCGGCGTTGGTCGACGGGAAGGGTGTAGGGAGTGATAGCCTGCAAGCCCCCTTGGGGCTGATCATGGAATATCTGGATCCCCAGATCATTGCCTTTAGGAAGGGAGGAGTGGGGATGGGAAGCAAGAAGGAGAGGGAGAAGAAAGGTAAAAGACCTAGCATGGGGGGTTTCCTGCCAAAGGCCTCTGCAATCCCAATGATCCATATCAGATCAGAATAGGTAAGAGGCAAGATCGAGCTATGGAAGGAGAAGGCCCTTATCGGAAAATTTGTGGGAGTATGGACCAAAGAAAGAGATCTAGTATGGTGGATCAGCAGCGTGTGGAATCCGACTAGCCATTATGACCTTCAGCTTGGATCCAAGGGCTTCTTCACCATTATCTTCTTCAATTAGGAAGATAGGGATAGAATCCTGGAAGGTGGTCCATATTTTTTCTTCTCGGCTGGTCTGTACTTGAGGCCATGGAGAGAACGTTTTAACCCAGAAACGGAAGACATGACGGTAGCCCCAGTATGGATTTGGCTATTTTCACTTCTAAATGAATACTGGGATCTAGAGACCCTGAAGGATATTGGGAATACCTTGGGGTAATTTATAAAGGCTGTAGCGCAAACTAGGGTTCAGGGGTATATATCTTTAGCTCGGATTTGTGTTTACCTAGACCTATCTAAAGAACTCCCAGAAGCCATCTGTCTAAACTAGGAGGATGAGGAATGGATTCAACCTATAGATTATGAACAATTACCTTTCTGGTGCAGGCACTGCAATGAATATGGTCACCTGGCAAGGGATTGTCCTAAAATGAAAATGGAAGTAGAAAATCTTGGACACAAGTAGGCAAGTGAAGGGGAGAAATATGGCTTCACTCAGGTTAAGTCCAGGCGAAGAAACAAGGGAGGAGGTCCATCCAAAGCCAGGATGGAACCGACAACAAAAACCCCTCGGTCCACCAACCCCTTTGAGGTGCTAGGGGAGGAAACGCCAGATACAGATAATTGCAAGGAGAAGGAATCTGAAAAGCTGCAGGAGAAAGGAGTTAAAGACTCAAACGAAGATGGGGTACAGTAGATGGGAGTTATGGAGGAGTAAGAGGGGGAAGACATGGAACTGGGTGAGCTAGATCTAGACGCGATCGAGGAAGAATGCGGAAATAATGGAAAGGGATATGTACCGCGACGTCAGATCAAGCTTCTTTAGGAAGCTATCATTAGATAGGGGGCTCATTGGGATCTTGGGATAGATCCAGATCCGCAAAAAGGCAGCAAAAGGAAATCCCTGTAAGATGAGCTCATGAGGGGAAGGAAAACAAATAAGCAATGTATAGCTGCAATTGGGGTTAAACTCATAGAATCAGGGCAATACCCCACAATACAGGAGGCCTTCTCTGAAGTCAGTAAGGTGTTTTAATGAAGCTTATATCCTGGAATATTAGAGGGTGCAGTAACCCCAGGAAGTGGAAGACTCTAAATAGGAAGGTAATCCAAGAAAATCCAGATGTCTTGTTTCTCCAAGAAACTAAATGTAGCTTGGAGGGTCTGGAGAAGATTAGAAATATGATCTGGAAAGGCTACCAGATAATGGCCCTTGATGTTGTGGGGCAAGCAGGTGGTATCGCAATTTTGTGGCAACCTAGAGTGGTGGAACTCTCAGGTTGGAGGGCGAACAAATTTTCACTAATGGCTGACTTTTGTCTTAGACTCTGGTGTGAAAGGATCATTGGGGAATAACTATGGTCCAAGTTGCTTCCCAGAGAAACAAGCCTTCATAGATTTCCTCTGTTGGGTCAAAGGGCAAGGCAAGGATGGGAATTGGATAATAGGAGGAGATTTTAACCTCATAGCTAATTTGGGGGAAAAGAAGGGGGGAGACGATCTTTGGACAAGTATCAAGAAATTTTCTGTGATTTCTTGGCTTGAAGCCCCCTAGTTGATCTAGAGATGGGAAATGAATGGTTTACTTGGAATAATAAGAGAGGAGGGGAACATCTAGTGGCATCAAGGCTGGAAAGATTCTTGCTTTTAGAAAATATTGTTCACAGTATGGGAGAAATAATGGTGGATGTACTCTCAGCGGCTGGTTCTAATCATTGGCCAATTTGTCTCAACTGGGACTGGTCCAGCTCCAAACTGAGAAAACCATTCAGATTTGAGTAGTCCTGGATGGAACATGAGGAATTTAAGGAACGAGTTACTCAATGGTGGCAGGAGCTGGTCCCCCCTTCTGGGACCAGTATGTATCGTTTCCAGCAGAATCTTAAATCCCTAAAAGCCAAAATTTGCACATGGAATAGGGAAGAGTTTGGTAATATCTTTGAAGATAAAAAGAGGCTGATAAGTGATCTGGATCTGATAAACAAAGAGGGAATGGAGAATGGTCGGATTGAAGACATGAAGGCCAAAGAAAAGGGTCTATGGGGTCAAATAGAGGCAAGGGAGAGGCAGACAGGAATATTTTGGAAGCAAAAGGCAAGAGTAAAATGGCTTTAGGAGGGCGAGAGAAACACAAAGTTTTTCCATAATTCGCTCATCCAGAACAAGAATAGCTCAAGAATCCAGAAGCTCAGAAAAGCTGATGGTAGCAGGATAGAGACCAGGCGAGAGATAGAGGAGGAAATTACCCAACACTTCTCTGAGATCCTCGGTGAAGATGGGGGTGATAGAGGGGGAGACATATAGAGGATCACTCGCCTGATTCCAAGGTCTGTAACGAGAGAGAACAATGAGATGCTGAAAAATCCAGTGACCATGCAGGAATTTGAGGAAGTAGTCAACCAAATGGCCTTGGGGAAAGCTCCTGACCCTGATGACTTTACCTCAAATTTATTTCACTACTTTTGGGATCTCATCAAAGAGGAGGTCTTTGAAATCATATAAGAGTCTAGAGACAAGAAGGGGGTTCTGAAAGCTTTTAATGCAACCTTCCTTACTCTAGTCCCCAAGGAGGCTGGAGCAGACAGTCTAGACAAATTTCGTCTAATTTCCCTCTACAATGTAATTTACAAGATCATATCTAAAGTGATAGCCAACAGGATAAAACCCCTCCTCCCTAACCTAATTTTCCCTGAGCAATCTAGGTTCATGGAAGGTCGACATATTTTGGACGGAGTCATCCTCGTTCATGAGGTGATCCACTTGTTGAAAAGCTCTCAGAGGCCAAGCATGATGATAATGTTGGATATAGCAAAGGATTTTGACAAACTAAGCTGGAAAAACATGGAGAAAATGCTAGAAGCCTACGGTTTTTGTTAAGGATGGATAGAATGGGTCTGAACTTGGTCACAACCCCATTCTTCCGCATCCTTCTAAATGGTTCCCCCACCAATGTTTTCTAGGCATCTAGAGGTATTAGACAAGGGGATCCTCATTCCTATTCATTCTAATGGTAGAGGGCCTGATCCATCTCGTTAGGACTCATTCTAAGAATGGAGATCTGAGGGGAATAAAAAACCATGAATGTATGGATGCATAGACTCATCAACAATTTTTTGATCATACCACACTTATGGGGCACCCTTCAGTCCAATAAGCGAGAAGCTTCAAAAAGTGCTTGACCCTCTTTGGCAAGGGATCGGGCCTCGCAGTTAATCCCAATAAGTCCCAAATTTTCTTCATGAACACAGGCAGAATCACCCAAAGGAATATTATCAGGATTCTAGGATTCACAAAAGGGACAATGCCTTCCAAATACCTTGGAATACCCCTAGGGATGGGGCAGCTGAAGAAAGCCTCCTGGAAGGATATTCTAGACAAAATGAAACAAAAGCTCTCTAGTTGGGTTCTCCATCCTTTAAACCTTCCAAGCCGTCTAATCTTGGTAGAGGTGGTTATGCAAGCTATTCCCATATACCTCTTCTCGATTATCTTAGCACCAAAGTCAGTACTGCGGATTATTCGAGGCATGCAAAGGAATTTCCTCTGGGGCATCAGGGAAGAGAAAGCAAAATTCACCTTGGTCAGATGGGAAGGAATCTGCAAACCAAAGGAGCAGGCATGGCTTGGGTTAAGAGATCCAGAATTCATGGCGGAATTCTAGGGAGTGAAAATCTAGTGGATATGGGTAACTCACTCAACAAAACCATGGGCAAGACTCTGGCACTTCAAATATGTTCTAGATAGGCCTCATCAGCAATTGATCAGATACAACGAAGAACCGAATGGCTCACCCATCTGGTTGAAAGCTTTAAAAGGGCAACACTTGGTGCAAGATCATAGCTTCTGGGAGATAGGGGGGGGGGGGGGGGAATGGCCAAGTTTTGGGAGGATTCTTGGAATGAATTCCCTAAGTTAGGGACGGACCCAAAATGGTGACATATAAAGGAAAAAACCATCGAAGAGGGCAAGGAGAGGGTGAGCAAATTTTCGGCAATTCAAAACTTGGAAGGACAACGACAGTGGGAATTCACAACAAAACCAGACCCAATGAGTGACAAGGAATGGAGAGTCTTCCAGGAGGAAATTCACCAGAGATTCGTAAGAGTCAAGGAGGGCCCAGACATTTTAAGGTGGGGTTACAAGGAGAAAGGCTCATTTAGTATAAGGAAGCCTACAATCTCAAGATCGGCCCGCTGGGGGACGAAGAAGGCATATGGTGGAAGATCTAGATAGTAAACCAATGGTCAAAAGTTTCCCTCTTCATCTAGTTGGTGGTCAAAGGAAGAATTCTTACCAGTGAAAACCTCTAGCACCGAGGTATTCAGGGGCCATCTCAGTGCTGTCTTTGTTATCAGGAGGAGGAAACCATGGGCCACCTCTCGGATAGCTGACACTTTTCTTCTGTCATATGGGATAAAGGCACAATATGTTTCCGATGGAGTGACAGGAGGAGAGGGCAACTGGCCCAAAATCTGAGTGATTGGAGCCCGAAATATTTCAATAACAGAATTATTCAGACGATGTGGGAAGCTTTCCCGAGAATGGCAATGTGGTGCATATGGAAAGAGAGGAATGGTAGGATCTTTTGAGATAAATGCAGTGAAATAGACTTGGTATGGACAACGATGAGGGACAATCTGCTCTCAACAATCTGAAGTATGCAATGGCAGGACCAAGATAAGATAACCCCCGCAGAAGAATCCCACATAGCGAAGTGTTGGGGGCTTGAAAGAACCCAGATGACTGGTTTGTGTAGCCGGGAAAATATTTGCATGCCTTCTATCCCCTCTTCCTGGTCTCCTCCCCCGCCCCAGGAATTCAAGCTTAATTTTGATGGGGCCTCTAAGGGCAACCCGACGCGTGTGGGATACAGGGGGATTTACAAGGATCACAGTGGAAGGATTCTATCCATCTTCCTTGGTTCTCTGGGATTGGGCACCAACAATTCGATAGAATTGGAAGGTCTAATTTGTGGTTTTGAAATCCTAATCAGAGGTGGTTACTTCCAGGCTATCATATAAGGCGATACCAACGTCCTGATTTAGATGGAAAAGAAAATGATGAACTGGAAGGATTGCGCGAAGGTGGCCTTGAGCTGGTGCCTAGCTAGTAGAATGGATTCTTTAAAAACTATGTTTCGTGCCCACTTGGATTTTTCCTTTTTCCATGTCAGACACTCTGCCAACAAGGCAACCAACCTATTAGCCAATGCCGGAGTCGAAGGGGATGCGAGACTCTAATTAGGCATCCTGGAGGAATTCAATGTGAATGAATGGGCCCAACAATGCAGGAAGGTGGCGGCTAGGAATTTCGATGGTAGCCAACAGATGTAGCATCCTAATGATCACGGCATGGGAAATGACAAGAGGCGCGAGCACGCCTGGCTAGACTGCTCGTAATGAATTACAAAGCCACATGGCCAATTGGACGGACCATGAGGTGGCTATCCATCACCATCATAAAGCAGTGCAAGAATGGATGGGACGAGCAAGGAAGAACAGGATCATTGGAAGGATTAGGTTTTAATGACCATTAGGACCTCTAAGGCAGGTGATGGTACAAGAGAAGTCGCTCGAATGATTGGAGTGATGCAAGGGAGGTACTGGCCTGGGGATGAAATCATGGCCACTTCCCCCTTTTATTCTAGGTTGATTTCGCCACCCTGCATCTATCTAAGAAGCGTGGTCTGTGTTTTTTACCCCCTCATCTTGTTTGAGTTACCCCCCAAGTCTCTGAATCCCCAAGCTACGCAACGACTCATCTCTCTGTGTGTTAACTTCCACCCTCTGCCTTGCAGTATGACCCCCAAGCGCACCCTGAAAAGTTCCCAAAGCTCGGGTGATGCCACTGACAGAAAGGGGAAGGGTTTAATGCTTCGAGCGAAGCTTGCAACAAGGCTGCAGGTTCAGGATCAAGAAGCAATGGATTTTTATAAGGAACATGTGTCGTTGAGCATCATATTGGAAGTGGATAAGGTGGTGGGCAACCTGTGGGCAGAGGTAAAATCCATGTCTTCAGAGGATTTGCACAAGGAGGTGGTGGATTGGGTCCTCGACCCTGGTTCCATAGTGGGAAGAGCCTCTGCCTATGACCGTTTGCTAATGCTATACTGGGTGAATATGCGTTTGGTTGGCCACTCCTCCATTGCAAGGTAGGCCAAAGCTGAAGGGAATGAAGAACCCATAAAGGCTTGGAAGGAGCACACTAGTGAATGCCATCTAATGCACAAGAAAATCGATGTTATAGCGGCAAAGTTGGACATCCCCTTCTATTTTGCGGGAAGGGGGCTGAAGGAGTTTGTGCACCTGAAGGAGAAGGGCATCCATAGATGCAGTGCGCTATGTGGTCGCCAAGGTGCAACTGGTACCCAGGTAACCTCCTATGTTCAAGATTCTAAAGCTGATCCTAGAATGGATGTCGACCCTCAGGGTCTAGCTTGAAAACTGGTCTTCTTATCTTTTTTCTATGTTCTTAGTTTTGCATATTACGCAGTGTATAAGGATCAAGCGGTCCTGTTTTGGCTTGTTTGTATTCGGGTTGGCGATGACAAATTTTGATTGTAAGGGGAGGGAAATAAGGAATGTGGGATCAATCTTATGTGGGTCTGTGGGAAGGGTGCCTAAGTAAGGGGCTGGGATGCTCTGGACGATCTGCAATGACAGTAATGTAATTTCGGCTTCGGCCCTGTGAAGTAATATAATGTTTAATTTACAAAAAAAAAAACTATTAATGAAATGCTATTAAAATATGGATAGCTATTATTGAAATGATATTAAAATATGGATAGCTATTATTGAAATGATATTAAAATATGGAGTAGTCTATTTGTTCTACGTTTTGGACTTTTAAGTAGGTTTTGGTAATTATTTTTGGTAAAATCCAAATTTGGAAGTGTTGAAATTATGTTTTTGAATCTATAAATAACCTCAACACCCTCCAATCCCATGCATAGATAATATATGTAATTCTAAGATTTTTATAAAGATTCCCCACCACACTTGGAAAAAAGATTTTTTTACAAGGAAAAAAAAAATTTACTAAGAAAAAATTAAAAATTTAGACTATTTAGATTACACTATTTAGACTACACCCTAAAATAATGTATAAAAATTTACCTATTTATTAATAATTATTAATGAGCTATAATATCAATGTTCGATCATTCTTGGTAAGACTTATACTTGGGAAAAGGTTGAAAAGTTAGAATGGAATGCATGGAACGGGTCTCTTACAACTTCCCTTGCAAAGTTCATGCTTGGATTGAGGTTCTATATTTTCAAGCTTTTCCCCATGATAAACTAAGCATGATGTTATTTATTTTATATGTCCTAATTACTTAATGTTTATATATATATATTGTGTGTGCATGCAAATAGATGAGGCACAAAATAAGTTTTTATGAGCATGTTATCTTCTATTAACTTTCAAATCTATGAAAATGTTATATTCTTGAGACTAGTTAAGAATATGCTTTAGACATAAACTGCTCAAACTATTGCAATAATCAGAAGTTGCTCCAGACCTGCTTCATAAGAGTGCTCTAAGACGAAATTGTTCAAGTTGTTTCAATAAAAAGAAGCTTATCCATAAAAATTACAATAGAAGTTGCTCAATAAGCCACCAATTTCATAGCCTATGAAATCAAATTGCAAACAAATATATAATCCATGGGTTTATAGGGTGGTGAATCGTTTACATGGTGGTGAAATATAAGGTTGTGAAAAGAAACCATCACAACTAAAGAACTACACATGTCAAAAATATTAGTAACAACTAAAATATATAGCATTAGTTACAAATTCAATATAAAAAAATATGTCATGTTTTACTATGTTTCCATGCTTTATTTTACTATGTTCACTAAGGTTAGGTTAATTAGATGAATCATAAATGCTCATCATTATTTTACTTGGAAGTCATAAAAATACTAATCAAAATTAGTATAGCCCATTAAAATATTGCATAACTCTATCTATTAATAACTATTAATGAAATGTGAAAAAGTTGGAGTTAAGGACGCAGGCTGCGCGCTAGGGTTGGAGCTGAGCA
>LPNX010252100.1:45907-58696 GCA_001517045.1 Pseudotsuga menziesii | reverse complement strand
CCCCCCCCCCCCCCCCCCCCCCCCCCCCCCCCTTCTCTTTCTGATGAGGAAGCCTTCAGAAGGTTACTCTACAGAAGAGGCAAGAAGGCCTCTTTCCCGGAGATACCAAAATTTATCAAGAAGCTAGAGGAAGTTCCAGAAATCGCCCTCCCTGAAGAAAAAACAATGAAAATAGCTCTCGCATTGGCGAAACAAGGTCTCGTGGGACAATTTATGGGCTTATGTCCCTCCACTAAATCTACTGATGACTAGATACAGAGAAATTGGAAGCCCAATCTGAAACATGGAGTAACTTGCTACCCCATCGGGAGAGGATTCTTTATCTTTGAATTCATCTCAGAAGAAGACCAAGACTTAATCTTTAGAAATGGCCCCTACTTCATGGGGACACAGGGTCTATACTTGAACAAATGTACACCAGAATTTGATCCCTCGATCGATCTCCCCAAAGAAGTGCCGGTGTGGGTCAGGCTCCCCAACCTTCCGGTGCATTGCTAGGACTTCGAATCTCTGCAGAGAATAGGGAATGAAATCGGGCGGTTCATTGACAAAGTTGATAATAAGGGACAATACACCTGTGCCAGAATATGTGTTGAAGTTGATCTTGAAGCCGGTCTCCCTGAGGCAATAAAATTAAAGGTCGGAGCTTTGACTCATTACCAGAAGTTGGACTACGAGCACCTGCCCTTCAAGTGCAGGAACTGCCAAGAACATGGCCACTTCCAAAGATACTGTCCCAAGCTGGCCACTAGGAAAGAAGACACTGAAGGATGGCAGAAAGTAAAGAAAGGGAAAACCACGAACAATGCCAGAAGCAAGGAGAAAATGGCCCAGGGACCCCCAAAGGAAGGAAGCTCAAAGACTATCCATTAGGAAGATCCTAAGGTAGCTCCAACCCCCGCAAATATCCCTGAAGATGAAGAAGCCCGGGAACCACAAGACCCAAGTGATCCAATCCCTCAACCTGGAGTCTCTAGTCAGTCCAAAGAACACATCAGTTTGGGTTCAAAAACAGGAGCTGAATCCTCTGAGGAAGGTGACACCGAAACAAGCAGTCAGTCAGGTACCCCAGATTAGCCAAAGCGCGGATGAAAAACTGAGAAGAAGAGAAGGGAAGAGCAGTCCTACAAGGATGTGGTACAAGGCTCACAACACACCATCCCTAAAATGATGAATACGAGATCCAGAATGAAGCTCAGAAAGACCCCGAAAGGGGGCAATCCCCCTCATCTAGGTAAATAATGCAATACATCTCCTGGAACTACAGAGGACTAGGTAGCCACCTAAAGGAAGAAGCTATAAGGGATCTAGTAAGAGTAATGACGCCTGAAGTCCTACTAATCCAGGAGATGAAACTGGAGGAGGAGGCTCTCCTCCAACCAAGCAAATCATTTTGGAAGAAAGGCCCAGGTAGGGCTGTAAGTGCAAGAGGAGCCTCGGGAGGCTTAGCAATGTTTTGGGACTCTGCAAAGCTCGACCTGGTAGAAGAAGAAGGAACCACTCACTGGTTATTCACCAAGTTGCTTCACAAAGACTCCGGCCATCTTGTAAGCCTCTTTAATATTTATGTTCATGTTTCTTTTGGTGAAAAAGGAGATTGCTGGGATTCCTTAAAAATTTTCCTTATCCATCACAACCCTAAAAATTTAGTTTTGGCTGGAGACTTAAATGTAACTCTTGCCCTGGCTGAAAAAAAAAGGGGTTCAATAGTCCGAGACCCTGCAAGAGAGTGGGTGGAAGATCTGATGCTGGATTGGGATCTTGAAGACATCATCCCTGACAAGGGAAAGTTCACCTGGTCAAATAAAAGGTTAGGACCTGGTCACATAGTTGCTCGCCTTGACCACTTCCTTATCCACTCCTCTTTCCTAACCCTAGGGCTTATGGTGACCTCCAATAGTCTCCCACATTATACTTCTAATCATAAACCGATTTCCCTCACCCTCTCTCTTGAAGAAAGGCTAGGCCCTATCCCGTTTCAGTTTAGCCCAATCTGGGTAAATCAAGAAGGTTTCTTTGACATTGTGACTAACTCATGGAAGGACCCTATTTATGGATCCCCCTTCTATGTCTGGGAAGGAAAGCTCAGAAGACTCAAAACTGCTCTGAAAGACTGGGCTAAAGGACTTGAATCTCCCATGGCTGAAAGGAAAAGAATTCAGAAGGCCTTGGAGCGGCACCAATTGATCTTCGAAGAGTCCCCAGTCACTCCTTCCTTGCTCATCCAGGAAGCTGAGCTTCAAAGGAAGTACCACAAAGCCTGCAGAGAAGAGGAAACATACTGGAGAGTCAAATCAAGGACACTTTGGCTTCAAGCTGGAGACAAAAACACTACGTTTTTCCACAAGCAAGCCCAAGCCAAAAAAATTTATAACTCCATCAATGAAATTCAGATGCAAGGCCAAGTCATAAAGGACTTTAGAGGCATTAAGGAGGCAGCCCATTCCTTTTTCAAAAATCTTTACTCTGCCCCTAACCTAGATCCTGTGGACCCGAATTCCTATCCTCTCTCAGAGATTCCAAATTTGATTAATGATGAGGACAATTTGCAGTTGAACAGCCCTGTTAGTATCAGATAAATCAAGAAATCCCTCTACAAAATGGACCCAGACAAAGCTCCAGGACCGGATGGATTTACAGCCCGGTTCTACATCTCTTGCTGGGACATTATAAAAAAGGACTTGTACAGAATGGTTAAGAAGGCTCAGAGCTGTACCAAGTTGGGTGGCAACACCAACTCCTCTTTTTTGGCTCTCATTCCAAAAGAAAAAGGTGCTAAGAACTTCAACAGATTTAGGCCTATCTCCCTTTGTAATACAAGTTACAAAATCATAACCAAAATAATGGCTAATAGACTTAAAAGAATCCTGCCTAAGCTGATCCCGAAAAATCAAGGTGGGTTTGTGAGAGGAAGACAGATTATGGATAACATTATATTAGTGCAAGAAGCCATTCATACCAGCTACAAGAAAAAAGAGAAAGGAATGGTGGTAAAGCTGGACTTGGCCAATGCCTTTGACAGAGTCAGGCATGATTTCCTTTTTGCAGCCATGAGAAATTTTGGTTTCAATCAGAAATTCATTATGTGGGTCAAAGCTTGCATCTCAACCTCGTGGATCACCCCGTTGGTTAATGGTCACCCTACCAATTTTTTCCAGGCCTCAAGAGGTTTAAGACAAGGCTGCCCTCTCTCCCCTGTGATTTTTGTCATCCAAGCCTCTATCCTAAGCTTCTGGATGAACAAAAGTCTTCAAAACAGATCCCTCTCAGGCATCAAAATTGTCCCAAAGGTCAAGGATGTAAACCACGCCCAGTTCGCTGATGATACGCTGCTACTGGGAGCTACCAATCTCAACACAACTAGGAACTTTAAAACAGAGCTTGACTATTTCAGAAACAGCTCTGGAAGTGAAATAAACTTCCACAAAAGCAAGGTCTATGGCTGGAACTGTTCTCCACGTGAAATGCTGGAGCTATCTCGAATTCTTGAAATGGAAGGAATCACTACTTGGGACACCTTTACTTACCTGGGCATTCCTATCTTCAAAGATGCACCTAGAGTTGTCCATTGGCTGCCACTGCTGGAAAAACTAAAAAACAAGATCCGCGCGTGGGGGGAAACATGGCTCAACAAAGCAGGTAAAGTGATTTTGATGAACTCAGTCCTCTCCAGCCTTCCAATCTATTAGTGCTCGGTTCTTCTTGGTCCCAAAACCATTACTAACAGAATCAATGAGCTGCTTCGTCGTTTCCTGTGGGAGGGCGGCCGAAATTGTGAAAAAAAGCTCCATCTGGTGAGCTGGGACAAAGTCACAAGACCAAAGATGGAAGGGGGCCTTCAGTTAAGAGACATGGCCACCCAAAATCTAGCCATGGGTGGAAAAATTCTTTGGAAAATGATCACAGGGAAAAGAACCTGGAGCAAGCAAATCCTCCGAAAGAAATATTTTATAGGAGACAAGGAAAGATGTCTTGAAAGGCCCACAAAACTGCAGAAAGGTTCGCTGATATTTTCACTCTGTAAAAGAGCCCTCCCTTTCTTCACGTCCAAGCTCACGTGGACTCCTGGCAATGGGGAAAAAATAAGAATTTGGGAGGACTCGATCCTTGGGGATCACCCTCTCAACGATTCAAGCAACCTGGGAAATATTAAAGATTGGCTTCTTGCCAAAAATTGCAGCACATTGATGGACATATCCGCCTAGAGAAACGATGAGGAAGAATCATGGGATCGTTGGAATCTTGGCGACTACCCTCATGAGCTAAATGAGGAAGCAGCATATCTGCTGGTTTTACTGCAAGGGAAATCGCCCATCAGCTTCAAAGCCAAAGACAAACGCAGTTGGGGATCAAAATCTGGCAAATACACTACAGCTGAAGGCTATGCTGCGATATTGGAGGTGCCTTGGGTTTCGCCCAATCTTGGGTTGTGGAAAGATCTTTGGAGCTACGCCTCTATTCCTAAAATCGATTTTTTTATATGGGCTCTCCTTCATAACAGCATCTTGACAGGTGAAAAGCTGAAAAGCAAAGACTAGGAAGGGCCATCACGCTGCCCTCTGTGCAACTGGGCTGAAGAAACCACCGAGCACCTGTTCATCATCTGTGAATTCACTAAAGAGGTACGGAGGCTCACGTTAGGCTCAATCTCTGTGAGTCTGCCAGAATCAATAACTGAGTTAATAAGTAGATGGATCTCTCTCGCTCCCTTCAATTTCAGCAAAAAAAGTATCCTCAAGCTAGCATGGATGTGGACCCCTAAATTCCTGTGCTGGAAGGTCTGGTTGGAAAGAAATAATAGAATTTTTAAGGAGGAAGGCAGACTCCCATCTCAAGTCGCAATCAAAGCTAAGACCATGCTCTCAGAAACTTTAAGCACAAAGGCTACCATCAGAAATGCGTCTACTCTCTCTCCTGAAGAAGATCGCTGGTTTAAAGAGCTAATTCCGAACCAACAAAGCAATAAAGCAACCAAAACACCTCAAAAGGCACACTGGGAGATCAGGCTAGAGGAACAAGAATTCATCAAGTGGAGATCAAGACTAGATGAATGGTGCCTTTTCTTTGATGGGGCCTCGAAAGGGAATCCCGATCAAGTTGGAGGAGGGGGCATTATTTTCAAGCCCTCTGGCAAACCCCACATGTCCTATGCTTGGGGCCTAGGACATGCCTCCAACAATCAAGCTGAGTATCTAGCGTTGTGGCAAGGTCTAAACCAAGCAAGGAAGCTGAAAATTCAGAAGCTTATTATATTTGGCGACTCCAGACTGATAGTTAAAGCTTTACACACCAAGAAGATGCCAACGGATATAAATATTTCCCACACGTACAGGAAAGTCCTTCTCCTTCTGACACACTTAGAACTCATAAGGCTTATCACGTTCTAAGGAACCTTAACAAAATAGCGGATGCTGAAGCCAACCGGGGCACTACTCAGACTAAGAGCCATCTAATTGTCAATGGAGAAATTTCAAATCATCCGCTTCCCTATGACCAAAGCGGCACCTGCCCACTCTGTTCAAAAAGGCATTTCAACAGCTACTCATCAGCACAAATCTGCCATGAATGTTAAGCTGGAGGTGAAGCCCAGTGTAGCAGCTTTGGAAATGCAATGTAAAGGCCCTGGCAGCCCCTTTGCCAGACACTATTCAAAATTTTAACCGTTTCCGTAAAAAAAAAAAAAAAAAACTATAAATGAAATGTTATTAAAATATGGATAGCTATTATTGAAATGATATTAAAATATGAAGTAGTCTATTTGTTCTAGGTTTTGGACTTTTAAATAGGTTTCGGTAATTGTTTTTGGTAAAATCTAAATTTGGAAGTGTTGAAATTATGTTTTTAAATCTATAAATAAACTTAACACCCTCCAAACCCATGACATCCAAGCTATGCAATTTACATAAATAATATATATAATTATAAAAAAAAATTAAAGATTCCCAACCACACTCATAACAAAGTTTTTTTACTAAAAAAAAGTTAAAATCTTAAACTATTTAGACTACACTCTAAAATATTGTATAAAAATTTACCTCTTTATTAATAATTATTAATGAGCTATAATATCAATATTCGATTGGTAAGATTTATTATACTTGGAAATAGGTTGAAAAGTTAGAATATTAAACTTAAATTTTCTAAAAAATGAGATCAATATTCAATAATTAATTCCTTGAAACCTCTAAATTCATGGCGAATAAATAAAATAAAATTGTAATTTTTAATACGAAAAGTGAGAATTATTAAAAACAAAATTGTTAAAAATTAAAATCTTTAAATGTCAAAGGTTAAATAAGAGAAAGGGACTAATAACAACTTTTAAAAATTGTAATATGTGTTACATATTATCATGGTGTGAAATGCATTGGGCCCATAAACATCTCAAAATTTCAAGAGATTAATTTGTTTGGATCAAGGTAATTTTTAGTGGCTAAATTTTGTTAATTGGTTATTTATTGAGTTTTTTCTCAAAAAATAAATTCGCTATTTAGTATTTAATATGGCCTATATTTACATAAAATATGTTTTTTATCATAATATTCACCAAACTTTATACATTTCAGTGTTAATTTTATGTTTAATATTTAATATTCCCCAATCTATATAGAAACATGTTTTTTCAATTCAGAACAATATCCTAAAATACTATAGTTAAATATAATATTAAAATCATTAAAAATAACCCTAATTTGAATTAGAATTAGGTTAACATGCCATGCCAACATGCTCGAACCTCATGGCTTTGCTTACTGCAGACATTCTAAAAATTATTCATCCACTGTTTTTATACCCATAATTATCTCTATTGCAGGTCTCTGGATTTCAACTTTGGCAATCTGCACATTTCTCTGATTGTCATTTTCGGCCTGGGCATATTGTTGTGTTCTCCGGCTCCGATCGAAACTTGGCATATATATCACCTTTGTAGAATTGCCTCGTTCTCTAAACAAGAATGAACGAAATCACAGCTCCAAAAACGTTCACGAGAGTCATAATGATAAAGGAAAGCTGAAAGCATTTATGGCCAATGCAAGTAAGCACGCTCTCAAACCAACAACTCCTTTCAGAATCCCCAACACAACTCCTCATCTCCGAGGGAAATTCTTTACACAAATAACAGGAGATCATGTATTGGCAAATGTCTGAGAATTAGCTCCGATGGTCATATACATATACATTTGCCATAGCTTCGGCTTGGCAATTCGTCGGGTCATTGATGACCATATCAATGGGAGAGAAGGCTGAGCCTAGAAGCAGATTGTATGGTCTCCTTCTACAAAAGCCTTTTCCTTTGCTTGCAGCACGTTTTGCATTGATGTATTGTATGTTGTCATGCACTGCGCGTGGATCATCGGCAACCATGCATGGTTTCTTGGAAGGCCGAATAGCAGAGCAAAACATGGTTGTAGGAATATCAGATGAAAGAAGATTATTTCCCAAGGTTCTACTCCCTGCTCACTAATACATTAATTCTCACCAAGGAGTGATTGCAGATATAACCCCGACCATAAGTAACAACAAAGAATGGCTGCAACATCAGCTCAAAGTACACAATGCTTTGCTCTTCAGAGGATTCCTTCTGAGATCGACTGTCGATTTCAGCTCATTTGTGGAAGCGTTTGGATGGGAGAAGGAACCATATAAAGGCTTTGCAGCCAGAACTAAGGTGGAGGACACCGCAAACCTCCCAAACACCCAACTGCAGCAACAAAATAACTTATTGTTTTTTGTTCAACAATAGTGGCAGACTTTGATTGGGAGAGAAGAAGGACACATGGTGAAAGTGGATTGTTTGAAGGGTTTTGTTCAACAATATAGGCAGACTTTGATTGGGAAAGAAGAAAGATACGTTGCAAAAGTCTATTCAGCTCAACTCGTTGAAGGGAAGCATGCAAACCTGTATTTTAACTTATCTTTTAAGTTAAAAATAGATATGGCATATTTTTTTAGATTTTAGGTAGAGCCACATAATCCCTAACGGTTAGACATGACAACTATGTGAAGACTTGGGATCACGACACTTGGTATCAAAGTATAGTTCATGGATTGCTCACTAGACTTGGGTTGATTTCATGTTGGAGTAGCATTTACCAATCAGATGCAATAGGGAGAGGTGTTACCCATGCTGGAACTTGATGGAGAAAGTTATGGGTGGGAACACTTTTTATCACATAACCGAATAGTAGAATTGGGGAGATTCTTAATAGAATACTAGATGGACCAAGCATACCTTATGGGGTCAGAGTTGACATTGAAACACATCGTTGTTGAATCATAGGGACATTGACACAACGTGTCGGTACACATTCAAGAACACTTCAGTAGTATGTAAGTAGTAGCAATAGTATTGGACGTGGAATTGCATGTCCTTTTGGGGGCCAAGAGTGAAATGATCAAGATGAGCATGATGGAAGGAATACCTAGGAAAGAAACTGCATAGCACACGAGGGAGACACAATCCATGTAATACTTGGGTTTCTCATGGCAATGGAAAAAAGGAACCTGTGGTCTAATCCTTGAATGAACACCAATGCTACATCCTTAACCAATTTTGTTACATGGATGCCATCATGAATGGTAGGAAGGCAATGGCAATGGTGGATACCATCTCCTCTCAAGAGTTCCTCAAGAAAGAGTTAACAGGGGAACTTGGACTTGGAGAATAATTATGCGAATATTTAGTCAAATAGTGAACTCTAAGGCAACAAAGGTGTCTTGGATCTAAACCAAGTTCCATGTGTAGTTGGGTAACGTAAGTAGAAAAGGTAAGCTAACTTTATAGTGATGAAGTTTGATGACTTTGAAGGTGCTTTGAAGTCATTGTTGGGAAATACTTTCTAAGGAGGGGTGCAAAGGTAGTCCTCATGTCATTTAAAGAGAAGTTGGTGACCTTTAGAAGGAAAAAACCTTGTGTTGTGCACAAAATAGCAAGACAACCGGTTAGAAAAGTGTAGTTTGGATCCACACCGAGTTTCAAGAATACAAGTTGACTATAGGGTTCACATATTAACATCGGATAATTGAGGGAAAGTGAAAAAAGGGGGATGGGGACAAATATGCAACCAAGAATTATTGATGTGATGGATGAGTTCACAGATATCATGCCCAAAAATTTTCCAAAGGAACTCCCATCGAGATGTGTTTTAGACCACTATATCATTCTTGAATTGGGGTCTAAGCTCACAGAAAAGGCTCCATATAGATTGTTTTTGCTGGAGTTGGAAGAGATGAAGAGGCAGTTGTCCAAGTTGTTAGAGGTAGGTTTATTCAACCTTTATGGATTCCTTAGGGTGTATTGATCCTCTTCCAAATGAACAAGGACACCATAGAACTTAAATTTTGCTTGGATTACAATGTTTTGAACAAGAAAATAGTGAAGAATGGATATCCCTTTCCCTTTCCCTTTCCCACATGTACCACTTTGACAAGATGTCCAAGGAAAACATGTTCTCTATGTTATACCTTTGGCAAGGATACTATTAAGAGAGAATTGTAGAAAGGGTTGAGGCAAAGATGGCTTGTGTGACCAAGTATAGGACCTTTGAATTCATGGTCATGTTGTTTGGGTTTTGCAATGCCTCAAAAACCTTTTGCGCATTGATGAATGAAGTGTTCAATCCAATCTTGGATAATTTTGTAGTGGTGTTCCTGGAGAACAACGTGATCTTCAGGGAAGCCATGAAGGAGAACAAGGAAAAAATGGAACAAGTACTCAAGTCATTGTAGGAGAGTAATCTATACTTGAAGAAGTATAAGTATATTTTTGGGAAAACATATGTGTCATTCTTAGGCTAATTGATTAGCCAAGGGTGTATTGTCATGGACCCTGAGAAGTTTAGGGAAATCAAATACTAGGAAAAGTAGAAGAATGTGCATGCGATAAGGAGTTTTTTGGGCTTGGTGAGCTAATAGCAATGATTTGTAGAGGGATACTTCAAAATTTTGACACCCTTGAGTGACTAGTTCAAGAGTAATCGCTCATGGTGTTATCCAAAGAAGTATCACGTATCATTTTGTGATCTGAAGTGCAAATTGGTGTTGGATCTTGTGTTGAAGCTTCCCAGTTTTGAGAGGGATTTTGAGGTGCAGAAAAATGCCTCTGACTTTGCAATTGGTGGATTTTTGACACAAGAAGGGAACCTAGTAGAATATGAGAAAAGCAAGTGCCACGATAGGGAATGGAGGTATCCAATTCATGAGAAGGAGATGAAACAAATTATACAACTTGATGTGGACTTTCTACTCAAAACAAGAACTCTAGCCATAAAAACTTGTATTTTTGAAAAAAAAAACACCAAAAAACAACCTTGAATCAGAAAGTGGTGTTACCAATAGCACCACTTTTTTTGTGGTTAGAAATATAGATATGGAACAAAACAATCCTTATTGTTGTTTACAAAAACCTTAAAATCGGGCCCTTATTGAAAACTAATGCTATCGGTAGCACATTTTCAAACAAAATGGCATTATTATATCATTATATCATAATTTAAAATTTTATTTATTAAATCTCTAGGTAACACTATATAAAAATAACAATGAGTTAAACACAAATTATTCAAAAATTATTTCACCACCCTTTCCATATAAAATAAAAGAATTTGTGGCATTGTTCATAATAAAACCATAAAACGTAGAAGTTATGATATTTGGGCAGTTTTTGGGGTGGTAACATTAATCGAAACCCTATATTGACCCCATATTGAAAAGTGGACCTCTTAGAATCACTATCATTTTTATTCGAGATTAAAATTTAAAAAATATTAACTTTAAAAAAAACATAATTAAAGAAAAAATAAAATTCAAAAACGAAAAAATTTATTAAAAAAATTCCAAAAAATATTTACAACCTTACAATAAAATTTATAGTTTTTTTTTAAAATAAATCCATAAAAAATATTTAAAATAATAAACACAAATTTAAAAAAAAACACATAACATTCAAAAAATTCAAAAAATATTTTAAATCAATTAAAAAATTTTAAATTTTTTCAAAAACATTTCAAAATAAACCAAACGTTTAACATTTTTAAAAGAAAAATTAATAAAAATTTGAAAAAAAAAACTTAAAATGACAAAATTTAAAATTTTAAAAAGTAAATTAAATAAAAAAAATTATAATTTTAAACTAAAAACCCCAATCCCTCCTCTTTCCCTCCCCCATCCCAATAATGACACCAAGATGATAACAAGACCACTTCAACTCTTTCTTGTTTTAGAGAGAGCATGGAAAAGCGTCTCGATGGACTTCATTACTCAACTGTCGATGACATAAGGATACAATGGGATATTTGTTGTGGTGTACAAGTTTTCCAAGTGTGTTACCTTTGTGTCCACAAGGTTCCTTTCTCAATAAAGGAGGTTGCAAGGATGTTTTTCAAGCATGTTGTGTAGTTGTTGGGGTTGTTGAACATCATTTCAGACAGGGACACAAGGTTCATTGGAAATTTTGGGCAAGGTTGTTCAATCTTGTGGGGATTAAGTTTCTAATGAGATCAAGTCACCACCCACAAACCAACAAGAAAACGGAGAGAATCAAATATTTGTTGGAGAATTACTTAAGACACTTTGTCCGAGAAGATTAAAAAAATGGATGGAACTATTAGACTCATCATATTTTTGTTACGACTCGTAGAAGATCTTAGCCACTAGGTACAATCTGTTTGAGTTAGCCACTAAGAATAAATCAATGACGTCGCACACTATGATGGAAATATTCTATGAGAACATCCCATCGACACGTGAGTTTGTAAACAAATGGTAGGATCGATTAGAGAGAGCATATGTCCAACAAAACAAGGCAGTTGAGAGGATGAAACAATAGACAAACCAAGGTAGAATATATGTGGAGTTCCAATTAGGAGACAAGGTCCTACTAGGCTGAGTAAGGATCATTTCAAACCACTTATAGGAATGTGTTATGCCTTGCTGGGAAGGTATAAATGCCTCTTTGATCTTCTTTAGAAGATAGGTGAGATCGCATAGAAGTTGAAGCTTCTCAAACATCTAAGCGCCTTACACCCAATGTTTCACATTAGTCAGTTGTGGGATGGGTGCATCCATGGAGCTGGGTTACACTTTTTGGCAAGGCGCTTTCGAAAAAAACACAAAAACGTATCTCAATCGAGCAATTTTTAAGCCCTCGATCGAGGGTTTAACAAAACCTCGATCTAGGTTTTAAGAATACCTCGATCTAGGTTTTAAGACCTCGATCTAGGTTTTAAAAAAACCTCGATCTAGGTTTTAATACCTCGATCTAGGTTTTAAAAAAACCTCGATCTAGGTTTTAAGACCTTGATCTAGGTTTTAAGAAAACCTCGATCGAGGTCCTTGTGCAAAAAAAATTATTAAAAGAGGTTTAAACGATAGCTCGATCGAGGGATGTTAATACCTCGATCGAGGGCCTGAAAAACATAGAATTAGCCCTCTTACAGGAAAATCAATGTTTCTTTGTGTCTTCTTGGGGTGTAAACCCTGCTATTCATGGCACATAACTGAGCGGAGTTCATCCCAATAGATTCATCACTGAATCCTCTATCCATTGAGGTATCATGCATGCATTTTGGAATTCATATGGGTTTTTTTTTTAACTAGTTCTAAAACTTACACTTAGAAAACCTCACAACAACATCGAAGCAGCTCAAAGAAAAATACGCAGGGTAAAAAATACACATCCAAAAATTTCTTAAAAATACACAGCCCACACATCGACGCGTCCTCTTCAAATGGGTATCTTTGGTTTTCCAATTTTTGAAAACAGTGAAAAAAAAACTGGGATGGACACAT